>VWYP01033528.1:0-65620 GCA_013400435.1 Pycnonotus jocosus
ACAAACAAAAAAACCCCAGCAAATCCCCACCAAACCTCACAATGTTCCGCTTTACTTGTAAGTTTTCTCTTTTTTCATACAAAGATGTTACCTGCACATCATGGGCTTTGTTTTGCTTTGGATTTTCATGGATTGCTGTGTTGCTCAAAGCAATGAATGTTCCATTGAATTTTAAGATCATTTTTAGCTAAAGCGAATATGGAAACATTATATGTGTTGTGGGTTGGATTCTTTTTTGAGAAAGAGAAAGAAAGATTTGTGTTAAATTTACATGGGTGTTGTAAGCCAGCATTCAAGATGAGCAGTTTGCTATGACTCTCCAGAGCATGTACAAGAGCCTTCGAGTTTCATCTTCCTATCCAAACACTGTTCAGAAAACTCCAGTGAATGGCAGAGCTGAGCATTAAGCAGACTTGCTAGTCATTGGTATTGTCTTGGTAGTTTCAGAGGTACCTTCACTGGTATGGGCACTTCTTGATTTTAACTCAAACATCTGTGTGTATTCTGTCATGATACTATAGACTGGTTAATTTTTTAATAAAATGTCTTAGAGACATTTGAATAAAGTGGGGGCTATTTTTTTCCTATTGTAGACAAGAAATAACCTTTAATTCTGGGGTTGTATATCAAGGAAAAGGCAATTCCTAGATTTGGCAGATGTGCCTCTACCTGGGTGGTCCAAGACCTATTTGGAAAAAGCATCAGAGCTGTAAGCTTAGACAGGGTGAATCTCATTTACAATAAGGCAGTGGAGAAGGATTCTTACCCTGAGAACAGTCAGGAGAACAACCATTATTTTGCAGGGCCATTTGCTATGCCCTCTAATACTTGGCAGAGCAAAAATGTTATGTTGTATAGTAAAATGATGCAATACAGCTACATAAGAAATAAAAGCAAGTACTTGAAAGTGGGTGTACTGGGAAACTGAAGGGACAAAATACAGTTTTCTTCTTACTTCTTTAAAAATAAAGATGCACACTTTTTATTCTAACATTCCAGTTATCTAAAATAGGTGTCTAACCACTACACATTATCTTCATTGTTCTAAGAAAACAAATCTACTCCCAGAACATGCTTGTGGAAACAGAATGCTTGAAATATGGTACTTGCTCTTCATATTTCTGCCTCAGTAGCAAGTTCACATTTTTCCATATGGTCCATCTGTTGAGAGCAAAAACAAAATTTCTAAAGCATGAGCCATATAATTCTAAATTGGTTTTATCCCTAACCAAAAAAACATGACTCAGATTCAAAACAACCATGGAATTTTCCAAGTAATCTCTGATTTTGTAAATCCCCTATCCTATTAAAAAAAAAAAAAAATCCTAAATTCATCTTCAGTTAAAATCTGGCTACGTATTTTAAAAAATTATTTTATAAAATACATCATAATGATCTGGAGAGGATCAGATCTTACTCTTATGGATACTGGTGTGAACTTCAAGAAAATTCCCTGCTTTAGAAGTAACCATGTGAAATGCTCAAGAAATGTGTGAAGACATAGTAAAGTATTGTACAGCTACATCTGTGTTAACATGTATTTTCCCTATATGTATTTTAATTAAGGCCCAAGACTGAATAAAAGAGTCTCAAAATAGGACAGATGAAATAGGAACCTTTGATTACTTAAATAAACTAATGTATACAATTTTCAGAAGCTTCATAAGCACTTGAGTCACATTTTGAAAACATTATAGACTTAAGCCTGGATGTTATTGGCTTCCTATGAGACTGAGATTCCTAAGCCATTTCTGTTCAGTTGGAAATATGTCCCCAAGTTCACTGAAGAAAAAATATTTCAATAAATGCAAAGTTAAGACCACAATTCCTAGCATTTCCTTCTTACTTGAAAAAATCTATGTGAATATAAGATCTCTTACACTTTTAGAGTGTTCTTTTGAAGTATCATACCATGAAGGTCTTAATAGTCCTGAGTAATTTATTTTTGACTTAGAGACATCATCTCCTCTAGTGGTTTTGTTATTACTGAAGAAATTAAATTTACAATGGAATTTCATTGGATGAAAATAATGCTACTGTCTTAACAGAAGTGTGCTGCTGCTTTTCTTAACAGCAAAAGAGTGAATTATATACAGCCATTTTCTATATCCATCTCCATGTAAAGACCTTTGTAGAGATGGGCAGAAGTTTCTTCAAACCAGCAAGTTTTCAAGCAGAAGTTCCAGAAGTATTCTTCTGGAATTCAAGAGAAGGATAGAAATGCTAGTTCTGACTTAGGCAATAGAATGGATTACTAAGTACTGTACTCCCCATGGGAAAAAAAACCAAAACATTCTCTCCCACAATGCATTTGTTTGTAGGCAGTGGATGAAATGGAAACATGAGTTCCTGAACCACTCAGCCATTCCTCTCCTGATGAAAAACAGTCTGATGATACGTGTTCAGTGTTCTGAGAAGTGTCCACTGAACACGTGCAAATGCTGCTCTTTGCAACTACTGTGTGTAGAGTAAAAAAGCAATTATTCTATTATATGTGGTTCAGTATTTTGGTTTTACCCAGTTAATACAAGAAATAAATTGTCCAAGTAGCCTTTTTTAAGGCAAAAAGGAAATAATAAGGCTCTCACAGTGCAAACATATACATTTTGCTCTAAGTTGTTTGACCTCAACTTTTGCTACTGTCCTAAAGGAAAATAGTATATGGATAATGATATAGCAAAAAAGTCACAACAAGAAATAGTGTCTGAAAACCTTGAGTGGGACAAGGTGTTTGGGAAAGGATACCATTGCAAGCTGATTGTGAAAGTACAGCATACAGGAAACAACCTTCTAAACTGTACTGGAAACAGAGCTGCAGTGTACATCTGAGCAATAAAATGCCTTTAGCGTTCATACAGCCTCATAAGTGGACAGGTTCATCTCAGCTTTTCTCTCAGCTGGCCCACCCTGGGCTCATTCTTAAGTGCAGGTGCTGCAACTGTTTGTCAACCATTTGGTGACAATGGTTTCAGAGGAAGTATAAACACACCTGAACAGTTTTCAGCACCATCTCAACAGGGCTGACCCTGCTTGGTGTGACAGTGATTTCAGCATTGTCTGTGCCAGTGCTCAAGTTGTTTTCATCACCTCCACAGCTGCACCAACATCTGAAAACAAGTACAGACAAAGCAAGCAACTACCAGCAGCCACAAGAAGGAGGAAAAAATGAGGCTTTCAATCATGTTTCTTGGGAATTTGTAGGGTTGAGCCTAATGAGAAAGATGTAAAGGTCTGTGATCTGAAAGCCAAGTATGCGCAAATGCCAAGTTTCAGGGACAGCCATTTAACAAGATCAGTAGTGCAAAACATTTTTATCCTTGATTCAGTAAAACAGTTCAAAATGCTTTCTATCAAAAGCATTTTGCCTTTTCTCAAAGGTGCAAAAAGTTTTCTGTCATGTCCAGCAAAAGCATCTTCTAAAGCCAGTTACCCTTGTTGCATTTTTCTCAACTGAGAGAAGTTGTGAACTGAGAAAATCTGTGGAGACTGGGATGTCTCCACTCTGGGTACTTATCAAAAGATGTGACTTTGGCCCTGAAGAACTTAAATTCTCTTCCTTAATAAATAAATGCATCATTAGAGAAAATCAGGTCCAAAGAATCATCTGCAGATCCTCAAAATATACCTTTATTACACAAATGTCATTCCTACAGGGTTTGTTTAAACAAGATGCTAGTGTTTATCTCTGATACTGATCCTTTGCCAAAGGGATTTTCTGGAAGTCTCACTTGTGCAAGGGCAGCATCCCTGTCTAAAGGCAATTGTGGAAAAGTTGAATTTAAAATGTTGGAACAGCTTTCAGCACACATGAAACTCGGATAGAAGAGATGGAAGGTTCTTCTGACCAGCAAGTATTTGCAAATAAGAAGGCTTTTTAGCACCTGACAAGAAAATTATGAAGAAATTTGAAAAATAGGCTAGCACTATGTCATCAGAAGGAGAAAAAGAGTAGGAGAGTCTTGCACCATGGCAAACTCATGAAGAGCATCACAAAGACAGGCAACACAACTGAAATGTGGTCACAGGAGCAGATATCAGGTAATTTCAGGTTACATGCTGATTAAGAATGGAGAGAAGAAGGAGGAAGAGCAAAGATTGAAATCTATAGATCTTTAGTGTAGTGGACAGCCGCTCACACTTTAGTCCAAAGCACAGGAAGCCTGCATTGCTATGGGAATATTTTGGGAGCCTGAGCCCTGCCCCAGCATGGAGAATGAAGGTGGAGGAAGAATTGATAGCAGCAGAAAAGACGGGCAAATCACACAAGAGAAATTCCTTCTCTATGGTCAAGGGTAAAGCTGCACTGAAGTTTTCTGCAGAAGAGCTTATGAACTGGAAGGACAGACAGCTCTGGGGCTGCAGATCTTGAGAACACTTCTGCCTTCTCATTTTACTTACTGCTTGGATTGATTTTTTTTATCTTTTTGTGAGCCATGTTGAATATACTTCCCTTTGGGTTTGACTTTGTCTTCTCACTTGCTGGATTTTTGTGGCTTTTCAGTGATCACTGTACTACCTATTCCTCCTCAAAGCAAATTACCAGAAGACACAACATGCCATCACAGAAATAGGGAAGTTGTGGTATTTTCATAGATTTTATGTGACTAATGAAAGCAACAGTGTAAATTGTTGTTATGCACTGCATTGCAAATTTTTTAAGATAACTCAATCCCTTCATGAGCTGGAATAAACAGTGAGCTGGTACACATTTTTGCTAGCCATGATTCTTCTTTCTTTTTCAAAACAGACAAGCAAAAATACTTTTTCCCTCTGATGGATTTTTGCCGTAAATTTTGCAAAGTTTTATCTTCTGGAAAGGTTACGCTTTCTTGTCTCTCTTCTGATCATTTTTCACTAACACCCAACCAGGAGGTCGCTTAATGCACTTGGACTCCATAAACCAGCAGATGTAAGTCTGTAAGTGCAGTGGTTTTGGTGTACTATTGCTTATCACATTTTTGCCCTTTAGGTGCCAACCTGGATTCACTGGAGCAAGATGTACTGAAACTCTGCCCATGAAAATCCAAAACCAAGAAAGTATGTTAAAATAATCTGAACTTTGCTTTCTTCCCCAACTACAGCAACAAAATCAATAGTACTTGGTGTTTTCACAGTTCAGCTGGAACCGGCCCTTTACTCACTAATTTATGATTTTCTGAAGTACAGTCTGTACACCATGGCATTATTGACCTCCAAAATATTTCTCATTTGTGTGATTTTTGATCTTTCCATTCATTCACAGATGCATTTGTTTTGCACATGCTGGCAGTTTTCCTGTTTGGGAGACTGCTGCAAAGTGCAACCCTAAAAGACCAAACTCACGGAGATGAGTATGTACAAATCTTATGTCCTTGCTGCCTTGTGGAAAGAGCATCCTAAAACCAATCTGGGTCTCTGGAATGGTGAATTTCTGTCTCAGATCTTGAAACACACTTTGATCTGGATTGGTTTGGTTTTGGCTGGTTTTGCAGGGGGGATTTCTTTACATTTCCACAGAGCAAATGACTTGCTCTCAACATCCTGAGATATTTTGACACGCTAAACCGAGATTCAGTTTCTGAAAGTGAACTCACCAAGTCATATCAGTTCACACTGAAGGAGCTTCTTTCTTAGCATATATTCACCTCTTCTCTTTTCTCTGTGTTTTTCTCTACCATTTTTTTTTTGTTTGTTTTTCCTCTCAGGTGCCCAAATGAATTTACTGGTGATCGCTGCCAAAACTACGTAATGGCCAGCTTCTACAGTACGTCCACTACTTTTCTGTCTGTGCCGCAGTAGAAGCATGCTCAGTCAGTGCTGCTTTCTTGTTGCTGCCTCTTTCCCCCAATTTTTTTTTTTTTTTTTAATCTGTAACTAGATTTGTTGCCTAAGGCCTAATATTGATTGTCTCTGCCTGTTGCATGAAAATTATAACAAAAAGCAATTGCAAATTATAACAGAAAGCAGTCCTGAGATTGTTTGGCATTGAGGGTATGGGGAAATGCAAGACTTAGGAATGCTGTGAAATGAACTCTGAATGTGTAATACGGACTCCCTGCTGACATCAAGTCGAAAAAATACAAAAATGACATTTTGAAAGTCTCCCATTTTATTTGCCACAAAAAGCTTATGACTCATGATACAAGCCTGCACTCCCTCATCCAAAGGGTGGGTAGCTAGTCCTCTACTTATATATGAGGTTTGCATTTGGGACTAGAGGTTAAAGGTAATTGAAGTGCTCACATTATTTCTAAAGAGCACCTGCCAAACAGGATTAATATATTCTTTCTCCTCCTTGTCCAAGCTTCAGTGGAAAGGGCACAGAAAGAAAAAGAAAAAGAAAAAGAAAAAGAAAAAGAAAAAGAAAAAGAAAAAGAAAAAGAAAAAGAAAAAGAAAAAGAAAAAGAAAAAGAAAAAGAAAAAGAAAAGAGGGAGAGATTACTTAAGGAATAAGGTCTAACATCTTCAGGGTATATTGTGAGTAACAGGTGCAAGAGATCAAAGATTAATTCGCTGAATGAAAGTATCAGACACACACCTACACAGACTGCTACAATCAGCACTGCAGTCACATCCCGTAAGGTTTCCCATGGAGGAATGGGCTAATTATTATTACTTGACAAGGATGTAGCAGAAGGTACATTATGTATTTATTTTCTCTCATTGACTATAGCAAAGACAAAGGTAACATACAAGAAAATTGCTTAGATGTTACATTTACATGCGTAAATGTGTGTATTACTTACATTTAATTGTTCCTGGCATCAGAATGTGCTGTGATCTAAAAGCAGTATTATAGAAACTGGTTTTTTGATGGATTACTTGCCAGCACAGACAGACTATAGGCCAGCTTAATTTAATTTCCATTGGTCCATTGGTATATAGCACAAAAAGCTGTAAGTATGTGCTGGACATTTTGGAACCTGAAGAGATGCACGGGTTTTCTTTTATACTGATGGATGAAAATCATCCATACATAATTCATACTTTCCATCATGGAAGCAACCAGTGTAAATCCCAAGGGTGCTGACTGGGGGCCAGACCTTCCAGCACTCGAGTGTGTATTTTATGCCTTGTTTTAGAAGCTTTATTAGGGTGAGTTATACTTTAATGCCTCTGGTAACAATGGCTTTAAAAAATTTTATGCTGTTACAGTATTTGTTTACCAAATGTTAGATTTAACTGACCTTTTCTGTGAATTGGTGAAAAGTGCAGTTCCCGTTAGAATAATAACTTAAAAGGAGGTAGTGTAAAAAATATGAATATGAACAATTCAGCATTGTTTGCTGCTGAACTTTATCTGAACACTATAGAAGAATTGTATATTGATCATAAATTAATTTTCCAACCTAGGAGAAAAAAAGTTTAGGTGGGTTTTCCTTTGTTTGCTTTTCAGTTTCCTAACCCTGGTTGGGATTTTTAAAGACATCAGGTTAAGATTTTCTAAAGTTACCTCCATGGAAAACAGATGGCTTTGCCTTGCTGCAAGAATAATACTCAGTTGTTAGTAATTAAGTTGGTCAAGGGCTTCCTCTCCTTGAAATGCAGAGGCAGGAGAGCATGCCACTGCCTACCTTAGGCCACTCTGAGAGCCCCAGTCAATGGCTGTGAGATTCTGGCACTTCTGCCTGCCCTGCATCTGCACTACAACATCTGATTTATTATACTACTTAAGATCTTGAAATGACACTTTTGGAAAGGGTCCACTGAGGGCATGTTTATACTTAACTAAAAAAATCAATGAAGAAGCATTTATATGACTTTTTATTATCATACCCAAAGCAGACCAGAGCATACTATTTAACAGAGGATTTAGAATGAGAGTTCTCTAAAGGCAAATGTTGCATCTGGGGCTTAAAGCCCAGCTCGTGTTTTGCAAGTGTTGTGGATGATTAGCTTAGTTCTGTACATGCAGCCTTTGTAAAGTACAGAGCAAACTGGGATGCTAAACAGCATAAGTGCTAGTATGAAACAAAACCTTATGTGTGAACCATATAGTTATCTAATTTCACTTGCTTTCAGAAAGGTCTTTCTTCATTTGGAAAGAGTCAATGGGGTTCCAAGCCTAGTGTGCCTACTGATGAGCTGTTACTATCTTAATTTGGCTGTTAAAGAAAATTTATCTTCAGAAATCTGCCCTGGAGTTGCTATTTGAGAGTCCTGAAGTTACTGGTCTGAGGACCTTTTGCCAAATCAGAACAAGGCACTACTGGGCATTCTGGAAATGCCCTGTCCCAACAAAGTGCAAGGCTAACTTGATTCATTTCAGAAACTGGCTGTCAGGCTGTAGTGTCCTTTCCTTGAGCACAGCAGTCACAGTTGCTACCAGGCGTGCTACCCTGGATTTTTTCTGTGGCTGCTTTGATTTTGAGGCTTGTGGTCCACCACTGGCACGTAAGACAGCAGAAGACAGTCCACAAATTGTTGCAAAAATACATCAGTTTCATGCAGATACATTTTCTGTTTGAACATTCACACATTTACTCCCTTGAAGTCAAGGAATCAAGGCAACTGGAGGGAGAGCAAAAGTAATGAATTAACATTAGAAGTTTGGGGTAATTTTCATGTAGTTAGGCATGAGAACTCTTATAACAACACTGTGCAGAATGATCCCTGGGATAAGAAACAGTGATAAAGTCATTAATTAATAGAAGGTTGAGGAAACCTTTCTAGAGTTTAATCCCTCTGTCTTCCCAAATGCCCCAGATGCACCAAGGACCTCACCCAAAGGGCCTGTGGATTTGCTTACTTCACTAGCTAACAATTATATATAAATTGTGAATTTAGAACTGGCACCATGAGACAAGGGCCATAATCACGTGAAAAGAAAATTTCTTCTGCCCCTCTTGTACTGTCCCTCTTGCTCATCAGGGGTGGCAGAGTTGAAATGGACACTGCTTAAACTGGTGCTGATCCTGAAGGGTGGCATGGACCATGTTCAGCTGATGCTTAAGAAGGCCCACAGCATGCCCCTGGCCAGTTCTAAAGATATAGGACTTAACACATCAAGTTCAAAACCAATTTTGCAACCTGAGTACTATTGAAATGAACCAAATTTTGGATCCAAAGTGGAATCTAAATGTCACAAAGAGACTGTATCCCAGTCCATCAAACAGAAACAGCTGGCGTTTCTGGTGTCTGCTCATACAGGGTATCTGCTCTGTGATAGTTCAGGAGATTTGAGTTTGTTCTCAAGGGAAACTGCATGAAGAAGAATTTATGGTTTTTTAGCATTTTTCATTACCCACAGAAAGAAACATCATGCTTCAGAGTTGAAATCTGGTCTTCCTGGACCTCTCTGCTGTTGCAGTTGATCCCAATGGGTCCTTTCTTTGCCAGGTGCAAGTTCTCTACAAAAATATGAGGTAGTGCTCACCCCTCACTGGCCAACACCGTGTCTCTAGGCTACCCACCCACCTGAATCCATACAGCAGCCACCCCAAAGTCTTGAGTGCCCAGAAGCTGTGGCACACCACTCATAAACAGAGCGTGCAGTTCTGGAGGATTCTGTTCCACATTTCCCAGCACCATCCTCTTGTTCTGTAGACCCTGCATCTCAGCAGGCTATAATATATCCAACAAGCTGTAGTTTTAAATAACTTTGGTGAAAAAAAAATTGCTTCCTAAGTATTTTTTCCTGCAAGACTGTCATGTCCCCCAGTCACAACCAGAATGGAAACTGAGTTGTTAAAAATAAATAATTGTATTTATTCTTAGAGCACCTAGAGACAAATATTCAATAGAAGCCACACAGCATGTAAAAAATGTGCAAAAATATCAAGCTAAGTAGGAAAATATCAAAAATAATCACATGCTTATAAAATGAGAGGTGTTGGGGTGTTCTGCTTATCAAATCTAGGGAATGTAACTAGGAATACTGTAAATAAGTCAGAGCTGCATAACATCTAGATTTGAATAAGTAATGCATGTTTCTTCAGCATGTTTTCTTCTGGCCTTCCAGCCAGACTATATTCTGATTTTAAATACCAACTTCCTATTGAATTATATAAAATAGAAACTGCATGATATGAATGACTTCCTTAAAATTAAATTACCTTCAAACTAGGTGTTTTACCTATTACCAAGCATAAATACAGCAATATATATGCATGGGCATGTCATTCATTTTACTGAAGATTTAATCAAGCTTTCTATGCAACTAATGTATATTATTAGCAGAAATCAGTTAGGCATGTGATACTGGCTCTATAGGAAGAGACCTGGATGGGTTCCAACTTACTTAACCCTTAAAATGCTACTGATTGACAACAAAGAATTGGCATTCCCCACCCCATGTGTGCAAACTACATTAAAAAATCCATTTGCCATCAAAATTACCATTGGATTTAAATTTCACAGCACACAAGAACAAAAAAGTCAAGAGGTCTGGTGGCTACCATAGCTGTGGTGTTGGGCCCATAGGAAGGGTCTCCTAGGGGTACCTGCTGAGGGGGGACCTTGTGTTCCTCTTTACCCACAGGTGCAGGAGCCTGGAAGTGCTGATTTAGGCATGTGATTTGTGTAAAGGGGTCAGGGCCTGAACCCCAGGATCCATCCAGCTGGTCAACAAGTTGTTCTGCCAACACAGCACAGTCCAAAGACAGGGAAAAGGGGTTGGCTCCTCATTTTCCAGAAGCTGAAGGCCTGCTGCAGTCAATTTGCAAAGCAGAGAACTCCCACTACTGAGTAAGCAGTGCCAGCCACCTCCAGGTCACAACCTTCAAGAGCAAGGATGTGCATTCTGGGAGAAGCACAGCCAGAAGGGAGAGCAATGCACAACCCATTTACAGGGGTATGCTGCCCTTTGTAGAGTACCCTCAGGCCACAGCCCTGTTCATCTCAGTAAGATCTTTAAGGGTTAATGGTTCCTGCTGCAGTCCCTGGACTGTAGCTGCTCAGATGCCCCATGTATACATACTATTGTGTATAAGCCTTGCAGAAGGTCTGGTCACATAGCTAAGAAAGGTGCACTTGAGCACTGCCCATGCACCCTTTGTCCTGTTTCATGTGCAGACACAGAATAGCTGTAATTCTCCTATGTAATTTATTTTTAAGTACAGTGTATTGCTCTTTTCTGAAACTTTTTTCCTTTTTCTTTCTTTTTTTGACAACTTTCTGCATTGGCAGAGCATCTTGGGATTGAATTTATGGGTATGAACCAATCATTCCTTTTAGCCTGCAGATTCTAGACCCTGAGAGATAAACTCCTTTTTATTTTTTTTCTCCACTTCCCCTTTTCAATTCCTAACCAATTTCTTTATGCTTTAAAAGGGATCATACAGCTATAACAACAACCCTTGTCAAAGTGTTAGTGGAGATCAGTTCACTAAACTGTTAATATTTGATACAATAGTCCAGACTTAAGGAGTTCTAGGAATTACTGAAGTGGTCATAATGTAGTGTACATTCCTTTTTCTGCCATATAGTTTTGACATCTGCTTTTGGTGAGGTTTTTCTCAGGCTGCCCGATTTTGGAAACACTGTAAGTGTTAGGCAAAATGTCTAACTAGTATATTAAAAGAGAGAAATATTTATGGCCCCTTAAAATTCTGCAAGTTTGCAGTGTTGAGCTCTGATTTTCAAGTAAAGTTGTATGTCCAAACCCACATCTAGGTGGTTACACATCATGTGAAAATCTGTTGCCTATACATGTCTGTACATATCTATACATATCTGTAAATTATATGCATATATACAATCATTTCCAAATCTGTGAATTCTAAGTGGACTGAAAGTTATTTAGGAATTTAAGTAGAAGTTTACAGCTAGACTCCAGATCCTCGAGTCAGCAAATATATTCAATATTTCTAAAACTAAGAAGGACATTGGCAGTGGGTACAATTTTCACACTTCAGCTTTAAATATAATAGAAATAGATTTTTCATGAATAGACTGTACTTATCTGACTAGCCATTTGTATTCAGGGATAGAAATAATGCATTTCTTGAATAAGCTAACTTGAAATGTCAGTTTTAGCTTGGAATCTCCTATAATTATTGGTAAATAAAAAACAAACAAAAAAAACCCAAAGGCAAATAAACAAATGAACAAACAAAAACCTAAATGGTGAGGCAGTAGTGGTTCATGTTCTTATTAAAAATGTTCCCACAAAATGTCATTAGCTTAAGCTGTGAACTGTGGAAAACCCATTACAAGCCCAAATTTAAAACATCACTTGCAACCCAGTTTATTTTTGTTTTTATTATTATCCTAAATTAGCATTAATTCCCAGTCATATGTATTAGATTGTAGTGGATGATATATGGCTACATTAATATATAAGGAGTTAAATTAAAGTCCTTTAAAAAAACGGACATGCAAGTTTTGCTTTATATGTGAAATTGCATCAGCAGAACAACCTCTTGGAATTAAATTATTTTTAAAATTCCCAGAGATCTGCAAGAAGAAAAACACTAAAACCAAGCAAATTTAAGGCCTCATATATCATCAGTTATGTATAGATTAGAGTGATGTGAAATTAATTGCATAATATGCATATTTGAAAGGCTGCCTACGAAATATCTTGACCTAAGTCTTACATTGCTTTGATTTTCTTAGCATTCTGTAGGGTAAAAAAATTATTGACATTTTTAGTACTCAACAGGCTAAAATATTTCCTCAGTTTTCACTGCACATAAAAATTTTTACAGACTTTCCTGCAAGGCTCACATAATTTTTTTTTCAAGATAGTTTAATCAGCATGTGTTATTTAGCTGGGTGTCATAAACTGACTTGTAAATGATAACACTGGTCAGAGACAGAAGGCAATTTTGGGGCAAGATGTAGTATAACTGCAAGAGCCCCACAGGGGTTCTTTGCAAAACTCTTCTTTGGCCTCGAACAGAGTCCGAGGCTTGTCTTTGAGGTACCATGCCATCTGCAGAGTCTTAACCAGGATCCCAATCCTGCCCCAGTTGCCAGCATCTCCTGTCACCTGCATTGGCCCCTGCAAAACACCAGGGCATCCCCTGTCAGCCAGGGGCACAGCCAGGTTTACATGAGTGCTTGCTGGTTTGCTGGGCATGACATGCCCAGGTGCATCTGCTTTCCTAGGCAGACCTTGCCTCCAGAGTTTGAGGAAGGGCATGGCAGCACCACCATTCATGCACCCTGTCAAGCTGCACTGTCCTTGTTTCAAAGGGCAGAGGAGGGGACTAAGGCTATGAAAGCAGATCCAGGGATTTAATTTCCCATGCCCATCAAGACCTATAGACCAGACTTGCTGGTGCTAGGATCATTGCTCAGGGCTGCACCCACAGCCCTGCTCTGCTCTCTGCATCCCCCGTCCCCTGCAGTGAGTCAGCACCCAGAAAAGTCCCACACGCAAGCAACAAGCCTCAGTCCATTGGCAAACTCAGTGAGGCCATCACCAGCTGGCTGCCCAGCTCATTGGCGACAGCCTCAGCCTGCAGCAAACCTCCTGGAGTCAGTACAGTTTTTCCTTCAGTATAAAAACTGGGCAGAATGTCCACTGTTAATCTTCTACTTCCTCTCCCTTGTGCTTCCAAAAAAAAAAAAAAAAAGGTTGATATGTTATTATTCATTTTGCTTTCATAAGCTAACAGCTGACAGCATGACAATAAAAAAATAATAATAATAATTCAAAGCATTTCAAATTAGCCCCTAAATTGCTTACCGCAATTCTCCTGTTTCCTGTCACATCCTCGTAATACACCATTTCCATGGCTAACTAATAAGCGCTTTCAGAAGGGCCAAAAAAGGAAAGGGGATCCAGTGCCACTAACTAGCCTAGGTGAGGAGTTATGCTGTATGAGAAATCCCTTTACATTCTGCTTCAACCTTTGTTTTTGTCCCCAAGCATTTCTTCTCTCTATTTTTTCCAGTTCCAAGCATGCTGTGCCAGGCCTGTAGTTGACTTCTCTACCCTTTTTTCCTGTCTTCCCTTATATTTCACCTTCCTCTTTGTCATAACTTGGTTTGGTTGGAGTTTCAGCCCTTTCTTCATTCCCTTTTTTGACTTTCTGTTCTTGGAGTTATATTTATTTTTCTTTAATACATTTTTGCAGCATCCTAGTTTTACCACACTCACTTCTTCTCTCCCCTTCCCTCATCTTTGTTAATAATTAGTGCTATTAATTTTGTCTGACGGTGCTCATGACCAGTTTGCTGTTTGATTTACAGTGGGTTTGGCTTGTAAGAAAAGCTTGTTCCATGGTGTGGTGCATTGTATCAGAGAAATTAAGATTTATTTTTGCTTTTTGGTTTGTTGCATGGAGTATTTGCCACTTGCCCACAGCAACTTTAAACCAAAATTAGACAAACTCAGGAAACACACTGGAGGCAAGTCTTCTCTCTGTTCAGTGAGGAGTATTTTCCCCTGAACTGGTGTGTCATTTATGACAGCACATCATTTGGACTGAGACATATGGAACACATGAGAGAGCACTGTGCATCTCTGTACCAGCCAGATGCAAGTTCCTTACAGCAGGAATAATGCTGGCATTTATCCCAAAGATAGTGCAAAGCTGTGCAGCTCTAATTCATTCATTTATTTTTAATCACCTGCTGGTATTCTGACTATGGTCGATATAATCAAAAATAAGACTTGAGCAAAGCTAGACATCCATTTTTGTCCTAACAGCAGGAACACAAATCCACATCTGTAAAGCGTCAACACAGAAATGCACCTCTGTTTCAGAGCTCCTTCTGTTTTCCCCAGCAGAGCACTCAGCAATGCTCTCTGCCAAGCATGAGCAAGGCTGGAAAGCATCAGTAGCTCCAGCCCAAACATTAGCAGCGCTAACACCTTTATAAAAGTGAAATATCTCCGATGAATGAGATCGGTAACAAGCTGTCATCACCGAGCAAGCTGCCACCCTAGACAGAGTTCCTTTGCTGGTCACAAAGGGATGCAAGTTGAAACTCTGCATTTCTCTCACACAAGGCACTGCTGGTTGTTGATATTGCTGTGTTTGAGGAGGAGCACTGGAGAAAGAGTCTGAATTTTATGACCAGAGCTCAAAACCTGTCTTCATTTCCACTGGTGATATAATTACAAGCCAAGCTCACGTCTCAAATGTAGAAGAGTGTTTTGAAATTTCTCCTGTAAAGACAGCTGAGATACAAATTGACATGGGACCAGAGGGATATTGGATATGAAAACAATCCAAAAAATATAATAAGAAAATAAATTTCTCATAAGACCTGTAAAAATGGTTTTCATTCCAGCTGTCTTTGCAAAACTTCCAAAGCATTTGCAAATTCATATTACTGCCTTACCACACTATATTTTTAGTTCCAGCAAATGCTATGTTTGTCAACTATGAAATTGTTTCTTAGACATTATTCTTGTTGACTTAAAAAAAAAAAAGTGACTTTTGACTAATTCTGTAATTGTTCTCGTCCCCAGTATTGTGTTAATTGTTCTCATCACCCAGTATTATTATGGTGTGGTCCTGTTCTCTTTGCAGTCAATAATGAGTCTGCCTGATGTGTGGTGGCTGTGTCTCGGTGTGGCTGTGTGAATCTATGCAGTGGTTTGTAGCATGACATCTGTTGATTGTGTGCTCCTTGCCTAGCCATCCTCCATGTTGTGACTTTCTCTGTTTTTGTCCCTTTCTAGAAGCTGAGGAACTGTACCAGAAACGGGTGCTGACCATAACTGGCATTTGCATTGCTCTTCTAGTAGTTGGCATCATGTGTGTGGTGGCCTACTGCAAAACCAAGTAAACTTTTCTCTTCTATTTCATATCTGTGGTTGTTGTTCAGGGCCTTCACAGTTGACTGCAGCTTCTCTGGGCATAAGGTTGTATCTGGATTTTTTCTAGAGGTGGGCTTAAGAGACAAACTTGTGACCAGGGTGCTCTGGTCCAAGCCGGATGAATGTGGGTCTCCATGTCCATCAGCAGTGCAAAATTAAGACAAGTGTCTGAAAGATTTCTCAGTCTTCAAATGTAATTTGCAATTTTTTGTCCTTTTTTATGATTGCTTTCTTTTCTATCACCCATTTCAGCTGATTTCCCCAGCTGAACAACTAGAATCATGTTGCTTTCCAGCAGAAATTTCATGTATAAGTCTAATTTGTTGGTACTTGAGACACAATTAATGATACTAAAAGTTACTATACACCAAAGGCCAAAAAATTGAACACAAAAGTGCTCTCAATGCAAAAATAAGCATTTAAATGTATTCTGTGAGTTTCTAAATTACTGGAGGTGACTCTCAAACATGCATGAAGCACTCTGGACCATAAATTACACAAAATGTCAGCAGAATTTCTGCTGCCAAAACTTCTGGCTGTCCTTATAAATCTCCCCACCAAAACACAGAAAACCCTTATCATAAATATTCTACGTTTGTATAAACCTGATTTACTGTTTCAGGGCCTGATTGGCAGTTGGACTGTTGGTTTTTGTTGTAAGCCCCACTAATAATGGATGTGTTATAAATGGGGGAGGAGAGAGATCATTTGTCCCTCTCAGTGAGAGTCCAGACACATACACACAACTGCTGCCACCCATAACCTTGTGCCAGTGGTCAGTGGGGAACAACTGAAACAGTAATAAAGAATCAGATCAATTACTGCTTTTAGAAATCACATCCCCATGTATTTCAACAAACATTTAGTCAGGATCCTGAAGTATGGTTTTCTGTATAAAGAGCAAGCAGAATCCATCAGGGGTTTGGATGGGGGTTTTTTTGCCCCAGACATCAGCTATCACTGTGAACCAAAAGTTAAATATTTTCAAAAACAGTTGATGAGAATGCCATGACAGGACATGGCCCTCCAAATGCAGCAGTGATGGCAGACTGTTATCTATGAGGTGATTTGCACATGCTCTTTTCCCTAAATGGGGCAAAACTCAGAAACCAGGAGAAATCTTGGAATGGTGTTAGGAGAATAACCAGTGTAATAGCTTATATTTTGTTGGTCTCCTTGCAAGAAATACTGCCGATAAATTGCCAAGGCAATATCTTCAAACACTTAGTCTTAATTCAGAGGTACTTTATTCACAAATCATTTATATGAAGATAAAAGCTTCTTAAGTACACACTAGTTTTCCCATTATTCTTTCAACTCAGTTTTGTGGAGTAATTTCTTTTTGTAGTTAGTGTTCTTTTACTACAGGACAAACAGCACAGATAAAAGCATGCAAATTCAAATACATTGGTCACTGAAGGTGGGAAGTAATACAGTTTTCTAGGGATGGATTCCTGGGTTACATGTGCCAGGATTTCAGTCCTGCAGGTGACAAACTCAAACTCCTTCTAGAAATCACTTTTTCTACCATATTAAGGAATTCAGATTGTTCTCAGCTCCCAAGGTCTCCAGAGGCTCGTGAAGGGGAGCTGTGAAATCAAGTTAAAACTGTGCTTGAGCGCTTGCTTCTCAGCCCAGCAGGTCTTTGGGTAGCTCAAAAGTCTCCTGGCACTGTGCTCTCTATACACCTCAGCTGCTTACATGTCCTAAGATGGTGCCCAGTTATCCTCAGAGGATAAAGTGTCCACATGAGCCACAGACCGTATTCTCCTGAGACAGGAGCATTTCCAAGACAAGTGTATCTGCATATGCCATTCATGTGATGTGATACAAATTAAGCATTTTTCACTCTCTAGGCACATACACACAGAGAAAATATGTAAAATGCTGTGTTACGTCATTGTCTTTAAGCTTTCATGACTATCAAGCTTCAACATATTTACTGCCCTCACTTGTCCTTTTTTGTAAAGCTTGGAATAGTCCCCTTGAGTTCAAAACAGGATTGAAATTAGTCATCTCTTACACCCTCCTATCCTGCCATCACTGTCTGCACTTCTGCATACAGCTTAGTATATATTTTAGCTTTTGCCACAGCAAAGTCATATGGTTTCCAGAGTGTGTTGGAGCCTGCATCCTCCTTTCATTGCCCTAGACTCTGTGACAGTATGGTGGAAGTTCTCTAGTGTAATGAGAGAAAACAGGGTAATATTTATAAATTAAGTCTGAAATTGAATAGCCCTTTCTCTGGTTATTTATTTTAGTGTTTTAATTAGTGTGTTCTGCACAGCCATGTTTTACTATGCTGTAAATTTTGCTGCTGACACCTTCTAATGATCTTCTGAAAAGTTCTTCTGAGGAGGGCTGAAAGGATTACAGAATCACAGAATCATTTAAGTTGGAAATTGAGAAATTTGAGATTGCATCCAAACTTTGACCACCACCTTATCAACTAGACAATAGCACTGAGTGTGCAAGTCATTTCTTACAACCAGTCATTTCTTGAACACCCCCAGAGAGGATGACACCACTACCCCTCTGGGCAGTCCGTTCAAATGCTTAATAACCCTTTGCATGAAGAAATTCCTCCTTATGTCCAACCTGAACCTTTCCTGGCACAGCTTGAGGCCATTTCTTCTTGTCCTGTTGCTACTTGCCTGGAAGAAGAGGCCGACTCCCACCTGGCAATTGTAGAGAGTGAAAAGGTCACCCTGAGCCTCCTTTTCTCCAGGCTGAACAACCCCAACTCCCACAGCCACTCCTCATAGGACTTACATGTTGTTAGCAAGTGGGGAAACAGCAGCTAAGGACAGGAAAGACTAGAAGCATCAAAGTCAGTCAGAGATCGCGTCATTAGTACATGGATTATTCTACTAAATGCATTAGCAGACATGGCATCCACCTGATAGTCATTGGGCTTCAGAGCAAATCTGATGTTGCTGAAACTAAACGTTCCAGAACTGCCAGGAAGTCTGCAGGCTCAGGCCTATCCCGTATACTCTCACTCTGGATTTCTGAGGATTCCTCTGCACTCTTCTTTAACACATGTATGGATTTGAAGTACACTGTTGAGTTAGGGGATGAATCCCACCAAAAAATGTGTAACTGCCACATCACAAAGACCACGTTCCAGTGTCTGCAAGCAAGCCCTGAGGCACAGACACCTCAGCTCCCTGTAGTAAGCAAAGAGGTGTAACTCAATGGGCTGTCAGAAACTTTGCCTTGGCCCTTGTGAGGGTGTCAAGGTGTCTGCGTTAAAATCTCTCCCCCCTCCCTTCTGAGTGCAGAAAAGAGCTTCTCCTGAGACAGAGCATTGCTTAGAAATGGCTTCTCTTTTCCTCTCACTTATTCCTGTCCCCCTGTGTCCTGCTGACTCCTGGAAGGGATCCCAAATATCCTTCCCCCTATGCAGGTCCCCACAGCTCCAGCTGCAATTAGACCTGTGGTTTGCAGCATTACTCTGAGCTCTAGCAGCCGTGGAGAAAATTCTGGCAAAAAAAGTGATGTTATATTATTGTTGCCAACATCAGTATGCTGAAAGGGGCAGCTGCTTTCCTTTTGTCTATTAAAATCATTTCCGTGTTTCGTGCACAGGAAGCAGAGGAAAAAGTTGCACGACCGCCTTCGGCAGAGCCTGCGCTCGGAGCGGAACAACGTGATGAACATGGCCAACGGGCCGCACCACCCCAACCCGCCGCCCGACAACGTCCAGCTCGTCAATGTAGGTTTCACTGAACAGCTCTCAGTCTAGGCTGCCAGGGCCACAGGAGAGGTCACCCCACAGCTTTTAAACCTCTACCTGCTGCAGGCTGGTGACTGATTTATCTTGGCTTTGTCCACACAGAAAAAATTGCTCTTGCAAACTGCTACCGTCCTCTCCATCAGAAAATAGCATTTTTTGTGTAGCTGATGGTAATGGGAGGTTGCTTTTCCACAATTCTGTCTATTGGGACTTCTCTTTCCCTTGTTAAATACATTTTTATAGCTTGATTGGGATGCAGACCTTTGCTACTTTCCTCATTTGTCTCCTCCTATTTTGAGTCTAGATGGGCTATGTACGCAGAGGTACATGAATGTGCTGAAGTGTGTTAGTATGATTTCTGCATGTATTTAGGTGACAATATTTGTGCTTTGGCACATGTAAAAGGTTGAAATCTGGAAAAGAGGGATTGATAATTATGTCTACAAACTTGCTGTGAATTACAGTTTGTAAACCAGAGGTTTGTCTGGGTTTTTTCAGCAGTACGTTTCGAAAAATGTAATCTCCAGTGAGCATGTCATCGAGCGAGAAACAGAGACCTCGTTTTCTACAAGCCATTACACCTCAACAACACACCACTCCGTGACAGTCACCCAGACACCCAGCCACAGGTACTGGAGGGAGAAGGCAAATAGCAGCTGTAATATTTGATATGTTGCTGTGGCAAAACCAAAATGATGTGTAAAACAACAAACCAGGGAAGATATATGTATGCTCTCTTCACAGTGTTTTCATTTTAAGACTAACAATATTTGATGTCATATCCCCTAACTAATTATCTTTCCAGCAATTTACAAAGACCTTTATTACCCAAACGGCATTCCAATACTGTCACAGTGAATTTTAGTGTATGCAAATTGCTAAATCAGTGACAGCTCTGATGACTGGAAAGCCCTCCTTTCCTTTCCTTTTATCCATACATGCAAAATCACCTTGATGCCTGTGGATTCACACTATTTGCTAAACTCTGCAGCTCCAGTCACCAACCCAAAGGTTATGCTGCAGATCCTGAGTGCCAACAGAGCTCCTCCTTTCCCTGGCTGAACTGCTCGTACCCGTTTGCCACCAAAGCCCACTCTGACACTCTCCTTTTGTCTTTTCCCGGTTGCTGCTCTCCAGCTGGAGTAACGGCCACACCGAAAGCATCCTCTCTGAGAGCCACTCGGTGCTCGTCAGCTCCTCCATGGAGAATAGCAGGCACGCCAGCCCAGCGGGGCCCCGGGGCCGCCTCAACGGCATCGGCGGGCCCCGGGACGGCAGCAGCTTCCTCCGGCACGCCAGAGAGACCCCCGACTCCTACCGAGACTCCCCGCACAGTGAAAGGTAGGACACACCTTGCTTTCAGCTGGCAGCCCCTGGTGTTTCCCCAGATGGTTTTGAAGCTTGGGAGCACAGGAGGAAATGCAACAGTGCAGCTATTCATGTAGGGCATACATGTCCTTATTCATGAAGGTGGAGAGCTCAGTAGTAGTTTAAAGTCCACCAAAAGCTTTTCTTCCCTTCTTGCTTCTGCTGGATTTACTCCTGTTAGCCAGCAGTTCACATGTGGAAAAGCTCCATTGGAGTAATTAGTCAGAAATTTCCATTGTAAAGTATAAACAGAACTTTGCCTGATGACCAATTTCTTAGAAGATGCAAGTGAGAAACTGAGAGATTTTGCAGGGAGAAAGTAATGTACTGATCCATAAGAGGAGGGCACTAAAGACTCCTAGGCAGTATAGAAGTTATGCCATCACCTACTTTCTGGAGTATTCCAGCTCCTAAACCCTTTAAAGACTCCACTTAACCCTTTATTAAATAAAAGCAAGGAACACAAAGTGCAAGCCAGAAGGACTCAGGTCATTGTTAAATCAGGAACAGCTATGAATAAAGCTGGCCAGGAGTTTTCCAACCAAGTAATTTTTTTCTCTGAAAAGGCTGCTTCATCAGTTCCTAAGATCTGCCTAGAAGTACATCAGTTGCAAAAAAAAAATTACTGTAAAAATCCTTCTCAGGTTTGGCCTAGCATTTTACTTCAAGATGGCCCCATAATAGCAAAAGAAAGACTGAGAAGAAACATTAGACATTTAAAAAGATCTTTTCTCCCAGGAATCATCATAGGCAGAAGAAAAGGAAAACAAAAGGTTATGGATCCGTTCTCTGAGCATGTCAAAATCACAAGGGATTTGGCCTTATGGAGTGTCCATGACGCCAAAAATGCAACCAGGCAGTCCCCAAGGAGACTGAGTTGTGTAGGAGACAAATTGCGGTTTTCAGAAAAATTAATGTGCAAGTACAGCAAATGCCATTTCTGTGGTACTCACTCTGCCACACAAGCAACTGCTAAGCAGCAGGAACAGGGGCCACTGAAGGAAGGACCCTGAGTGTAGTACCACTAAGGGTAATAAACTAGCCCTCTCATTAAAAATTATGTGTTATTTACCATGGAATTTAATTTGAAGATACGTGGCTCACATGACATAAACAGCCATGGCTCCAATCCAGCAGAGCACTTTGACAAGATTATCTTTTAATCGTGCAAGTAGACCCACTGAAATCAGCAAGATTACTCACATGGGTACAGCTCAGCCTGTGTTTAAGTGCTTTGCTGGATCAAGACCTGTAACAGTAAATACCATGTTGTCTCCTGCCTGGGAACCAAGCAGGATGCACACCCACATGCCTGCCAATGGTGAGTATTACAGCTTAGTATACTTGGGCATCTGCATGTGAGAAGTGAAGACCATTCCTGCTGTCTGCGTGGATTGCATGGGACACCCAAAGCATCATTCTAACACGAACTGTTTAAATTTAATTGGTGGGGGAGGGGAGGGGAGGGAGGAGAGAGAGGATAGCATATTCCTTTTTGTTTCTCTGAGAAGAAAGAAGGCATTTCATCAATTATTGTGTCTCTTGAAGGTTGTACTGCAGGTCAAAAGCAGAATTTCTGTGATAATTCATCAGACATTGACAGCCTAGCCTGTGCCTTAAGCAATCACAAATTTGGAATGTGGGAGATGATAGTTCCCTGGGCATTAATTGCAGGTCTCATCTATTTTTAACAAGCAGGGAATACATGGCCAATTTTTCATGAGGTGGCTTGTGTATATACAAGGGAGAAAGTGAGAGTTGTTTGGAACGAAAAATTACTCAGAAACATAAAGGAATGTAGAAGCTGACAAATTACTTCCTGAAGCCATCAAATGTTGCTGTACTGTGAATTGGTAGACCAAGGCTGTACTCAATTTTCAAATTAAATTGAACAGACATTACAAGGGGTTCTTTTGCATTACCCCATCCATTTGCTGGATCCCACACCCTGCCACCTGTGTATATAAGCAGAGGGCACAAGCAGTTTTATCTTGGATGTCCTTAGCTGTCTTTAAAGAGAGAAGGTCAGAAAACGCTGTCTCTGCACAAAAGGCTGGACTGTATGATGAAGCTGGCAGCATGTAACTAGTTAATGTGTGCTGAATGGCCATGGGTATGCTCTGATCCCCTTTCACTGAGCCAGCATAGTTGTACATGAAGCTGGATAAATCAATCACCTTTTAACCTTCCTTTCAGGGTGGGCTAGAGCTGCACGAGTTCAGCTCCTGAGCCTCAGATTGCAGACAGCAGCTAGTTAGCACTGCCCTGTTGGAGTGTGGGGGAATAAACCAGAAATGTGTGAATGCACAACATTCCAGTATGAGTAACTTGACACTGTTGGAAGCCTGCACAGTACATTGAACACATTTAACCAACTCAATGCATTACAGAACCAGCCTAGCTAAAATCCAGTGTGTCATGTATAGGCAACAGTATACCAGCTGAGAAAGTAGAAAGGCTTCAGTTTTTCAGACCATGCCTATTAAAAATGTTAAAGGGATTAAAAGCTCACACATAGAAGGAGAAAAAATTACTTAATTAATCCGATGCACAGACCTATTCGCTGCTCTTTGCTCAACTGACTTTATTAAATCCCATGCATAGCTCTAGGTTTGGTTTTTTTCCATTCTCTCTCTCCTCAGTTCGTGTAAATCAATGTGTAGTCAATGCACCTCTAGTGAAATCAATTTATGCTACTGCATGTCTGTCCAGAATCTGTCCCGTTTTCTCCTTTTTCCTATAACTCCATCTTTATCAAGTATAATATATGCAACTGAGTCATAGATTGAATAGGAAAGCTGAATTCAGGTTTATTTTGGTAATTTCAGGCTCAGGTAAATAAACCAGTAATGGAAAACTAAATATCTAATCAATCATAGACATATAGCTTTTCTCAATGGGCCTGTGATGGGGCTTAGAATGATTTTAACTTTAGACACAGATGAAATTCAGGCAGGTGAATTTAGGATAAGAGTAAAAGCAAAGCCAGACCATGCAAAGCATCATACTGGACACTGTGCTTTTGATCAAGTGGTTTTAGACAGATCCTCCCCTGGCATGAATCCACATGACCTCATAGCATGTCTACTGATTAAAACTAGTTGAGAGTTTCACATTTTTTATTTTGTTTCTTTGGGACAAACCCTGTAATGACACCTGAGCTTAATTTTCAGAAATCGCTTCTGACCACTACCCTTCCCACAGGAACAGGGACAAATTTTGCAGAGAAATCATGGGCACTTGGCCAGACAATCCTGTCTTCCAGCATTTGTTCCCATATGAGGACAAATGATACTCTGTGCTTCTTTGCAGATAGATCTACCAGCCAGGGTAACTAGCGCCCAAGGAGTGGAGCAGCACAAAGCTCCTGGGGTGGTGCTACAAATGCTTCTCTGACTACTCTTGGTGATTAAAACTAGGAGAATCTGGCTCTAGATTTTATCCAAACATTACTTTCCTTCTTAGCCTGAGACATTTTGGTTGTCAGAAGAGGGTGAAGGCCCAAGAGGACTGTCCTTCAGTTCCCTTCCTTTCTTTCCCCCTGTCTGTTTGCATGTACCCCAGATTCTGGTCAAATCCTTCCAGAAGTGCAGCAGCTGTTTTCCTTTTGAGAAAATACTTGCAAATGCATTTTGTTTCTGGCAGCCTGTCTGTCTCTGAATCCCATTTCTGGACTCATTCCAAAAAGTTATTCTGGCAAAAAATTTACAGCATCTCCATGGCTGGGATCTGGGAATTTTGCTGTGCTCCTCCTGCTTTCGAATGTTTTTGCCCAGAGTCCCAGAAGTCAGCAGTTTATAGGATTAATAGGAACAGGAAAGGTTCCTTAGTAGCCCTCTGTGAGGATGCTGGGGATCTTAAGGGATCCCTGCCATTTCTCTTCCAGTCTTTATGAGCTGCTCAGTTCACAGGTCACCACTCCTCCTGTGCTCGCAACCTTTTCCCATCTCTTTTCTTCAGGTATGTCTCAGCTATGACCACACCAGCTCGCATGTCACCCGTTGATTTTCATACTCCCACTTCTCCCAAGTCCCGCCCCTCCACAATGTCACCGCCAGCTTCCAGCCTGACCATCTCCATCCCTTCAGTGGCGGTGAGCCCTTTCATAGAAGAGGAGCGACCACTGCTCCTGGTGACTCCGCTGCAGCTGCACGAGAAGTATGACCACCACCTTCAGCAGTTCAACTCCTTTCACCACAATGCCACCCACGAGAGCAACAGCCTGCCACCAAGTCCTCTGCGGATCGTGGAGGATGAGGAGTACGAGACCACACAGGAGTACGAACCAGCACAGGAGCCTCCAAAGAAACTCGCCAACAGCCGGAGGGTCAAAAGAACAAAGCCCAACGGCCACATTTCCAGCAGGGTGGAAGTGGACTCTGACACGAGCTCTGAGAGCAGCAGCTCTGAGACCGAAACCGAAGATGAGAGAATAGGTGAGGATACACCGTTTCTGAGCATACCGAACCCCGGGGCAACCAGTCTGGAGCCAGGCACTGCCTTCCGGCTGGCTGAAACCAGGACTAACCCGGCAAACCGCTTCTCCACCCCGGAAGAGTTACAAGCAAGGTTGTCCAGTGTGATAGCTAACCAAGACCCTATTGCTGTATAAAACATAAAACACTTAGATTCACATGTAAAACTTTATTTTATATAATGAAGTATTCCACCTTTAAATTAAACAATTTATTTTATTTTAGCAGTTCCGCTGATAGAAAACAGGAGAGGAAAAGAAACTTTTATAAATTAAATATACGTATGTACAAATGTGTTATGTGCCATATGTAGCAATTTTTTACAGTATTTCAAAAATGGGGAAAGATATCAATGGTGCCTTTATGTTATGTTAAGTTGAGAGCAAGTTTTGTACAGTTATAATGATGGCTGTCCCATAGTATTTTGCAAAACCTTTTAACCCTCAGTTGTCCTAGCTTTTTTGTGCACTGCATTATAATGACTGGATGTATGATTTGCAAGAATTGCAGAAGTCGCTCTGGTCGCTTGCTGTAGAGTCTCCAAATCAGAAAGCCCTGTAATGGCACCCCCACCCTACTCCACCAGAAAAACACACATATACACACACACGGAGTCAGAAAGGAAAAAAAAAAAAAAAAAATTAAAAAAAAAAAAAAAAAAGATTAAAAAAAAAGATAAAAAAGTAAAAAAAAAAAAAATTCTTATATGAGAACTTTTATTTGCTTTCCGTATACGAGATGAGTTTTGTCTGCTCTCTGCCAGCCAAAAGGTTTGCTTCTTTGAGCACTGGGATAATAGTAGATCCAACAGCATGCTACTATTAATTACAGCAGGATAACAAAAAACATACAAACAAAACAAAAAAAAAAAAGCCAACCTGCATTAAATAATGTTACTTATAGAAAGAAATACTGTGATTTTAAACCAAATATATTATTAATCAGAGGTCAGCTTGTAATCACTAGGAGCTGCCGTTTCATTATTTTCCAGATATTAATTGTTCTAGTTATCCCTTAGGAAATGGGTTTAAGTTAGCTGAGGCTTTGAACCCAGTACTCTATTTAAACAAAAAAGGGGGAAAAAAAGGAGAAAAAAAAAAAAAGAAAAAAAAAAGAAAACATTTATATTATTTTATGTTAATGGGGCAAATATAATAGATATTTGTAATCAAGCAAGGAAGAGATCTAGCTGGAAAACACATGCCACTAATAAAAGTGCAATCAGTTTTCACCTCTATTTCTTAATGTTGATTTCTAACACATGATTTATTCTTTTGTTTCCCCTCAATTTTCTTCCCCTTTCTCTTCCTCAGAAAGAATCCTGACAAGCTTTGAGCAATATCGTGTTAGAGTTGCTGTTGGAGTAAGGTTTACTTTTGGACACAGAAAGGCCTTTCAGGGAAGAGCCTGATTTGCTGAATGGTTAAAAATTATAGGCACGTAGGAAGGACAAAGCAGATGTATGGAGTTTATTTCCACTCATCTTTATTGACTCCATTACTTGGATTGAGAGAGACAAGGCTGATACAGAGCCCATTTATGAAGGCAAGCACACCATGTGAGTTACAGCCCTAGTAACCCATGTGTGGCTGTGTGATACCAGTGTTTATATGGCCAGTGACAGTCTTGAAGTCATTGACTAGTAATGAGCAAGGATGCTGTCAGTGCTGGAGCAGATGCTTCCGTGCAGACAGAAGCAAATGGCCTCTTTTGCACTGAATTCCTATCAGTTTAGTCAGGGTCACTCTGCCTCTTCTATACTTTTGATTTTTTGTTGTGTGTTCAGTTGGCACAGCATTGACTCAGGATTGATGTAGAAAACAAATGTTTTTCCTAGACTCTGGGGATTCTGAAAATGAGAACATATGTTTTACAGGTATTACTGAGCTCTAAATAAGAGTCCTGTCAAGAGAAAAAGAACTTCAGCCAAACTACACTCATCCTTTGGGCCACATTCTGGTCCTAGTTAAATAAAGAGAAATACATCAAGGAAAATTTGTGAGATGCAAGCCTGAGGAACAAAAGTCCCAGCTCAGTAAATTGTTCAAGCATATGCTTATGCTAATCCCAGCAAAAGTTACCTTCAGCATTTGCTAGACTCTCATTGACACATCCAGCACATGCAAAAAGTTAAGCATGTGCCTAAGAGTTTTGCTGAACAAGGTGTCCTATTGATTTGAGACCTGAAAGCAAAGTACAGCAAAAGCTCTTTGCCAGGATGACAAAAAATCAGTGAGTTGCTCACTGTATAAATAACCATATCACATTAGTAAGAACGCAGGTGCATTTACCTGAACACCAGATTCATCAGAAAAAGAGCAAAAAGAAACTTAGTATAGGAAACAATGTTGTCCACTAGGATGTTAATGGTAGAACTATAAGGCTAGGAAACTAGCACAGCTTTGGGCTATGTGGTGGCTGAAATGGCACTGCTTATTTGAGAAATCTGTGGGAGATGGCAAATACGTACTGTCTGGACTTAAGTCCCCTTTGCCATTTTTCCCTGGCTGGCATGTACTTGAACACACTTTGCCTTTGCAGACTGAAACAAAAGCTCTCTACAAGTTCTAGACACCATACTCTCATTTTCATCCCTTTAGTCATGCCTATTTATCTGCAATCCCATGCAGCAGAATATCCACCTCTCCAGTAACTCTGCAACTCAGTACAGAGGGCCAGGTGGGCTTTCCTGATGAAGGTCATGAGTTTCCCATGGATTTGCACTGTTGAGTTTCTGTGGACACTTGGATATCTGTCCTTTCAGGAAGGTCTCTGACACTGCAAAGACTTTGCAGGACAGATGAGACAGAAAAATGATGGCGGAGAAACAAGAAATTTGCCCCAAAATTACCCATTTTAGTGCAGAATAGAGATTATAACACAGGTAACACATAGTAAGCTCCTCCAGTATATATCAACCACAAGGCCAGCTCTTTTTGAAGTATCTATAATAGCCCAGACAGATTAATCAGGATGGAAAGGGAATATGCCTTGACATTGAGTAGATTATTTGACTACTACTGCTGTTACTGTGGAGGGGCAGTACAAAATGAAGGAGCAATTCCATATTTGGGAGCTGTACATGCGAGATTTATTTGGTATAGGTCTAGGGAAACATGTCACACCTCTTCTGTTGCAGTGCCTCAAAGTCAAATTGCTGTGCAGTTCCTGCCCTTTCTCCCCCTCTCAACATACACAGTGTGTTATAGAGCAAGCATGAAACTGGGCTGGAGACTTCACATGGACCTAAGAACAAGAAAATACAATTGGGGATATGGCTGCCTAAGCCCTTAGATCTTTGTGAAGAACTCAGCCTTACAGCACAATTCATGCAGCAGTGAATTCGGGAATTGCCCTGGCTTGGCATGCACAGAAGTGGGAGGAGGACACAGACCCTCACCTCTCAGCTTGTGTTTGTCACACTGTGAGGGTGTTTCACATCAGTCAGGTCCACACCCAGAAGTTAGTGAGTCTACCTGGCCACAGGTGCTGCTGGCAGGCTGCAGCCTGTTCCTGCTGGCCAAGGGGCTGGAGGCTGCAGCAGCACAGAGCAGAGCCAGCAAGTGCCTATGGAAAAGGCCAGCTCCCGTGTTGGGGATATTTGCTTCATTACCCAGACCTTTGAGCTAGGCAGTCCCAACACCCTTGGGCCATCACTGTGTGATGCTTGCCACTTCTTTGGCTGAAAGTCATAGCAAGAAGAAACATACTTTGAAGAGGGGGAGAAATATTCCAGTGGTGGCAGAGTTAAGATTGTCCTGGTTTATTTCCATGTTGTTTAGTTTGAGCCATGAGTTTTTCCTGTGTATGTGTTTATATGTAGGAATTATTCCAAGATAAAAGGTTTCTTTCAAGAGTGTATAGCTAGATTATGTTGTGCACAACCTGGTACAGCCTGCCTGTTTAAGGGGTGTAAATCATTACAGCTCCATAGAGGTTCTCATGTAACAGAGAAAAGGCTACTCTCTCCTTTTGGCCCAGTTATTCCCTTCATCTCTTGAGCCACCCCAACACAACCAGGTTTAAGAGATCAGTCACTGCCTTTATCAGGGAAACAGGAAAGCTCCTTCTTTCCAGTACTCAAAAACAACAACGCTGCATCTCCCTATTTCTCTCACACACATTTCAAGCAGTTTCCTGATCATCCAGGATAGAAAACTGGTGTCTCCTCCAAGGGCACACCTCACAGCCTGTTGAGCACTTCTTGGCCCTGCAGTGTGACTACTTACCATCACCTGGGACTTGCTTCTAGTAAGAAACAAAAATGCACCTATGAAATGCTGCAGAGAAAGGCAGACAAAGAACATGGCCAATTATCATAATTTGTAATTCTCTATTCTATTGTAAATACATCTTGTACATATGTGGATGTTTTCATTATTTACTGTCTTTATGGATATTGTGTTAAATGAGACGCTCTTAGTTTATTGTGTAACACTGTAAATAACATAACGTCTTTTATTATTTATGCATAGGCATCTAACATGCAGAGAAAGTTATCCTCATATTATTTTAAGATATATGTCAAAAAGATGTTGCATTTTTCCTTTTGCTTTGAAAAAATTGTAATATATCCTCTTTTTCCCCTCTTTTCCTTTAAAAAATGAATGCTAATTTATTGTTCAGGAGAGAAAGGGGATGTAACTGAAAGGCAAACTGTTCAAAGAACATGCTATGGAAGCCACAAGCTACTGATAAACTAAAGAATTTATTACCCCAAATACAGCAATAAGTAATTGTTGATTTATTAAGGTTTTGTTATTCATTTTCAGTAAAAGAGGTGCTGGATTAAATTGTTTATGTGTGGTCCTGGCCCAGCTGCTCAGCAGACTGTGTCAGGTCACTAGCTACCATCTTTCTGTATCCAAACATTGTTGTAAAGGTCTTGTTCTGTTGTTGTGGACCACTGTTCCTTGAGATTTCTGACTCATCCCTGTGGGGGTCTCTGGCAGACACTCTTGCTCCTACATGCATTTTTAGTTTCTTAAGTTAGAATTATTAGCTCTACCCTGACCATTACTATTAAGATGGATGGGGTTTGGGGAGGGGGAGGAGTTGGGGGGCAGAAATGACACAGTCTTGGGACTGTGAGAGGCTGCTCTACAAAAATGTCACCTCACTGTTCAGCAACAGTCAATAAAGCAAAGCAGATAGAAGGAACTCTTAGATGGTACCACCATGTCACTATAAAAATTCATGATTTCTGCAGGTTGTAAATACAATGAGTGGTCCTTGTCTTCTTGTCTCAGGACAGAAATAGTTTAATGGGGAAGGGTTTGAAGGGCAACCCAGGTGAATGAATATGAGGAGCTGGGGAGGTCTGGGGAGCACTAGGGAGGCTGAATATCATCATTCTGAAAGAAAGGACAGTGGAACAAGATATTAAAGATCTGTTAAAACATATTTATCTTGTATTAGGTGAGAAAGGACTCGATGTTTAGCACCTCTTCCAATAAAAGAATTGGAGTTATTAATCAGAACTACTGGGCACCGTATCTGCAGAAAGATGTAGCTCTTCATGTGAGGGGTAGGGAACTTGGAGAATTACTTGCTGCAAGAGATTGTGGACTGTAAAAGTTTCCATGGGTTCATGGTGAGGGCTAGATCTTAGCCATTAATCCAGTGAGGATTACTAAATCCATGAAAACCACATCAGATTTGGGGAATAACTGAGCTAAAGACATGTGGATATTTAATAAATTGGAAATATTATGTATACTAGTGCTGCTCTTACTTTCTCCAGCTGTGTGCCACACTTGGAGAGAAGGAGGGCAGATACCCAACCTGGCTGTGCTTACATAATATAAATATGTAAAGTAATTTGCTGGGCATTAAACAAGAGGAGGAAAGCTAGGCATGAGCAGGGGAGAGAGAAATGCAGTAAAGATGTTTTGGATGTGTTTCACACCCATTTGTTCCCAGGGCTAGTGCTCCCAGCCCTTGCTATTGGTACAGAATGAGATGCCAAACTGAGAACTGATGGAGAAATGGAAGGATAGAAGAACGGAAGGAGGGAGGAAGGAAGGAAGNTCTTTAACCTGGTTCTCAACACAGACAGTAAACACCTGGTGGTCCAGTCTGATCTCAGTTTCCCTCAGACAACTTCGCTGTCTCTCTATTTTATGTGGAGAGATCCTGTAGCTACAAGGCTGGATGCTTAGGCTATTTGCCTCACTGAATGTCTTAGCTGTATAGGGCCTTGTCACCCCACAGCTAGCCCAACCTAGCACAAAGCTAGCATATTATGGCACAGTGCTACAGTGGAGGAAAGGATGGTGCTTCCCTTGCAGGCTGTTGAAATGGACTGCTTTGAGAGGACACACCCCTCCTCAGGCACGTCCTTTCGTGCATGGGACGAAGCTGGACAATTTCTGAAGCAATTACATACCATAAGAACTGCTCAGAGTCAGCAGGACTAAGGACCTCATGACACATTTGATACAGACAAGAGGTCTTTAGGGAACATATCCTTGTGTGTCCCAAGTGTCTGTCCTTGCAAAAGTTGTTTGTCAATCCATGCTGTCTTTATCCTGTTGGCTTTCTCTGCCTGCACAGTTCTCCACAAGGTCTGGAAGCAAATGGCATCAGGGAACACTACAGGAAAATCAAACAAACCCTTCTCATTTCTGCAGCCCACAGCTGGGTATGCTCTTAGCATGCCAACTCCACCCAGTTATGAGCACATAATTTGGAGAATGCATTCCCCAAGTTAATTCTCTCTGTCTCAGTTACAACTAATGGGAAGAAAGCTATCTCAAATGCCCTGAGATGTTGCAGTTAGTCGGTGATGATTAACCTGTGCAACAGAAGCAAAGAAGCATGGACTGAGCATAGATTATGAGCCTGATAAGTCTTCTTTAGTGACAACAGACCCTTGACAATGGCACTTTCAGGGCTAAATCTCATTTTACCTTAAAAAGAAAAGAAAAAAAAAACAACAAACAAGAAGCCTTAGGGATTTCTGATCCCAGACTGCCTTTTCTACCTGATGCTATGACCTTTTGCTAGAGTCACTTCAGAGTGGCTCTCATTAGAAAAGCTCTACCGATTGCAAAATTATTTCACATGTCTCCAGACTAAGGCTGGCAGGAGAAATGTCATAAATCACTGATATGCTCCTGATGTCCCCATTTCCACACATGAAGACAAGGACTAGAGGACAGTTCCACATCTTCCAGCAAGGAAGAGTTGGAACAAGATCAAGCCCATGCACATCTAGAAAGGTTGTCATGTCACTGGGGTTGGGCACAATATGGTGACTCCAGAGGGATTTAGAGTGCTGCACTTTCTGAGCATTACAGGGACTGTCAAAACCTGAGACAAAGCCTTCAGCATGAATGGAATTAATTTCCTTGAAAGCTAGGCCTTACTCTCTAAGGTTTTAACTCCAGAAGATAGCCAAGCACCAACTTTAGTTGGAAACTGGACTTCTAACACAAATGGCAGCTGCTAAGTTTCCACTTAGGTTTTCCCCCCTTGGGGATAGCAGGAGTTCCCTGCACTGGATGTAATGCCTTAGGAACTAGAGAGGAACCCTGGCAGCAGTGCATAGAAAGCACCTGAAATAAGGCCAGCTCATATGATGACAGCAGCAGAGGAAGTGTCAAGGGAGTCTTTGCAAGCTTATATCCACATCAGTTGGTAGGGAGTACAGCAATTGTTAACAACTGATTAAGTCATTACTCTGGTAATGGCCAATTTGGAGCCATGCTTCAGAAGCCAGATATTGTGTGGGAGGTATTTTAACTTACCCGGCACATTACTGCATCAGTTGGATGTATTCTCTATGTGTACACACACACATACAGTCTCTCAATTTTCTGAAATGACTTCCTGATGTTCAGTGCATGCTCAGTGACAGGAAAGCAAAAAATGTCATAACAAGGCCGTTCAGCAGCTGCAAAACTGCCTGCATCCAAGAGAAAACACTTTTTCACCTCAGAGAGGAAAAAACTGAGGGTGGTATTTGTCCTGTACAGCTGCAGAGATACAGAAAGGGAATGGCCCAGTTGGACAGGCTGGATCACAGATTGCAGAGGAGCTTTCACAAGGCCACAGCTGAGAAGGGACTGGCAAGGTGGAAGATTAAGGGGACTACAGCTAGGGTAAAAGGTGGTCACGGGTCTCTCATTTCATTGAAATAACCCCAGAACAATGCATTCAATCCCAAACTGGGGAAAAAAGAGTCACTAAAGATTTCTAAATTATGGGTCTTGGGCCTTCTATATGTGGCAAAGAGTGACAATTTTGAAAGAGCAATTATTGTCCCATATTCTGGTTATCATATTATGGTCCCATCTTGTGCTCCCCTTTCTCATCCTAAAGGTCCCAAAGCTGAGGGTGAGGTGAGTCAGTTCCTCCACAGAAATGCACAGTAATCTGCTTGATGTATATGAGAAGACTTCTGCCTACAGCAGCATTCCTGGAAAAGGCAAAGGGAACTACTAGTGCTGTGAAAGGAGTAATCCAGAAATAAAGGCCAATTAGGAAATAAAGGCCACTTAGATGAATGCCACAGTATAAATCCAGGAACGTGAAATTCAGCATGCTGTTTTAAAATCATCCCCTAATCAAAGCTCCAGGAAACAAAATAATGCCATCCTAGTGATACATGAACCATTTTAGTAATTAAAAATGTCCTGTAATTCAGTCAACTTAGTTAGTTATCTGGACACACCATCTTATCATACCAAATGAAAACATGCAGTATTTATCTGATGGTTAATGATTATGAAATAAAGCTGAAAGTAATAAAACTCCAAGTAAGAACTGGCGACTACAGCTATCTTGTGCCTGTTTTGTGGTCAACCTCTCAGTTGTCATGGTACTAAATCACACATTCTGGGTCATACCAATGGAATAAGAGAAAGGGTGTAAGGATCTTAAGCAGTAACACTATAACTTTCATTTTCAAGTGCCGCCTTCCTTCAAATAGAACTTACATGGCCTGTTACAAGCTCGGATTACTGAGGTAGCAGATTTGAAGTTCAGGTAACATAAAATCCTGATAACAAGATCACAGTGATTCTACACACAGGTCTTTATTTTGCTGTCCAATACAGTCCAGAGCTTATTTAATTATTTCTGTGCCTCTCATAATTAGTTAAAATTGCCATTTTAGGGCTTCACATGTGAAAACCATGGTATTTTTAGTAAATTTCACCTTCTGTCTTACAACTTCATTTGACTGGCAAGAGCTGTACTGGCTCAGCAGCAGAACAGCTCTCAGCTTGGTCCCAAGGTGATTGCAGTAGTTCTTCAGCTGCAGAGGAACAGCATGCTTTCTGCTTCTTCTTTGGTATTTCACCAGGATCACATCATCAATGTCAGCACGTACTTCCAGGCTGCTCTTTGAAAAGATTTTTGGTTCAGGATCTAAAGGAGCTGATTTTGCCTGCTTCCCACCTCATTTCCACATGCATGCACCACATCTTTTAGATTTGAAAAATTAAAAGAGTTTATGGGGAGCAGGGGGGGAAGGGTGGGAGAACAACAAAGCTGATGCTAGGAGGTTCTTTCTCAGAAGTAAAAGATAAACAGCTTTGCCAAAGAGTCCATATTTAGCTTTGTCACATACACTGAGCAAGTTACTCCTCATCTCAAACTGAGGTGATGGGATATGGACCACACTGCCTGTGGAAACTGATGATGCTGAATTTCAGAGTAGAGGCTGGAGCCCCCATGCAGTCTTGTCACTCAGAGACCTGGATGCCCTGGGAGTTCCAGAAGTATTTGAGAGTATTGCTCTAAACAGACAGCTGAGTGCCTTGTAGTGCGTCAAGCCCTTGGCATGTGTGGAGGTCCCAAAGGTCAGCCATTCCTGGCTGCAACTCGCTTTCAGGGGTGTTAAGTGCTCCCTCACTGGCAGGGAAGCCCCTTGGCTTGAAGGCACCTAGCCAGAGATTTCACGCTGAAGCAAGCTGAGACACTCAGGATATCAGCAGTGCTCCTTACAGCCCAGGGGAGGAAACAAATACACAGCCTGGCTTTCTGTGTATTGGCCTGAAACCAGGCACTCTGTCAATACTCTGCTATGACAGCTATGGTAGTGAGAATTACTTCAGAACAGAGGCATCCAGTGACTTAGAAGCTGAACAATCTCTTGCACCAAAGAGCAAATGTTTTCCTTGATTTGTTGGAGAGGTGGTGGGTGGGAGCTGAGATGATGAAATGCAATGGAAACCTGCAGGCTGCAGGCTGGGTTAGCATCCTTCAAAGCCTGGGGACACTGAAAGCACTCAACAGCAGATGGTCTCACCCACTACCAACAGGGAACCTCACCCTTGTATATCTGAGCACTGACATGAGTGTCCAGTGACCTCAGTTTTGTAACCAGCTACCCCATTCACCTATAGATAAACATTGTACCTACATAGCAAGGACTTGCAGGATATTATCCACTGCCCATGCAAGATGTTTATTTTGCCTAAAGCATGTAACTAGAATCGTTCAACTCACAGAGAACTCCTTAGTAACTCTAAATGTCTGATTTCTCTGTGAGATTTTGAAATCTCGTCTAGATTTTGCAAGCTGCTTCCCTCTAAGGGGACAAGATACTCCCTTTGTTGCTGATAGCAAACTAGCAGTGACAGCAGAGAGCCAAGCACGCACTGGCCACAAGGCTACTTAGCTAGACTTGTGCTCAACAGATGACATTTGTAGGAACTGCTGAAATATCTCTATGGCAAAACATAGTGGTCCTAACTTTCACTCTTGTATTCAGACTAGTAGATTACACACCATCTCTCTCACCAAGATATTTTACTCAGTCCACGTACAAAATTTCCTATATTGCATATGCTGAACTCCACCTCTCTGGAACAGCATTTTCCATACTGCTTTAAACAAGAAAAAATGCCTAAAGTTGGATTCTGGAAGAGAGGCTTGGCAAAGTGTAAAATCTCTCAAGTAGTTGAGGAAAAAGAATCCTGCCTACCAACCATTAATGCTTTTGTTCATCCCTAAATAAAGAAAGAAAAATAAAAATTTTAAAAAAAGTTGTTCGCTTTTAACATAGAAATGAAAAGAACTGGGTTAAATGCATGGAGCCTTCACCTCTGCCCTTCCCAAGAGAAACTTTGCTGCTTTTCTTGGTCTTTGAAGAGTAATAATTTGCCCTGGAGCAGAAAACCTTCTACAAGGATTGCAGCCCTGATTTGCATGTGCTGATTAGCCCTAGTATCACCACAGTTTTGTTGTGCAGATGAACACTCTGAAGCATCTCAAAAGATAATGTATATTCCCTGCCTTCATTCACAAAGCTGCAAAGGTTTGGCAGCTCATGAATAACTGTTTAGCTAATAGTAATCACTAATTCAATGCCTGGGATTAAAAAATTGGATTGCTAATTCTTTTAGTAAGTGACAGTTATAATGACATAGTGCTATGTAATACATAACCTTGTTATAGCTGAAGTTTGTTACCACACTTTTGGATTCTCTCTTAGCTAAATTGCAGGAAATTTCAGCTGCAAATGACCTGTCTGAAATGTGAAATACCAATCCCATGCAATGTCCCAGTACTTGAAATTACCCTAGAAAAGAGATCTATCTGACCCTGGTGCCATTACTAGAAAGGGGGAGGAAAATATCTCTGCTGGTGGCTGAAAGACAACAAACCTGCTTGGAGTGCTCAGTAATACAGTTTTGTTCCATGATGTCTGGAACATCCTCAGAGGATGACTTTCTAGAGTGCATGTGAAATAGGCCATGACCAGCTTCAGAGACAGGGAAGCAAAGATCATCTCTCTGCTGCTCCCATTTTCTATTGACTGCCCAGTATTCCTGCTTGGATATCACCATGTGGAGTAGGGCAAGAAGCTGACCAGCAGTGAGTATTTAGGACCTTTGGGGAAGAAAGACAGGAACAGTTCAGAAGGCATAACTGAAAAGGAGTGAAAGGAGTGACATAAATTTCTTGCTGATGAGAGAGAGCAAAAGCTCAGCATAGCTCTAACACTTAGGATTACTCCACCCCTGTTAGGGCCAGCTGAATAGCTGAATAGCTTTGGGTTGAATAGCTGGGACTTGCAGCTCTGTTTTGAATTCACATATGGACATCCTTTCCCTAACACCTGTGTGCTGCAGCCATAGTGCAGTGGCTGAAGACAGGACAAGCACTTTGATTATTTCACAGAAAGCTAGTTCTAGAGATGTTGTGCACAGCAGCCATCTCTCCCATCTCCTGTGTTAACAGGGACACATTTGCTGGACATCAAGAGCAAGTACTACAAAGAGAAACAAAACATGTGGAACTATTGTATTATTCAGCTTAATTAGATAGAAGGTTGCTGTTGAAGAAGAAGCCGTTTTCTTATCCATTGAAAACAATTATGTACAGTGGCCAGAAACAGCATGGCAGAAATTACCCCTGGACTGAAGGAAACTAAACGTGAAACAAAACAGTCAGTCAGGCAGTCTGCCACACTGCAGGGACAGGCCTGTTTCCCTCCTGGCACTGAGACCCTCCACAGCAAAAACAAAATTACAATGGATTTCAGCAATTAATAGCAGTTGGCTTCCAGAAACTGAAGCTTTTCCTCATTTACTTTACGAATGGAGAAAGAGTGACTTATCTCATTGGCTGGGGCATGTTCATATGGCTGCGCACTAATGACTCCCAGGCACTGCTCCAGTCAGCAGGCCTGTGCCACATCTGAACAGCACTCACTAGAGCATTCCTGCATCCTTGCCACTTCTGAGTAGAAACACATTCATCCTCCAAAACATCACCTAAGTGCTGAGCCTAATCCTCAGTCTGATGTTTGTCCTAGTTACTTTGGTTCTAATTTCCCCCTAACCCTGGTACAACAAAAGCACACTAGAAAACAACACACTGTTTCTTGCACTCAGATGGGGACAAAGTTTTGCCTTTTGATCTTTTGTCCATCTAATTTTTCTCTGAGATCTCAGCTTAACTCTAGGGTGGCTGCAGCCAAAGCACCTTCTGAGACAAGCAATGTTCCTGTCTTGCCACACTTTATCCCAGTTAATGCAGCTTTTCACCTGCAGAGGACTGTGATTTTGTCCCTGCAGTGGGATTAGCAGCAGATAAGGTAGCATTTTCCTGTTGCCCCACAGGACTCTGGGAATTGGTAAACTGGGTTTTTTGAGGTGTGCTGTGGCCTTCTTGCAAGAATTGACAGTAATTATCAGTTTACACTTTGGCAGTGCCACTTTTGTCATTTCTGTGACATGGCCTAGAGCATGGGCCATGCCTCAGCCCAGAGGCTCAGCAAGGCTCTCCAGACCATCATCTCTCTGCAGTTATTCACAGATGGAAAACAAATTAGCATGTACAACCAGAGAAATCCTCTTATGTTAGGCACAAGGGAAGGAGTGGTCCACCTGAACAGGACCTTCAGGGACAGGCTCTGTGAAAGCTGAATCAAGGGCAGGCACTGGGAAAGGTGAAGATAGACCAAGGTAGACAGTTCTTCAGTGGCACTCTTTGCCCCTTGGCCATATCTGTTGTTTTCACCACTATCAACCTGTGTCCCCCACAGTTACTGAACCAGTACCCCTCCTCACAAGAAGCAGCCCAGCAGCATTTATATCTGATACTGGTTGTTGTAACTATAATTACTAAAAACTCTATCTCTGTTAACAATCTGACCCATGCAAGGTCACATGCCGAGGGAGGCTGCTCTAAAGCATTGACAATCTATTGCTCCCCTACTTTAATTTGCACAAAATGGAGTGGAAAGTCCCTTGTTCCTTAGTTGCTGCATCTATTTTGTTAGAAATATCTCTTAGAGACATACCTGCAATTCTAAGAGTTTTTCACTTGAAACTGTACTTAGAAAAAGGAAACATAAAGGCCTTAATCATGCTGAAATGTATTGTCTGGTTTCTTTTTCAGTTTCTTTCAGGAAGCTAAGTTACATTCTGGTTTTCATGCAATTGAAAGAAGAATAAAAGACACTTCTGGAAGTTGAAAATAGCCTAAGCAAGGTAGAACTCAAGAAGGTTAATTAATTTTTTTGGTTTTTAGTCAAACTGTGCATTGAAGTGCAGCCCCTTAGAAAGTCATTTTCTGGATGTGTAGACAGTGTTGCTGTAGGCAATGAGAGTAAACCAGAAATTTGATCAGATTGCTGGTCTCGCTTTAATGCTGATCTATCCTATCCTGTGCTATTCAGGCATTTAAAAACTCTGCAAGAGGGCAGGCAAAGCCAATTTCAGATTAAGTGTGCTGAAGGCAAAATGAATGCAGTAGAAAAGGGTTTCCAGAAGTTACGAACAAAATTAAAGCAAAATCAGGATATAGTCTCAGTTGCAACTAAGTCCCTGTAGCCTCTTGATTCTGTCTTATGTAGAGAGATACCCAGGCTTTGATGATTAATTTTGAAATTAATGAGATCTTTAGGAAGAAATCTGTTATATCTCCAGTATTTCACCTATTTACCAGCTATAGTAAGTGTTTTCTTGGGTGTATTGCTCAAGTGACACTGTCCTGGCTGCATAAATGCAGACAGCACACATATGGATTGTGCAAATGATTCAGTACTCAACCCAGCAATGCTGAGGCCAGCAGACAAAGGTCTGTTTGCTGCAAAGTCTCGCTTTAAAAGGACATACTGAAAGGGGCAGAGAGACTAGAAAAATAGGTGTTAGTCTATTTAGTCACATCAGCTTTCTCAGGCTGTTTAATGGCAGGCCATAAAAAATTGTTTCAAGAACACTGACTCAGCTTGGCTGAGACATCTCTAGGAGCCTTCTGGAAGGATTGGATTCAGTTATTTTCTTCAAATATAGAATTTCTTTTTAGACATCCCTTTAGTGCATGGGATGATGGATCTGCTTTATCCAGCATGCACTGTGCTGCCTTGCATCTGCCCATACCTGGTCTATCACTGAGGCACTTCAAGTGGATGGGAATATTCCCTTCCAGCCTTGAACAGACCCAGTCTATTCAAAGCAGAGTATCTATGACCAGCTACACAGCTCTTGCCTTCTAGGACTGGGCCACCAGTTTATAAATGAAAATGCTGTCCTCTACTCCCAGGCTGATATATTTTATGCAGGAATCCCAGCAGAGGGTTCCTTTTCACCTCAGAGGGCTGAACTCAAGTTCATCCTTTGGATAATCACCCTAATCCTGAGCTGGTGCCTGGAAGACAAATATAGCAGAGAAGACATTTGGTGGCACCTCCCAAACGAGGTTTTGGGAAGGAAAGTGTACAGTAAAGGAGTTTAAAAGCAAATGTACTGACCAGAGAGAAGACACAAGCCCATATAAAAAGCCCAAAAAGTCTCCTGTGCTCATGACAAAACAGAAGGGCAAAGAAACAACAGAAATGCAGACATCTCATCCACCATGATGTCAGGCCCAGTGGGAGTGAAGTCTGACAGGGCCACAAACTCCAGACAATTCTACCCAGCCTTTGGGATTAACTGTGAATATCTTGAAGGGCTGGACTTGCACTTGTATGCAAGGCATCAATCAAACGTTGGCTATTTTCTACAGCCCAGATGGAGTACATGATCAGGTAAGTGAGGGAGTAAATTTTGACCTAGATTTTCAAAGGTAATTTTCATCTATTCCTATTTTTCAAAAAAACCCAATATTTATTTCCTTGTTTCAGAATTACATCTCTCCCAAAACTGGGCATAATCTTTGGTTTCAGGAGCAGAAAAACATCTATCTGCTTGTGTGACTAGCATTTTTATGGGTGTCTATGTGTGTTAACAGAAGCATGGTGTATCCGTTTAAACTGTTTCAGCAGCTCAGAGAGTTATGGTGTCAGATATTTTTCAGATTAGTCGTTCTAGCAGCTGATAACATATGGGTCTGAACTGAAAGGCTATGATGTAAGCCTTGCAAAAAGCCTGAAAGGCAAATTAGGCAATAACATGGTTGGTGCTCCGGCATCATAACAAACTGTTTTTCTTTCTAAGAGGTGCACAGTGGGGAGAGGTATTCCCTCCCCTTCACTCCTCTTGCATTCACCCTCAGGCACAAGATGACAGACTCTGTGCTAAGTATCTCAGGCTGCTTTGTACAGCTGAGGGTACCAGCTGTCCTGCTGGCAGACCCCAACAGCATGACAGAAGGACAGCACCTGGAGGAGCTGGCAGGATCATTGCCTCTCCCCCTGGGCTCATCCAGCCTGCCCCACAGCCACTTAGGAAGGGCATCCCAAAGAGATGAGCCTGGGGAGAGGAGAAGAGAGAGGGAAAGGCAGAGAGGAAAAGACTATGGAGTTGGGTTAAGGATAGAAAGACTGCTTTAACCCTAGACCAGTCACACTTTTCCTGGTCACCATCGTCTGTAGGTGGATAGAAGGCAGAGACAGCCTTCTGGATAGCACCTGGAACAGGACAGGACAGCATGGGAGCATGGGACAGCCCTTTTGCCTGTGCACCCTCTGTTTACAGCCAGAAAGCTGGGATGGGCTCTGTCTGCTGCCCCAACTCTAAGTCCCACCGTGCATGCCTCTTGCTGCAATCCAAGAGATTTGGGAAAGGGACAGAAAAGTGACAGGGAGAATGAAACAGAGAAGGAAACGGCTGGCCATTATAGTCTGGGACAACAGCCACCAATCAAAGGTTAAGAGAGTAGGAGGGGGAAGGGGACCATTCCTGGGAAGGGCTGGAGAATTTGCTCAGGCAGTAAGCAGAGGCCTGCCCTGAGCCCTGCAGGAGTATTAACAATGCCATCTCTCCTGGTCAGAACAGGGACAACTTCTCTTAAGACCCAGAACCAGGTGGTGTCTGACCTATGGTTACATAGTTCCTTTCTGAGAGGAGGTCTGCTCAAAGTGGGTCTGACAGGGGGAGCACAGGGCAACACCAATCCACCTGCTGCCTGCCTGCCTGCCTGCCTGCCTACCCTGGGGAGCTGGCAAGGGGTGCTCAGTGGAAGGTTTCAGGATGCCCTGGTTCTGAGCCATGCTTCAGCTGGCACCCACCACCTGATCAAAGAGGGCTATGGGCACCCAGCAGGCATGAGGGGGCCTCACTGCCATGTTGCTGCTCAAGCAATTGGCTGGGAGAGGAATAAAAGATGCTTCCAAAATGGGTCACAGACTTGCCAGGATGCCAGGGACAGGCGTGATGTGAAAGAAACAGGCAAGGTCTGTGCAGTCAGGAAAAGCCACAGCTGAATGTGGCATTGAATCTTGAGACTTCCTGAAGCCCATCCTCATGTTCTAGTGGCAGTGTCAGCATAACAATTCCCAAAGCAAGCCTGATGCTTTTCTGGATCCTTGGAAATCTAGGCTGGCCTCGGTAACAAAGTGCAGATACACACTGGAACATACAGGCATATCCTGTGCTGTAATGCTGTGATGAGGATACCTCCTGTTTTTGAGATCATTGTACTACCTAGCTGAAGTGTATAAAGTTCAAATAACTTCTACTGGCTGTAGTCTAGCCAGGAAACCTCGACCTCTGGAGTGAGGTCATTAAAGCCAAACTTCTGGAAGCTCTGAGGTGTTTAGAGAGCCTGTTAATTACTGTACTAATCCTTTAGACAATGCTGGCTCCGGGCACTTCCGGAGCATTAGCACTTAGTAGCACTTGAGCCCAGACCACTGCACTCCCCCTCACAGGAGCACCTCCTGATGAAAATACTGCCGGTATCTGCCAGTCCACACGTGCATGAGTAAGGCAGTCAGAGACGCACAGGGTGTCAGAAGCTGGCCCTGAGCATTTCTCAATAGATGTGAGTCGGTTTTGTCTCATTATCTGGAGCTGACGTCATCTGTTTACTGTGTTTGTCTGACACCTATGAAGCCTCGGATGGCTCCTACCCACTGTGGAACAAGCTGCCTATTTTTTTACAAAATCATGTCTCTTCCAACACCTTAACCCTGTAGCTCCAGCAAGCCAACAGGTCAGCAGAAGGACAGAGCAGTCTGAAGCCAGAACATGGGTTTAATGACAGTGTGGAAATCAAATGCTTAATCCATGAAAAATGCCTATGACAAAATACGAACAATTATACCATAATCACAGTAACACTGGAAACAGAGCTCATCCAAACAGTGGTATTCGTTCAATCAAACAAAGTAGCTGCTGCCCAGCAGCGCTCACTCTTTCCAGCTGGACACTCACATACCCAAACATAAGCCCTCCTTATAGGAGGGCAAGTGATGCCCCTACACAGCAGAGGTAGCAGCAGTGTTTTGTGGATCCCTTGTAGTTAATGATCTTTGTCTGGCTGATCAATGATTTTCTAGCAGGTTTACTGGGCCATGGTTAAAAAGGAATCACAACTGGTTTGTGTTGCTGCATCTACTGTAGCAACCCACATCAGCTACCACTCCATCTATCTATCTTACCTAAGGACTGGCATTTCCCTGGCTTTGTCATTTATACAGCACAGAACATGCTGCACAAAGTTGGAACAGAGACACAGCTACTAGCAGGGTCTGTAGCTGTTGACAGGCATTGACTGTTATGGCAGATGTTACTTTTGGGGGAAAATAATATTTGAATGAGACAAAAAGAAAAGAAAGGCAAGGAAAACCTCTCTGGCAGCCAGTCGAGAGAGAGGCAATGGAGAGTCAAGTGTCCTCTTCCTGTTTTTATCTCCAGGGCAGCAGATGATCCCCTATAATAGTTCACCACCATCGCAGAGTTTTTTGTTAGTCATACAGACTCCCTTTCTGGTACTCTCTGCTTATGGGATGCCGTGCACACTAAAGTACCCCTTGCTCAGGTGTGACTGTTCCACACTACCTGGTTGTTGACCTTTGTGCTTACATAAAATGGGCTTTCAAGTATAAACCAAAGCAGCCACAGGCAGGGAAAAATGGGGAAAGCAGGAAGAACTCTCAGATTTGTGGCAGTCACTTTCTGTGGGAGCCCAGCACAGCACAGAGTCAAGGCTGCAAGACCATGAGAAGAGCAACAAAACAACAAAAAGACAATACTCCAGCGGAGGACCTGCAAAACACAACCACAGCATCCTGGGGGGAAAAGCACTGAATTGCAGGTAGAAGGTGGGGTGCACAGCTGTGAGTTTCAACTTGCAGCAAGTCTCTTTGCAAAACCCTTTAATCTTAAAAGAGCTAAGGCACCTACTGTACCCTGCAATGATCAGCTCCAGCAGGGAAAATTTCAGAACCCTCATTGGAGCAATCAGTAAACTAGTGAATGAAGAGCTATTTTTCACTTTGAGCAAGGAAGACAGAAGTTGCTGGCCCATACCTGGTATAGAGCCATTAGTGCAAGGATCTGAGCTTCTCTCTCCCTCATCCCATATTGCTGCCATGTGTCTGTGGCTGCTCAGTACAGGACTGTGCTCTCTTGTGTAAAGACAGGAGCACTCTGTTTAGGAGCTGGACAAGTGTTTATGCTGGGGATCCAGAGAGAGGTTACCTTTTCCGGCCCTGCTCTGGTCCTCTGCAGCTTGCTTGTGCCAGGCTTAAACAGCTGTGAGCTTGTCTTCTGTCTTCTGGTGCTAAAGTCTCTCTATTCATTGCCTTGAGAAGCCTCTGCATCTGATCTGAAAGCAGAGGAGAGTCAGAGGTGTATTACTTAGCTGTTTCTGCAGACTCAAGCAATCACTCCACCATGTGGAGTGTCCTCAACCACTCCAAAAGAGCAGAGTTGTCCTCAGCCGATGATAGCACTTGAGCCATTGTTTAGGAGAAAATTGGGGCCTTCATGAAAGAGCAGTCAATTCATGGATATTGCAGAGTAAAATTGTGGTGCGATCCATCGTCTTCTGTCTCTCGTCATATAAAACAGTTTCAGCACTGGCAACTCAGAGAAAATAGTCTGTGAAAGTTTGTTTGTTAAAGAAACCAAAGGGCAATTTTCTGGTTTTGACTGTGACCTCATGTACCTCAGTAAGGCACACTGATGAAGAAGACTACACCTGGCCTAATCTTGGACTGAGAAGCATAAAATTTGCCCATTCTGGAAGTCTTTCTGTTGTCTCTGTGCATGACATTTTGTTAACTTTTTATTGACTAGCAAAACTTAACAGCCTGTTTGTGATCTCAGAATTGGATCTAGACCATGTAGGTATCAGTCATGTAACTTGAACACCACTAGGCCTGGGATCATCATGGCACTTGTGCTGCTGTAGCATTTCACAATTATTAGACAGCTCTGGCCCTTGTGTCCTTTTGAGAGCTTGCTGCAAAAATAATAGTGGCCAAACACTTAGGTCTGAACGCATCCAACAGTTCTTGCTACTGGGGCAACCAAGTCATGTGAACAAGCCATATTTTGCAACCTAGCAGGTAAGATGTTGATTTTTAAAAGCTCATCAACCTTAAGCTAAACACAACAAAAGCTTTATTTCTGTTACAAATAGCAATGCTGTAAGAGGCTCTTTACAGGGTTGTGCTAACAGGCTGGTAGTACAGATTTGATACTTAAGTGTATGCATTCTCTTGTATCCTCAAAATAACAGGATACAAGAGGAAGAAGTGGGAAGAAAGAGACAAGCCCTTCACCTCTGGTCTCTAATGTGCCATAGATGAGTTTCCAGTTCAAGAAATATAGCAAGATGTGGTGTCTGAGGGAGTAAGCTGTGCCGTACCTTCCTAACAAGAAGTCTCTTAGGCTTGATAATCATCTCAGACCTTTGCTCCCTGAGAAGAGCAAGATGTTCGGCCCCAGCTTGCCCTGCCATCTCTTTCCACAAATGGAAAGAAAGCTCTTGCAAGATGGCAAACAAAATAGCTGCTACAAAATTACATGGTGCATAACGATGAAGAATCAGCCACAGTTACACTTTTGAGAAGACGTAATGGGGTGATGTTTTCTTTCCCCGTGTGTGTTGCTGCACAACATTGCCACGGACAAACAAGATTTTTCACTCTGAGGGAGCAGAAGGAGATCTTGTTCAGGCTATTATGCATGTCAGGAACAACTTAATCACCAGTAAGGTTGCTTTCTTGCCTGACACCATTGCTTTATCTTTCAGGAATCATCAATGTTCCACTTAGGAAATATTTTTGCCTCTAGTGATTTGTATGTGTGTGTTAGCTATCCAGCAAAAGATGGCATGACTAAATAATCCAGCAAGTGTTTTATCAGCTTGTGTTTGCTCCTGATTCAAAGACAATGCCCCCCAAACAGTCATTACCCAGGAATGCAGATCTTAGAGCTTTGGCATTAGATTTCACTTAATGGAATTCACTGCACAGATAAAACACAAAAAACAGCTAGTCCTGACTCTGAGGACATTTCCTGTGATAACAAACAGTTGACATAGGAAAAAATATAATTTATCCACTGGTTTTTCTGAGGTCAATGATTTAAAAAAACAAAGGGGGTGTTTTGAGAGGTTTTTTTTACATCCAGACAAGCACCCCAGAAGAATGGATTTCAAATTGATGAGGTATTTCATCCTGATTTTCAAGTCATATGAGCTCACTTGTTGCCAGACATGCTCTAGAGGACTGGCACTAGAAACTGCAGAGGAATTTTGTTGCCATTTCAGCAGCCAGAAGAAACCAGTCTTCATAGCTTGTGCCCTAAGAGCCCTGGACAACCAAGTGTGACAGATATCTGACCCTGGCCAGGACAGTGGAAATGAGTGTTGCACATACTTCAGATGTCTTAGGAACAAAACCAGCATCCACAGACATGTTTTGGTCCTGAAGGCCTTCTGTGTCTGGTGTCTGCCAGGGCAGTCATGGGGAACCTTTCTCTGGTATGCCACCATGCTTTGTCAGTCTGGAGATTGAACATGCTGGTAAAAACTCAGGGAAAACTGGAAAAGGCTTTCGCCTCTTCAGAGTACACTATCTTTTACACAGGCAGCTGTCTCTGTAAGTTTTGGTCTCATGCGTTCTTTGCATCCTATGTCAGGGGCCACTGTCCCCTCCTTTGTGGATTCAGCTGGTTGCAATGGGTATGGAAGGGAACTGAGAAGGGTTGTAATGTGTTTTAAAACCCTGGCACGTTAAAATTTTGTGTGATGTGCAATTGTCTTTATTAGTTACTGCCTCAGCAGTCCAGGTTCCAGAAAAACAAACTAAAGCATTAGGTGGGGATCGTGCAATCAGAGAGGTATACTGTCCAGCTGCCTCTCTTTTAAAGGATACAATCCCTGCTTTTGCCTTCTTCATGCCCCATTCTCCTCTCATGGCCTTCCTGTCTGAATTTGTGAAGTCATGTAACTTGTTACACCATGGGATGCCTTATTTCTTTATGCCAAAGGAAAGGCCTGAGCTGTTCCACAGTGCTAGGTAAAGCATAAACTCTCTGGCACCGCTCCCTTTGCAGGCAGAGAAGCGCANTGGGCACTGGGAGTATGAAAAAGGAGCATTCTTCTCAGTTCTTGTCTCAATGCTTGTCTCCCTCAATGACGGTTCTGAAATTAAGGAATGTAATGCATTTGCCATCTCTGGTGAAAAAGAAAACAACACTTCAGCCCTAGAGGGTATTACAAAGAAACACTGAGTGGTTTGACATTTGCTATAAGAAATGGCACGGTACATGGTCTTTCCAGGAGTAGGTTTCAGTCCTCAGGTGAGGCACTTTTAATAACAGTATACCTGGATAGGCATAGCCTTTCTCAGGCAGAAAAAAAATAGAGCAATAACTCAATGCCTTAGGCAGGCAGACTTCTCTACCCTACTCTAAGAGCATGGGTATTGCAAGGGTATGTGGTGTAGATAAATCTGTAAAGTAAAAGACTTTACATTTGTAAAGTAAAAGACATTTGTAAAGTAGAAGACAGGGGTTCCCTGACTGTTAAAGCCTTGGAGTAATCTAAGGAAGCCAGCTGGTGGTGGAGAAAACCATTTCCTCTGGAAAGAAACTCCATTTTCAATAACTTTCTGTGTGTTTCTAGAATACAAGTCTGCCCATCCAGTACCAGATTTCCTGAAGTACAAGGGAAGATGTGGCAAGGGAGTTATCAGCCATGAGGGATGACATCATGACTGGCACCTAACAGCACCCAGGAGCCTGTTCCCATCAGGAGCTAGGTGACTGTCCTCTCCAATACCTCACACCCATGACAGGCTGACAGTGACAAATGTCACCTGGAGCAGAGCTCTTTCTATTCAGCTCTCCTTCACAATAATCAAGTACTAAGAAGGAGAGCATTCTTGCTGCTGGGAACTCTGCAGACTTCCATCTAGTTGTGTAGTTTGGAGGGCAAATGAAGATGACAGCAGGCAGGAGAGGTTATTTGTAGAGTGAGTTGGAAAATTGATTTGTTCCAACCATAATATGGCTGAGAATAAAAATAGAAACCCTTAGTCAGAAATTTCTGCATTCACTATCCATAATTACAGCATTTGTTGGAATGTGGACATGAGCCCTTTGAAAGCACTGAAATTTACTTTTGCTTATCTCCTCCCTTTTCTTAAAAATTTTCACTTGTCAAAATCCTTAAGTATCAGAAAATGAATCTTTCAAGAAAGGGCTGCCTTTTCAAAAAACACCCTGATCTGATATTCGCAGTTTGCTTGCCATCAGTCACTCTGTTCTATAACAGTCATCGAAGGTATTCATTAGCACCTCAGAGAATTACATTTCCACGTGTTTTGTGGAGGCTAAAACTTGAGTGGGCAATCCAACGTAAAAGCGACTGTGATTTAATTTCACCAGGTGGCCTGTGGGCTGCCTCCTTAGCTTATGTCACCTGCCCAGCTGGCACTTAAGGGCCAATTGAAGGGACAAAACAGTGTATGGGGCCAAAACAGGGAAGAGTAGCAGTGCTATGTAGAGTGAAATCCTGTAGAATCTTCTTTGGAGTGTGAACTGGAGTTGTGGAAAAATTGCCTTCATTAATGTTGCTGCTAGTTTGATAGACTTTCTGATAGGAATAAAATGCCCCAATTCTCTTTATTCACTTCTCCAGAATAAGAAAAGCAAGCGGACAAGTCGCCTTTTCCTCTAATTCATTACTGCTCTGAGCAAACAAATGCAGAAGTCCAGCTGTTTCCATTGCCTCTGTGGTCCCAAGATGAAGGACACATCTGCAACTCTCTTAGTGAGCATTGGAGATGTCACCTTGAATGAGGCATTTGGAACAAAAGACAATAATACATATTTCAACCCAGTAAGGAATTATAAGGTCCTAGCAATATCACACACTGTGCTTCCTTTTCCTTTGAGAACTTGAGTGATAACATGCTAAGAACACAAATCTTGCAGGCACATGACCTTATTTTCCCCCTGACTGTTAACAGAGTGTGAAGAAGAGCAGTTAAGTCGTCGAGGTCTCTATGAAAGAATCAAATCAGGTGAGATTTGAGCATTGCTCTTCATCAAAGCTGAAACTGTATTCCCATTGATTCAGTAGTGAATGACAATTTGCTGCCTTGACTATTATCTCATCACTCTCTCATGGACTTTGTCCATAGCCAGTGGTGATCTAAAGCTCCACCACTTTTAAGGAGTTTCCTCAAGCCAGCCTGTGACCCGCAACAGCTCAGCCACAGGTTGTTAGGAAAACGAAGATGTATCATGCTATGGTGCAACTTCCATCAAAATGCTTGCAGACTCATTTTAAAAGATCTTTCATCAATACTGGGAGCTCAGATTAAGGAGGCTATTTTAATTGTTGATTCCAGCTTTCATGAAATCCATCTGCCCTTGCATGGATGCAATTAAATTCTTTCATTACTCCACAAACCTAGTACCTGGCAAGTGCAATTACATGTGTGTCTAACAGAATGAAAGAAATGCTTAGGTTTGTGAATAAATTCTGACATTATTCTTGTTTGGTTCTTTGACCTTTTCTATATGCAGTCATTGTGATAATTCAAGTAAAATGGACTCTGTGCAAATTTGGCTGTAAAAAACTCTTTCACTGGTTTTACTGTGTGGTTTGCACTTCTAAACAAATCAATTGAAGTTTCCTAGGATAAGCTATTTTCTCTGGGTGGGGTCTTTTAAAAATATTTTTAGTGTTCTGACAGGTGAGTTACAGTGAGCCAGCTACAGAAATCGAAGGACTTTAAGACACTCCTTGATCCTGGTCTTTGCTAATGCTACAACAGAAGTGATTACCCTGGTTCCCTTAGAAGAGCAGGGGAGTTGGGTTGAAAGCAGCAGAAGCCAAGCTGCAGAAAACCCCTTCCCTCAGCAGCTCCTGCTGCTCATAGGTTAGTTGTTCCTCTGCTGTGCAGGATCCTGCTGTGTAGGCACTCTCCAAAATACTGCTCTCAGTTTTGCTGTCTGAATTGCCTTTATGGCTTGGCACAACTGGGCCTTCAAAGATGCATTTGTCAAATAGATTCAGCAGTCAAATATGTCTTCTGAAGCTGGAGGAACCTCTACTGGCCCACAGTTTTGGCCTTATGTTAATTCATATTGGCTTGATATGCCTTACTTGGCAGTGTAGTGATGTGAATCAGCCTTAAATTCTCAGCAGGCTCTGTGCCATTTGGACAAGTAGCCCAAATTTCTTTTCAGGTTTGCTTCTAAACATGTCAAAGGGCTTGCTGAAGATGCTAAAGTTCTGAAATGCTGAATCATTATCCAGGTTTGATTCAAAAGTGATGGCCATTTGTTTTATCAGACAGTCTGTCTCAATCGCCACTAAAGATTGCATGACCTTAGTCTGTACGTAACACCAGCAAATATCACAGAATCACAGATATGCTGAGTTGGGAGGGACCCACAAGGATCATCAGTTCCAACTCTTGACCTGGCTTCTGACCATCCTATCAGTTACTGAAGACAGAGTTTCATGGGCAAAATCTAGACAAGGCATATCTGGGCGAGCTCTCAGCTATAAGACTGGTTGTGCCAACATCTATTGGAAGGAAGAGTCTGGGAAAATTTAGGTAAAGGCTCTTGTATATGATATGAAGAGTTAAAGGCTGCCCTATTTCTTTCCTAGGATGTGTTCAGTGACATGGATCACTTGAGATCAGACTCAAGAAAGGGCCACTGCAGCATTATTTGTCTCCTACAGTTAGGATGGAGAACTTTGGCTTGTACATTGGATGCCCTCCAAAACAACCACTATAATGACTGGATATTGTATTTTCTTCCATCTCCTGGTTGGACCTCTCAGTTACATTTGTTATACCCAAGGAATTAGCTGGTAGACAATGACCAGCAGCTGGCATTTTTTGTTGTTGTAGCATTTTTAGTGAGATGACTGTCTACCATGCATATCCCTCCTGGAACTAGACATGTGTGTAAAATCCAGGCTACCAGAGAAGGTGATAGCTTTCATATTTATCTAGTGTGTCTGTTCCTAGATGATCATATGCTCCACTTAACTCACACATAGTGGGTTTCTCATTCTTATTTTTCCTTTCCAGACTCCATTCTGAGGCTGGTGTGTGAACTGTCTCTCATTCAAATAATTTACAGTGTGTGGTCCTACCCTAAATGAAGAGTTTTCCATAAAGAAACTACAGCCTTTTCAATCCATGGAATTTTATGCTATACTTGTACTTTCTTGTGGAGGAGCTGTACCTGTGGAGGAATTAAACCTCTTCATTCTGGTGATGCACCCAAACTGTTATATATGTCAGACTGCCTTTTCTTGCCTCATGAATTTGTTTTGCTGTGTTTTTCTGGGAAATTTAGTACATTTTTTCCTACAACTTTCCCATCCCATGAGTCTCTCTGGGAAGATAGACATTCAGACTTCCTGAATTTAGTGGTACCTACTAAACAAAATACTTAAAAGTCATTTATGAGAAGAGAGGTTTCACAGCAGATTGAACTCTGACTTTGTGTGTCTTCTTTACAAGGGGCTTGGCCTCAAGGGACTTGGATTCAGCCACATATCTACAGGCTGAGAAAGGCACATCAAGAAAACTTTCTCAGTCCCATGCCTTCCCTTTTTTTCTCCTTTCCAAAACTTAACATACTTCTGCTTTACCTCTTCTTCTTTGGAGACCTTTGTCTGCTGGATTCTTCCCCACACTGTGGCAAGGGACATCACAGACTGGACAGAGTGCTGTCCACAAAAATATGTCTCTAGTGAGACTGAAGGTGTTGGGAGTTGTGGTCACAAGCGAAGAGCTACAATTCTGGCTTCCAAGGGAGGGAAGGTGATGTCCTGCCTTTGCATGGGTCATAGCCCAGAAAAGCACCAAAACTAAAAGAAAAACAGACACACTGCATGACTAGTTTTACACAGTCTGATGAAAACAAGTAGAGCAAAGGGAAAACAGCTCTTATCTCTCTGGGTTTCCTCTGATACCTTCTTTATTTCAGTATGTTTATGGATAGAGAGAAGGCATAGGGGAAACACTATTGATTCCAACTTAGTCCTTAGTCACTTTTCCACTTTCTTTATGTAAATACTCAGAAAACACAAGGCCAAGACTCCAAATGAGGACTTTTCTGGCCATTTTCATCCTGAGTCTTAGCATTTATGATCATGCTCTAAGAATTTGTGCTATCAGTAAGTCTGGCCCCTCAGAGACTGGTCATGCAGCAGGTCCACACAGCTGGGTCACCAGATACCTCAGAGCAAGCAGAGCTATAGCCCTGTGTATCCTGTCAGGTGCCAATCTAAGAAGGTTTTTAAGGCCTCTCATCTTGGGAACTCCTTTTTGAACTGAATTAATGTCTTTTAGGGTATCAGCCTCTACAGCACACCCTGCATTTAGGTACAGATCCCTTCTGGAGACCTGGCCTTGAGGCAAGACTTGCCCATCCCCTCTGTGCAACTCATATATGGCTTCCCAGTATTCAGTGAACAGCTTCTCCAGTTTGCTGAGATAGTTTTGATTGTTAAACTTCCTCTGCTACAGTTTATGCACTGTCTCGTTCCATTTTGCAGACTGAATGAAATATAAGACATGCCCATTTAAGGGCAGAACAAGATGCTACTGTAGAGATGATGGTCATGTCCAGAGAAGGACAAAAACAGTGAAGGGTCCAGAGCAAAACCCTTATGAGACTGAGGGACAGCTGAAGGAACTGGGGTTGTTTAGCCTGGAGAAAAGGAGGNCACTACAATCACAGAGTCACTTAGGTTGGAAAAGACCTCCAAAATCATTGAGTCCAACATTTGCTCAATCACCACCTTGTCAACCAGACCACAGCACTGTCTGCCACATGCAGTCACTTCTTGAACACTTCCAGGGATTGTGACTCCATCACCTCCCTGGGCAGCCCATTCCAATGCTTAATAACCCTTTCCATTAAGAAATTCCTCTTGATGTCCAGCCTTACCAGCAGGTCTCTAACAACTTCCTCCTGGATTGCAGGGGGGTCTATCCTGCTCCCTACCCCTGTCTATTCTCATTTACTGCACTATAGCTCAGGGGACTGGTTGCCCAAGGGATGTCTTGTCTTACTGTTAAAGACCAAGGCAGAGAAGGCATTAAGTACCTCAGTCTTTTCCTTATCCTTAGCTACAATATTCCCTTCTTTGCTTCCAAGAAGGATGGAAATGTCCTTGATCCTCCTTTTGTTGTTGATCTATTATAAAAACACTTTTTATTATCTTTCACAGCAGCGACCAGATTGAGTTCTAGTTGAGCTTTTGCCTTTCTAATTTTCCCTTTACGTCACCTAATAACATCTTTGTGCTCTTTCTGTGTTGCCTGCCCCTTCTTCCAAAGATCATAAACCCTCTTTTTCCATGAGCTCCTGCAAAAGTTCTCTGTTCAGCCAGGCCAGTCTTCCTCCCTGATGGCTCATCTTTTGGCACATAGGCACAGCCTGTTTCTGTGCCTTTAAGATTGCCTTCTTGAAGTGTATCCAGGACCCTTCTGTTTATTAAGGACAACAGTGGTGCTGTAATTCTGAAATAATATTATACTGAATATATGTAAATGAGAGTGTGTATAAATGATAGTACATTGAAATGGTACTTATAATTCCATGGTCCACCTGATGAAAATTAGAGTCAGTTATAAATTCAGGCTAGCTCCAGCCTGACAACTTTGTGGGTTTATGTGAGGATCAGGAACACCCTTTCAACAGCCTATTTCATGTCCACCAGCCAGCCCCACCAGCCCCACCAGCCTCACAAACATCACTAGATCCAACCTGTGCTAGCACAGAACTGGTTTGAACATGTTGGTGGGTTTCATATCCTAGAATTTCAAGTTTTTTAAGGGTTTGTTACTCTTCTGCAATTTCTTTCTGTTCTGGCTTTTGCACTTTTTCTTTTTGCTCACACCATGAGAAAGAAGGGCCTTTCTATTTCACATTATGGATTTTTCATGCATGCAGATCCAAATGCTGCTTCTACTTTCAAAAGCTGAGTTGATTCATATCATAGGTGTGGTGCTTTAATGATGGGAAAAGAGTGCAGAGGTAAAGAAATCTGGTTAAAGAAATGTGAAACTGAGGAGAGCTAAAACAGAAGGTCCAGAAGTGATAAGATGAAGTCACAAATTTCAGGCACCCCTGAATAAAGTGTCTTTCATCTAGGATACCTGGCAATCCAAGGGACTTCGCAGCATAGCAAAAAACTGAGATGGATGATGTGGAAGATAAGTTATGTGAAGTTATAGTGATGTGCATGAGGAACACTCTGCTGCAAAGAGAAAAGATCATTCGGTTGTACTGGACCATTCAAAAAGAAGAAAACTGGGAGTTAGGGGGATGGAAGAGGCTGGAGGGGACATATGGAGAGAGGGATATACAAAAAATTATTTGTGGGCTACATGGGCATCTTTTACTATTAAACATTTCCTAAATTTCATTATTTTATTATTGTTAATGGCTTCCTTCACTGTCCATAGCACATATCCTTAATATCACTCATGTTTAGTTAGCATCTTGGCCCGCTCAATATCCACAACAAAGGGAAATTGCTGTAGAGATTGCCCTTCTTTTCTATATCTAAGCAGCATGTGGCACAGTGAGAGGCCATTTCCAAATGCTGCCACTCAGATGATAATGAGTGTGAGATCTGGCAGTTCAGCACAATTTGTTCAAGGTCTTTATGTATCAGTCCTGCTGCTTGTTTAGAAGTAAGGAAAAATTTATAAAAAACTCTGCTGAAGAACGTGCTGAAGAACTCTGCTCAGAAGCATGTATCCTGAGAAATGAGTGTGTCCCTACAACAGTGGATGTTGGCTTTCAGGGAATAGTTTGTCCTCAACAGCTGGAGATAGATTCCTTAGAAATTTCTTTCACTCACTTTTCATTGCCCTCATCTCTGTTCTCCATACAGAGCCAAATAACTTAAACTTCTGCAACAACAAAGTTCAGATTCAAAGGGATATCTGGCAGCTCAGAAATCCCAAACACATTTCCCTCTCATGGAATCCACTCCCACTGCTGGAGCACTAAAAACTCTGCTTCCCTGGGATTTGGGCATTACACATCATGGTGAGCATGAGCTCTAACACATTCACCCTCAGCCAGCTCTTGTGAAGTAGAAGCGCCCTGCTTATATTTAATCGCTCTGCATGCTGCATCCTCTCCACACCCCAGTCATTCCCATGGTGCTCCTTCGGCCGCACAAAATTCTTCTGTGATGAATGAATTGGAGTGGGTATTCAAGACATTAGTATCTTAGGCACGTATGGATTAACATAGTAATATAGCCTGTCCTGCTGTCTTCCCATCTACTAACTTTTAACATTATATCTACATTCTTTTTTCTATTTTTGCTGTTTACTGAACAAAGGTTTCTGCAGACCAACCTACAGTGACACAATAATCTGTTTTTCAGGGATACTGTAGAATTCACAATTCATCACTTTGTATGCAGTGTTGACACCACTGTTGCCACATGGTGACTGCTCTGTATTAAATACCAAAGTTTAATCTGCAACTTTTTCTTATTTTGCTTCTTGAGACTTTTTAACAACCCTTCTCAGTACCACTTGTTTTACTACCCCAACTTTGTGCGCTTGTCAAAGTTGATTGCTTCATTAGGGAACTGCCCCTTCTAATAATCATCTGTAAACAAGCTATGCAATATGCATTTCTGTATAGATCTGCTTCATTTGCAACCTGTATATTGTAAATTACAACTTTTTAGTCACTTATTTTTCCTTTGTTTTATCCTGTTCTTTAGCTGGGCAATATATTTTTGCTTGTAGCCTATCAGAGCTTATGTTCTCCAAAATCCTGTAGGGAATAATAGAATTTATGGATGCAACAAATACAGTCAAGAAGGTCCTAGGAAAACCTGTTTTTTCTTTACAAACAAATTCAGTGGTTTCCCAAAATAACCCTCACAGATCAGTGAAACATCACTTCCTTCCACAAAAACCAAGCACTCTCCTCTTATTTGTTGCATTGATAAGTTCTATCTTGTATTGCTCAGCATAGACATTAGAATTTCCAACCTGCACTGCCCACAACATCCATCTCCACAGGTCTTTTAAAACATACCTTGCTTGCCACCCACCATTCTTCCCTTGGAGTTATTGTAAATGGTAACCCTCACACCACAGTAACTGATGTTACTGGGAATTTCGTACTTGGGCTCCTTTTGAACTTTTGGATGAATGGCACCATTCATGGAGACTTTTTCATTCTTTATTTTGAGAGGTTGTCCTATTGGTTTATTCAGACACTGATCCTTCAGCATATCCAAAGAGAAAAAAACTTGACCTCAGAGAGCTCATTCTGAATGAAGGCAGACATGAAGAATGTATTTAGTTTTCTGCTGTGACCTTCCTTATCTTCTCACCTTGACCTCTGCAAACATCTATGACTTTTACACAGCCTGTGAAGAGAATCTTTCTCCTGATGAGTGGAGAAAAAAAAGATGCCCTTGGCATGTTGCTTCTCCAAGGTTTTTGTCCTACCTGCTCATAACTGACCATTCAGAAGGATTCCTGTTGTCCTCATTTGGTCCCAACTGAAACTTATTTACTCTTCCTGATAGCATCTTTTACCCTGCTGTTTAATCCTATCAGCCTTTCTCTTTTGAACCAAGTCTTGCTTATTGCTTGCAGCCAAATAGTCACCTGCTGTGACATTTCAGCACTCTATTAGTTATCACTCTTCTACCAAGTTTCTGCTACAGTCTGTTTATTAGTAGTTTCATTTAAAACTGGGTTTTCAGTTCCCACACGTTTCTAAGATGATCAATATTTGACAACAACGTGTATGTATATTTATATACATGTACGTATGTAAGTACCTATAAGCTATGATTTAATTTCCTATTGCCCATTTTCTGCTTAAATGTGAATTGTTATCTTTTCAAACTTCTCCTTTTCTTTTCTTTTCCATGAGTTTCTACTCTATCCTTTCTCTGAGGGTGCAGTTTCTCTCATTTCACCCTTACAGATGCAACACTCCAAAGAGCATCTTCGTTGTACTTCATTGGATTCTACTTTTTAATTTTCTGATGTGCTGTTTGATAGCTCAGCCCATTTCCATGCTGGATTAGCTGAAGACATTCCACTCCAACAGTCAATCATTTGAGTGTTTATGATGAAACAGAACATTTCCCCCTCATACCTCCCCTATGTCATCTACTGAGCTATTCATTAAGGCTTTGCTTTTCCACATCTCTGACTGGCCCTGAATATGCTCCTGGAGGGACTTCCAAAGATGATACTGTCTAAAGCCATAAACTTCACATAAAGAATCTTCTTTCTTACCCACCTCTTTCCAAACCACAGCTGATTGTCCATCACTATCACCTCCTTTCCCACAATCCCTAAAAAGCCTGTCTAGACATAGGGAGTGATTTACTACCTTTGCATCATCTGCCAAGCAGGTTTCCATGTAGTCTTCTCCAATAGCCTGAGCAGATACTTATACACATGCTATTTATATGTAGGCACTGTAATTGCCTGCAACTTGCTCTCTGTTGGGATACCCATTATCCTTTGTGCAATGCAGTACACGTGCCCTCTCATCTCTTTTTTTCATTAGCTGGTGATTGGATTCATCCCTTTCTCAGCCGCAATGCACTGCTAAAGCTGCACTGGACTGCCCTGACATGTCCAAGAAATGTCATGATAAACCCCTCTTTCTCTCTGAGTTGTTCCAGACCAGTCTCTGGGGTAAATGGTCTGTGCATGGGAGCTGGGTATGGATCCACCTGCCTGGCAAGCAATGACACAAGCTATGGACACGTACATCTCCTGCACTTCTGTGCCTTGCAGGCTTTCCTGGAGAGGAGAATGAACTTTCCTTGCTACTCTTGTATTACTTCCTTATTTATTATTATTCCTTGGTTTTGACAAGTTACTTGGTTTCCATGTACATGTGTTTTCTCTGACAGAGTCAGGACAGGCTCTCTGTTACACAGCTGGCTAGGTGTTGGGGCTTGTTTTGGTTACAAATAATACAAAAATTTACATACACAAATGCTGTGTACCTCCACTCTTAAAAGTAGATATTCTTCCAATTTTTTTTTTTTTTTTCAGAATGAAAGCCCTTCCTGGATCCTCAGCATGCTTGAAAGGTTCAATTTCAATTGTCTTCTCACCAAAAACAATTTATTCACAGCACAACAAAGCAAATTCTGCCCACAAGAGCACCATACCCAGACTTAAGAGCAGCTAAAGACAAATGATTTGTTGGTAAGAGGTGCACTGGCCTGTTATCTCATACATAGCATCATAATCATTCTGTCAGTGAAGGAATCACTGGTCAGTGGATGATCTCGAAAGCACAGTACTGGAGAATAACACATTTTCCTCCTAGCATCCTTTTAAAAACAAATATATTTGGGTATAGCCCTAGAACTCTCTGACAGTAACTCTAGACACTAGACATAAAACGCTGCTCCCTAGTGGTAATCAAAAACCACTACTAGGAAGAAGGCAAGTCCCTGTGTAGAACAGGGGTTTGAAGAGGAGGTAAAGCACACCATCTCTGAAATAAGAGTAGTATTTTTCATGCTTCTCTTTTCTTGGACAGCAAACAACTGTGGTAGGAAATAGTAGGGGAAAAAACCCACAAAGAAATGCTATGTTGTCAGCACTATGGTCAACATCAATTCCCCAGGCTTCCAGGACCAGAATGAATGCACTTTCCCAAATGAATAAGGTTTCCATTGTGATCTAAAGTACCTCTTCCTTAAAATAAGCATGGTCTATGAATCAATAAGTCCTGTTAAATGGATTAAAAATGGACCAAAAAATAGATCTCAGAAGGTAATTATTCAAGTGGACCAGTGTGTGAATGCAGATGACATTAGTTGTATCCCTGAAGGACGGATTTCAGTCCAAGAGCTGTTCAATATTTTAATCAATAATCTGGAAGGAAACAGGAAAATCATTGCTGATAAAATTTGCAGAAGAAACAGGAATACATAGAATAATGAACGGCTAAGGAAGGGCTCCTCAGGGAAATCCAGATTACTGAACTGTGTACTGCCAGTTATGTAGGCCTTTGTGTTTGGCTAATAGTAAACATCAGTAAGAAGCAGCCTGTGGTGAAGGAAAGGATGGATTTGGAAAGCAGTGCCTCTGACAGGCTTACCTGATGTGCATTTTAAGTGAGAGGCTCCAGCTATAAGGGCTAACACAGTCCCTCTGTACAGGGGAGCTGACAGGGAGCTACAGACTGTTGGCTTTAGCTGTGGTGGCACCATTCCCACCCCAGGGTGTTCATCTTGGTGTCACTGGAATGGAGAGGATGCTGAAGGAGGAAAAGAGATAAAATGGGACAGCAGAGGGCTCAGAATATAGATATATAAGTGGTGCAAGTTCTGAAAATGCTGCCTCGAAGTAACAACTTCAAGCACCTTGGTTTATTTAGAAAGAGAAGGAATGGATATTGATCACTTTGAGAGCGGTTTTTTCATCCTGTAATTACTGATGCACTGACAGGGAATCCAAGAGAACTAAGTACAAATGGAAGTTCAAAATTTGCTGGCCTGAAATCAGCTTTAATATGGGGAAATGTTCAGGAACATGTAAATTTAAAAGCTTTGAAAAGAGAAGTTTGCAAATTAAAAAACCCCAATATTACAATACTAGAGGGGAAAATCCTTCTAAATCCAGGAGCTGCAAAGACAAAAGAGGATGGAAATGATTGCCAGGTAGAGTAATTGCTGGGTCATTGTTTCATTGAAAGCTACATATCTTCCTGCAGAGCAAAGTATGCTAATTTACTAGCTACACATGGCTTGCAGCAGATCAAATTAAGATGGAGGCATAACAGGGCATGTAACAGGCACAGCATCTCCCTGACTGAGAATTACAATGCTTCTGGGGCCTGTGCTCTGTGGACTCGCAGAAAGGTCACATTGAGGAAATTTATTTCAGGTACTACTGTCACTTGACTTTAGCAGCTACTACAGATGAGCTTCTTTCCATGGGAAAATTTCACTTTTGGGAGGCAAACTCAGAAAGAGGGTGCAAGGGCATTCTGATTCCCTGAGAAGTTCTGATGTGTGAAAGGGCATGCATGAAAGGTTTTACAGCAACTATTGAAGAGTAAGGTCTATTCCTAATATCAGCAGAATTCTTAGCACCCAAAGCTTCTCAAGTCAATTTGGTTTCCTGACAAGCATCCTGCCCTCGATGTACCAGATGGCACAATCTCCTAGAGGGATGGAGCTGTGCGGATGTGATGAAGATAGCTGCAGGTTTCAATTTCAGTCCCAGACTAATTTTCTCTAGTCACTGATGCAAAATATTGATTTCGAGACAGATTTAAAAGTGCTACTAATCCACAGGGAAATGACAGTGAATGATATATTTAAATCCCATGTGTTGCTTAGAGCAGTCAAAGGTCTTATATGTAATTAACAGTGTGGTTTTGCATACATTTAGTCTTCAGTTCTGTACAGAACAATCTTCAAGATGAGGTATAGAAAAATAAATAAGATAGCAAGAGTTTAGGAATAGAGCATTATGAGAAATTCTATAAACTGCCCCAGACACATAGTCTCAGGTGCAAATGGTGGGTTCTTTCCTTGCTCACTCAGCTTAGTGGCTTCAGGTCCTTTGCATGAGGATGTCAGTTTAGAAGGGGAGAGCTCCGATGTTACAGGGCTTTGGCAGAGTCTTGACAGATGTGTGGTTTCCTCATTCCTACACCTTTTATGAAAGTTACCTGGCCACTAGAAGAGCTCAGCGTAGGATTCACTGAGTCCCTCAGTGGGACTTTCCCAAGCACTATAACTAACTAATTCCCATGACCTCTTTTTCGTGCAGTTCTCTCCTGCGTGCTGTTTTCTTCCTTCATGCTCTTGCAGGCATGTGGTCAAATGTGTTACAGCAGCCAGCTCCTCTTTGGGTGGAGAAGCTCTGAGCCTCAATGATATTTCAGACTCTTTCTCCCTATTTCTTGATTACTTTTTGTTTATCTGTTGTAATATTTTGGTGTTAAGTTGAAAAAGTGCGTCAACACAAACCAACACCAAGTGGTTTTGGAGCAAGAAACTCCTCAACTTTGCATTGGGTCTTGAGTGTCTAAGTCTCTTGGGTGCATTGGAAACTACTTGCTAAGTATCTTACTAGAGCTGGTTTGAAATGTTCTGACTGGACACCTGTCCATACACTGAATGCCCTTTTGATTAGAGTGAAACATTCTGCAGGAACATGCCAGTTTTTAATGAAAATTATTGAAGTGTTTTATTTCTGGCAAGCTGTAGCTTTTGGTATGATGAATTTGGAATGGCATTATGATATGCAAAATGGCACACTGAGGTGAAGAATTGGAGCCTTTACTGAGATGTTGCATTTTGATAAAATTATTTTTATTACACTTCAAAAATTAATTTAAAGGGAAGTGTGTGGGGGACAGCTTTGCAGAGAATTGATAAAAGCAAGGCTTATCAAAAAGACATCTTATGCTTTCAAACTATCTCTAAAAAGCTCCAGATTCTGTGCAGTGTGCTCTTCAAATACAGCCTGTTATACACCCTTCCCACATCAGCAGCCCACTTCAGCCACGCTCCCCACCTGCCCCGCTGGGTGACCTCCCTCCCTTCCAACAAGAAGCCTCTCCTTGAGAGAGGTGTCTTCTCAGGTCCTGCTAAGGATCTGTTCCAGATCTGCTTTTCTCATGGGGAATTCAGGGAAGGACTCTCATGACAAACAGATACCCAGGAAAATTTGCCCCGGGGGGAAGGAGAAGGGGTGAAATTCCTGAACAGCCACTTTTCTGCTGAAAATGTTGAAAGGAACATTGAAGAGTTTGGATGGGGAGCTGCAGAGGGTGCCAGGATGCAAGTCCCACAGGGAATGGGTGCTGAGTGTGCATCTCCAGGACGAAACCCTTGAGACTCAACCTGCCAGGGAAAAAGCAAGCTGTGCACCCATGGGTATATACCTGTGCACCCTGGGAGGAGAGGACAGGTGGCGGAGTCAAAAGGCAGACAGCCAGAGGCTGATGGGGGAATCCCCTTGCACAAAGACTAATTAAATTTGTGCTGCCATGCAGAGAAGCAGATTTGTCAGTAAGACTTTCAAAAAGGGATTAGATGCCTTAAATGGGTACAATCTGCATTTGTAATTACACTGCTTAGGATAACATTTCTGCGAGGTACTTAGCCTTGTTGTTTGGGGAATATACTGATCTGCAGCAGGGCTTGGGACAGGAGTTCCCTTGTGCTGAAGAGTCTTGCAACAAAAGGAACATTACACGTTTTATCGCTTACTCCAAAACATTTGCTTGCCAGCCACTGCTCTAGTAGTCCCTGGACTAGACTGACCACCAGGGTGTATCTCTGGAGCATTTCTATTGTCCCTCTGTTATATCACATTAGTGTGATAATGCAGGCAATTCTGCTCTGCACAGCCAGAGCATTAGGAAGCACTGCATTATCAATGCAGCTTTCTGTTACCCAATCTTTGTCAAGAAAAAATACAAGGAAATATAACTCATCTTTGATATTACACCTGACTTGTTTTCAAGGCAGATGTGTTGTCTTCTGGGAGCCCAGATCAGGGATGTTACTGAGACAGTCTCAAGTCCAGTTAAACCCACAGATTATTGCTCACTATTAGTGTGTCTTGTGAGTGCCAGTGAAATATATATTGGACAGCAATCTGGGAAGCATTAAGAGGGACTACAGGGGCCCAGGTAGAGTGGGCACCACTCCATGGATAAAGAAAACTGTCTGTATAGCCACACACACAGAGCTGTGGTTAACAGCTCATTGTCCACCTGGACACCAACGACCAGTGGTGTCTCTGTGGGGCAGTCAACACGCTGGAGGGAAGGGATGCCATCCAGAGGGGCCTGGACAGGCTGGAGAGGTGGGGCTGTGCAAACCCCATGAAGGTCAACCAGGCCAAGTGCAAGGTCCTGTACCTGGGCTGTGGCAATCCCAGACACAGCTACAGGCTGAGTGGAGAACTGATTGACAGCAACCCTGAGAAGGACTTGGGGGTGATGGCTGATGAAAAACTTAACATGACCCAGCAATGAGCCCTCACAGTCCTGAAAGGCAATGGAATCCTGGGCTCAATCCAAAGCAGCGTGGGCAGCAGGGGAGGGAGGGGATTCTGCCCCTCTGCTCTGCTCTGCTGAGACCCCACCTGGAACCCTGCATCCAGCCCTGGGGTTCTCAGCATAAGAAGCACATGGAACTGTTGGAGCAAGTCCAGAAGAAGGCCACAACATTGATAAGAGGACTGGACCACCTCCCTTATGAAGACAGACTGAGGAAGTTGGGTCTGTTCATCCTGGGGAAGAGAAGACTTCATGGAGATCTCATAGCAACCTCCGAGTATCTGAAGGATCCTACAAGGATGCCAGAGAAGGGCACTTTGTGAGAAATTGTAGTGATAGGACAAGGAGTTATGGTTACAAACTGAAAGAGGGAAAATTTAGGCTAGATGTTAGGAAGAAATTCTTCACCTTGAAGGTGGTGAGACACTGGACCAGGTTGCCCAGGGAGGTTGTGGATGCCCTGCCTCCCCAAGGCCCCAGCAGTGTTCAAGGCCAGTGGATAAAGTGTTGAGCAATCCAGTCTAATGAAAGCTGTCTCTGTCCAAGGCAGGGGTGTTGGCAGTAGGTGATATTTCCAGTCTGTTCCAATCCAGGCCATGATTACCAAAAAAACAACAAACACAAGACACGTAGACAAACCTTTGGGTAACATGAGGCTGTTGAGTACCAATCTATCACTGCTTGTACTCAGCAGTATATCTTTCTGATGTGACATTGGAAGCTTAAGTGATTGCAAAGCAACAATGGTTTCACTCTTTCAATTGTGGAAGAAAATAGCAACTTCAAATATAAGTTACAGCCTTCAAATACTGTGAAGACATAAACAACCTTTATGGGCCACCCACTCCATAACTCATGACTGAAGGGAAAGGTAAATGGAAATGCTTAATCCCAGAAGAGTGACAGAAATAACATCTGGGATTAAACTACAAATTTTCAGAAGCATGGAGTAAGTCACAGGGAAAATCCTAGAGAAGATCAAGGGGATAAAGACAGTCTTTTATACTGTCTGAACTTCTGCACAGGGAAATACAAGGTTTTGTTGCCTAAATGAACAATGACACTTAGGTTTGTCTATCAGGGATAAGGAAGACAAATGCACAAATTTATAGCATATGTGTATTGTACCTCTGGAAATTATACAGTTTACGATACTGTTTCTTCAAAGTTATGTATGCATTTGAAAGTAGAATCCTGTCAACAATCCCACTAATCCTAGTGCAATTACTTCTGATTAAAAAATTAAACACAGATGTAAGTCTTTTGGAACTCTTCAGCATTAATTCCTGACGAAGTAAATGGCCAGTATTAAGGAAATGGTTTTTTTCTTTTCTGTGTTCCATATATTTTTTCTGCAGTCTGAGTTCAAATCACCCCAAAAAGTCAGGTATGAAGTGTCTGATGGTTCCCAAATCATGATGCTGCTCTGAGAAGTGAACAGGTCTTGAGCCACATGGGAGGTTGGAAGACCTCGGAATGGAGCACAACTGCGCCATGGTTAAGGGCTCCTGGCTTTTTACTCAGAGACGTTAAAAAACCGCCAATCATCTCCAAACAGATTGTAAGACATTTTCTAGGGCCATTGAAATCCAAACATTCAGAGAGAGGTTTTGTTATGCTTGTTACTTTTGTAGGATCCTGCTATCAATATGCCCAGTTAGGTGAGCTACATTTCAGGACAGGAGAATTTTCTCCCTCCTGAGGAGTTTAAGAGAACATGTGTAAACAATATATATTCACAGATGTTTAAACCACCATAACTTATTTTTAGAAAATACTGCTACTGACGCCAACATGATACTTACCCTTTTAAAGAGTTCCATACTTTGGTGTCTTTCTTGAAGGGTCTGGACCTCTGGCTAGGATCTTTGTTTGCTGTGTGAGAACTTCAGCAACTCAAGATGTCTTGGGCTGGGTTTCCAAGATTCAGGTGGTTAGAGTACTTTTTGCTCTCGTGGAGTCTCTGAGCCAGACGCAAGAAAGAAACGGAGTCTTCAGGTTTTTGTTTTTCTAAGATTTATCACCTTGGTTATTATTTCTTTTCTCACAGTGCGCTCTGTGCCCAGCCAAGGTCTGTGCTGTACCTCAGCCACCAGACAACTGCCTGCCCCTGGGCAGTCCTAGCCTTTTTGTACCCTTTCTTACGTAT
>VWYP01033529.1:14384-25156 GCA_013400435.1 Pycnonotus jocosus
AAAAAAAAAGAAAATTTAAATAGATCAACCCAGGTTTTTGCAGAATTACTGTGGCCAGAACAGCTCCCTCCTCTCTGTGTCCTCACCCAACCCAAGGCTGGAGTACCAGAGGTAAAAAAACTGCTTTGGGGAGACACCACCACAAAGAAGAAGCCACCAAGAGGTGCCAGCTGTCACCTCCACATCCTTCCTGCCTCCAAAGACAACGTGAGGAGCAGAATTTCCCCTTCTCTTCGGGAGGACTCTTTGCAGAGTTTTCCTAATCAAGGTGGAGTGGGTGTCCAACCTTCCCCAGCCAGGACCAGCAGCTGCTCTCTCCCAAACTTTCCAGAAAGTTTGTGGTGGGTTTTTTTGGGGGGTTTGGTTTTTTTTTTTGAGGATTTCCCCCAGGATTATAGCTGGAATCCTTCCATGGGAGCCTCAGCTTGCTGGAAGATGTATTGCTGCTGGTTCTCGTCCACCTGAGGAGCCACGGCCGCGTCGTCCTCCACCCCAAAGTAATGCTCGATCAAATCAAAAGCTTTCTGGTAGATCTCCTGGTTCTCGTGGCTCTGGAGGAATTCTATCTTATCCAAACCTTTTGAGGAAAAAAAGAAAAAAAAACCTGAATGGGATGAAACGAACAAATCCACTCTTTGTCCTTGAAATAATCTCAGGAGCGGAACTGAAATTCAGAACTCTGAAATCCAACAATTCCAAAGCTGGATTTCATCCCTGCCAGGCAGGTGGAGCTCATCCAGATGTGCTCCCAGCTGCAGGCTAATCCCAGATTCCAGTGGAATTAGAAAGGAGGAATTTGGCAGCTTCAAGGGATAAGGAGGAGCAGGGCCTGTCCCAGGAGCTTTCGCTGCCCCAATTAAATCCTGCACAGAAAGCATCCCCTGCACCCTCAGGAATTCCAGGAATTATCCTTCCAGGGAGAATCAGGACACTCAGAGTAATGAGAGGGCAAAGCAGACACTGGCAGCTCACAGGGAGTTTCAGACCAAAATAGGAACTTGCTCCTCCTCAAAGCATTGAGAGCAGGACAAAAAAAAAAAAAAAAAAAGAAAAAAAGAATCCATCACCACCAAATTAAGTCACTCCAGGGAAAAGCAAAATCTCCCTGGATTTCCAGTGTAAAACTGGGTACACTCAGAGCCATTTTAGACCCAGAACTGTCACTTTTTTATTGAGCTCAGCTCATTCCTGGTTTCATATTCCCACCTGGTGCAAACCACGATTTTCAGCTTGGACTCCAGGTCAGAGTTTTTACTCCCAAGTATTTTCTCACCACCCACTAAATGAGTTTGAAAAGATTTTGAAACAGATATTGGCTGATTTGGAATATAAAAAAATCCTTCAGCAGAGCAGAAAAGCAGCCAAGAAACCCCTGAGGTGCCCAAAGCCCCACCTACCATAGGCCTCCTCGATCAGGCTGCAGTAGGGGTTGATCCCAGTCCCACTCTGGTTGGCTTCCTGCTCTCCCAGCCTCAGGATGTTTTCCAGCCCGTTCAAGGCCACCAGGACAATCTTGGAGTCCATGACAGTCAGCAGGTCACAGAGAGGTTTGATACAACCCAAATTCACCAGGTACCTGCAGAGAGAGGGAGGGAGCAGCACCCACATCACCGAGTGCTCAGGAGCTGGGAAGCATCACCTTTGCTCCATTGGAAAGCAAAGGAGATGAGTCCAACTGAAATCCAGAAAATTTACCTTCAAACAGACATTTACTGCTCTGCAAAGTTAATTTTGATCTATTTATTTGCATTTGTACACAGCCTTATTTTCAGAGATCTCTTAAAAATGAGCTGCTTTTGAAATCAAAGGTGCTGCTCAAATTGAGTCCACATTGGAATTTAATCTGTCATTAAATTTGGAATTGTGTGTCCAAATTCATCTGTCAATGAATTTAATCTGTCATTAAATTTGGACATTTTAAGCCTCAACTGCTCAAAGAAGAATGGAGAAAGTTTGGGATCAGATCATCCTCATCCAGAAGAGAATCCCAAATCACAATCCAGCTCTGATTACTCTCCGGAATTTCTCCAAATCCCTCCTTTGCCTGGAAATTCCCCTCGAGGCAAAGCTCCCAGGAGTTGAGGCAGATGTGTAAGAGCAGGAGGAGGTCAGGGAATACCTGATCTGCTCGGGGGTCCCTCCTGAGGTGGCGTTGGTGATGGCCCAGGCTGCCTCTTTCCTCGTGCGGAATTCCGCTTTCTGCAGGATTTCGATCAGCACCGGGAAAATGTTGGCATCTATCACTGCCTGGGAAGAGAGGGCAGGGAGAGGGGCTTGGTGTTGGAAACACTTCCCAAAAGGCTTCCCCAGCACCTGAAAGAAACCTCCACCTCCACATCCCAATGGGAGGAGCTCCCCAAGCTGTGCCCTGCAGTGATTGCTGGGGTTTATTCCTCAGGCAAATCCTATTCAATGCAGATATTCCATAAGAAATCCTTGGAATTGCATCAATACTATGGGAATGCTGAAAGCTCTGCTTCCCTATTTAGGTCAGGAGAAGGATCCAGCTCTTCAAAGAGCTTGAGGATAGAGAAATAGGGCTTGTACTCCCCTAATTCCAATGATCCATCCTGTGGGATTCAATCCATGTGCTGCTGCCATTCCCAATTTTCCTTCCCCATTTTTCAGCTCGTTTGGCAGCAGCAAATTTGCAAAGGACTGCAGCATGAGAGATGTGAACCAATCCAGCCTCTGAGGGTCAGGGTAAGGAAAAAAAAGCTGCAAATCCTTAATGCTGAGCTTGGAATCTGGGATCACTGCAGGCTGGCTGGGGCAGACTGTACCTGGATCTGTGCTCTGTTCCCTGCTGTGATGTTGGAGATGGTCCAGCACGCCTCTTTCCTGATGGATTCCTTGGGGCTGCTCAATAAATGGAGGAGGCAAGGCAGGGCTGAGCAGTTTAGAATCACCTTTGGGAGGAAGGAAGGAAGGAGAAATGAGATTCCCCAGTGCCAGGCACCGCATTCCCTGCAGGAATTCTTCCCTCTCCTCTCACCTGGGTCTGGATGTCATCCCCTGTTACGATGTTGCCAACGGCTCGCAGAGCTGGAGAGGCCACTTTGTAATCGTTGTGCCTGCAGGAAAACGGGTGCAAAGACAACCCCAAATCCATCAGATCGCTGGGATATTCAGGATATCCCTTCCCCCATTATCCCAGCTGCAGGATTTCCTCAGGATTCCACCCCTGGCTATACAGAATGCAGGGTAAGGTGAGCATATTGCCACTGAAAACAAAGCTGCAACACAGTTTGAGCCTTTACACTCTGACTCCATCCCCTTTTCCACACAGATTTTAGAGAAACAAAGCCAAGCTGATTTCTCCCAGCCATTATTCTTTCATTTTCCTCATAACCAGGCTTCCATGTGAAGTTTGAGAGCACACAACACACTACAATCATTAAATCTGGGAAAGGAGAGAGTTTTTCCCAGTTGTCACAACCCAACTAAAAAAAAAAAAAGGTTGAATTTCAGAAATTTGTGGGGATAATGTTTCTTCCATCAGTGAATTTGTAATTTTTGGGGCAGATGTCGAGACCAAGACAGAAGTGGGAAATCCTCAGCTCAGGAAGCCCAAGCCAGCAAATTCCAGCCGTGAACCTGCTTCCAGTTCACCCAGTTCATCATCCCAGCGTGCACAGGAGGTTTAGAACACCCTGATGGGATTTCAGACCATGAGATCCACTCCATCTGCTGCCAGATACTCACATCAAGAGCTCCACCAGCCTCCTGCACACCCCAGAGTCCACCACAGCCTGGATCTTCTCGTTGGGGCCATCGGACAGGTAGGACAGAGCCCAGCACGCGTCTGCCAGCAGGTCAGAGTCACTGTTGAACAACAATCGGGACAACACTGGCAGGCAGGGAGACACCTGCAACAACAGCCACCAGCCAGGGTTAGTCACCAGGCCAGGACCACCAGAGCTGCAGGCAAACCCCTCCTGCTCCTGCTGACTGCTCAGCTAAAATCCTGGGTGAGCATTGATCCCTTTTTCCAGTCAGCAGATCCTCAAAGCCACCTCAATAGCTTTGTTTTTGTAATTTGCACTGAAATTACACTGAGGGATTCTACTGAGCTTTGGGAGCTCCTGTAAAAGAGCCCTGCTCCTTTTCTGACTCTCAATAGTCAGACCGAGTCTCAATAGATTAACACTGAATAAATAAGTAAGTGAATCAATAAATTAATATTGAATTAGGAGAGTCAAGATCTCGTTTAGAAGTGGGTTTATATTCACACTCAGTTCAGATTTCACCCCTCACCACAGGCTTTCCCAGCTTTGATATGTGAGGTTTCACTTTAAAAAAGTGAAAACAGGCTGATTTAAAACATTTTTTTGTGTTTCCAAAGGAGGATGAGATACCTGAAAAGCCAGCAGAACCTTTAGTTAGGTTCCTTGGACAAGGAAGATACCACAGCTCACAGGAGTCCTGGTTTTTAGCATTTCCAGGTCTCTGAATAATTGTTGGTCATAATTTGAAGTCTCAAAACTCCAGAGTTCATCAGAAAATGGTTTAGAGAAACTTTCTAGGGAAGCTTGGGCCTGTCCCTTATTTGAGGGGTCCAGCAGAAATGTTGGGAAAAATTAAACATCCAGATCAACCTCAGCAGCAAAATCCTCACCCTCGAGTTCCAACAGCCCAAAATAACCCAGAAAAACAACTGAACTGGGTGTCTCCCCATCACCTGGCTGCCACCAAGGCGTTTCTTCTCACCTTCTCAAATTCTGGAGGTGGACTCTTCCCTCTGCACAGGTTTGACAAGGCCCAGACAGCATTTCGTGTCATTGTCAGCCTGGTGGACGTGGTGAGGAGCCTGGACAGAGAATTAGCAGGGATTATTGGCCTTCATGTGGAAGCAGAGGGGACCAAAAGGATGAAAACTAAAATATTTAGCTCCAGTTCAGCCCAGGAAGATATTCTCAGCCATTAGCAGAAAGCAAGTGACACAAACTGAGCTCAGAGTGAGCCCTGACTGACACCAGGAGCAGCAAAATTGGGGTATTTGGGACAAAGCCTCACTTTCCCAGGGCTGGGATAAAGATTAATTCATCCTGCCAGAGCAACAAGAGCCCAGGCCTGACAGAACTGCAGTGCTGAGGGAGCTGAGAGACCTGATCCTACTCCAACCCCCAAAAATCCACAGCCCAAGCAGAGAGCAGGAGCTTGAAGGTGAAGGAGCAGCACCTGCCTCACCCCCAGAGCAGTGGGAAGGGATTTTATCCACAGATTCTCACTCTGAACCAGAGATTTGATTCCCAGGGATCTCACATTGCCAGGGATTCTGTGAGGAATATTCTCACTCTGAACCAGAGGTTTGATTCTCAGGGATCCCAAACTGCCAGGAAATCTGTGAAGAATGTTCCCACTCCTCTGAACCAGAGATTTGATTCTCAGGGATCCCAAACTGTCAGGAAATCCGTAAGGAATGTCACCCACAGATTCTCTCTCTGAACCACAGGTTTGATTCCCAGGGATCCCAAACTGCCAGGGAATCTGTGAGGAATATTCCCACTCCTCTGAACCAGAGATTTGATTCTAAGGGATCTCACACTGCCAAGGAATTTGTGAAGAATTTTGTCCACAGATTTTCACTCTGAATCAGAGATTTGATTCCTAGTGACCCCAATCTGTCAGGAAATCTGTGAGGAATGATACCCACAGATTCTCTCTCTGAACCAGAAATTTGATTCCCAGGGATCCCAAACTGCCAAGGAATCTGTGAGGAATATTCCCACTCCTCTGAACCAGAGATTTGATTCTTAGGGATCTCACACTGCCAAGGGATTTGTGAAGAATTTTGTCCACAGATTTTCACTCTGAATCAGAGATTTGATTCCCAGGGATCCCAAAGTGCCAGGAATCTGCTGCCCTGCCACAAGAGGACTCCCAGAATCTGCTACTCACATTAATAAGGGAGGAAGAATGGCACAGTTAAGGACATAATCTCTACACACAGAGCTGTCTCCAGCAATGTTCCCCAACGCCCAGACAGCCTGAAAGGAAACAGCAACAGCTTTAGCATTCAGTTTCTACCGGGGAGAAACAGGCAGGGAGCTGAGAAAGGAATTTCCCTGGAATTCCAGGCTGCAATCTGTGCTCTGCAGCCAGCTGGGATCACTCCATTTAAATGTTCTATTTTAAACACGTGGTTCTCCCCAAAATTCCCAACGTGAGGGGTGGATCCTTACCTGCTCCTGAACATCCTCAAAGTCAGAGTTTAAGAGCTCTATAAAGATGGGAACTGCCCCAGCCTCGATGACTATTTTGGTTTGTTGGGAAGTGCCCGAGGCGATGTTGGTCAGGGCCCACGCAGCCTCAAACTGAAAGGAGGCAGAAAAAGGAATAAAACCAGCAAATTTTTCATTCAGCCAAACAGCTCTCTTCACATTCTGGCTACAATTCTACAAAGGTTTCGTGAGAGAAAGGAAGAGAATGGCTCAGTGCTCAAAGGGGTTTGTTTTCTTGAGCAATATAACAGCCACAGTTGCTCCAAGAGTTGTCACCACCACATCATTTCTCCTCCACAGCCATTTCCCAGCAAGGAAAGTGAAGGCACACAAGTGCAGAAACACACAAAATAGAAAATTTTTTGCATTTCATCCAACATCCCCGAGATGCTGCGAGTTTAAGGGAAGTTGAGCAGAAATTCCCTGGTTTTGCTTCTCTTTTTTTTTTGGTTTAAAACCAAAATTTCCATCCAGTCCTGGAAATGAAGGTCTCACGGGGCCAGAGGGCAGGGAGAGAGAGAGGAAAACAATCATCAACTTGGATCAAATTCCATCTATGGAAGGCTCTTTAACCCCTCCAAAGAAACCAGGGCTTATTACCAAGCTGGAAGGAATCTCAGGAAGCCACCCAGGCCTTCCCTGTGCCCCAGGCAGGACCAGGCACTGCCCAAATCCATTTCTAACATTTCTCAGCCTCCAGCAATGGAGGTTTTTCCTCCCACAGTTTCTTCTTGCAGGTTTTATCCCATTGCTCCACCAGCTCCTTGCAGAAATATCAGCTCCAGGAAGGTCAAACTCTTTTCTGCTGCAGCTGAATTAGGTGATTTTTTGCCAGTATTTTTTCAAAAATTTAATTCAGAACAATTTATAATTTTTTTATTTTTTCCTTGAGCATTACAGGCTAGTTTTATCTTCTCCTATAGATCACCTGAGCAGCATTTTTGGGGTTCAAAATATCATTTTCCCCTGGATAGCACCTGTGGGTTCTTAGGTTTAACAGCTGAAGAACCGGTCACAGAATCTCCTTTACCTGTAATGTGCAATTTTCACTTCTTTTCAGGAACTCCACGAACCTCTCCACCACTCCCTGAGTGTTTATCACCTCATCAATCGGAGGATTTGGCTCTGAAACAGCAAGGCAGAGTCAGGGAGTGAACGGGCCTCATGCAGGGGAGTAACAAGCCTGAATTGCTCATTTAATTATCTCAAACTGGACTGAACTCATCAGGGCAGCTTGGCAGAATCATTCTCAGATTCTGGCAGTCATCAGCAATACAAGAAATTATCTCATTGCTAGATTAAGTCTTTTTTTTCCCCCTCAACCTGCAAAGCTTTTGTGCACAAACCCTTGCAAAAAGCAGGATCCTGGGGCTGGGATATTTTTTACCTTTGGAGAGTAATTTCCTGAATTTCTGAGTGGTTGCTAGCTGGAGGTCAGGGTCATCTGAGAAAAGCATCTCTACCATCTCTCCTGTGATCAATCCCTCCTGAAAAGGTGCAGAGGAGAACAGAGAAATGGTTTCATTTCAGGCTGAGATCATTGCAGGCATCACAGACATCCTACCACGATTTGGGCTTAGCCAGAAATCCAAAAATTCCAAACTGGGGATCCCAGCACAGCTGGGAACTCTTCCAGTTCACATTTGGAAAGTTGCTGGGGGGAATGGGATTGGAGGGGAGGATTTTGATCATGGAGCTGGGAATAACCCTTGATAAACCAGGGTGAGCAGCAGGATGGGGATTCCCTGGCCATGGGCTGAGCTTTGCAGGGCTCATGGAATACATTTTCCCTTCAGGAATAAATTTCCTCTTGGCATTTTATAAAGCAAAGGTTAAAGGTTTAGCTGTGGCTGCTCCAGCTGCCTGCATCAACTTAACACAAACATTCTTGGAAGGGAGAAAATCAAATCACTGGAGTTTGGCAGAATCCCAGCGTGGTTTGGGTTGGAAGGAGCTGAAAGCTCATCAGGTTCCATCTCTGTCAAGGGTAGAGACACCTTCCACCATCTCAGGGTGCTCCAAGCTGGGATAATTCCAGGGTTTGGGCAGTCACAGGTTTTCTGGAAGCTTCTCTTCTTCTGCAGGGGTTCAGCACCCTGCAAACATTCGGTGTCTGAAGGCTCCTTACCCCAGTGGTTGTGGAAGTGACGTAGGAATCCACCAGGAGACTGTCAAACATGGACTCATCCTCATTGATCAGCTCCACATTCCTCCTCTTGAAGAGCTGGTGGGGATAAAAAAACCCCCAGAGATTGTTATTAGGAAATAAAGATCAACCAGGTTGCACAACTGGATATTCTCGTTCCTCAAGGAAGAGCCTTCCTGGGCTGAAGGGAACCTGAGGAAAAAGTGGGAATTGAGAGCAGCTCTGCACTCTCTGGCACACAAACCTGCTCAGTGCTGCCCTCAGATATGCAAATTCCCAAATTACTGAGCCAGGCAAGTGTAGAATTTGATCAAAATCAGGAAAATTGGGCAAAAAGCAGCTTGGATAAGGTGCTAATAAAGGAAATATTTAGTGTTGCACGTATTAATTGGGAATTACCTAAAAAAAAGAAACACACCCAGGGTTAAGGAATAGATGCAGGCCATGCTTTCACTTGCTCTTTCTGTTTCTTCAGGAAATAATGCTATTCATTAATTATAGCTAAAAAAAACCAAACCACCACTTTCAAAATCAAGGAGCTGTGAACAAAAAAAAAGAGGAAAAAAAAAAAAATTCGAGCAGCCCAAGGAAAAAAAAGCTTGGAAAGCTCTCCGTGTGAGCTGGGTCTAGGGAAAAAGAAAAGAGGAGAAAAAAAGAGAGGAGAAAAAATAAATAGGGAAAAAATAAATAGAGGGAAAAAATAAATAGAGGGAAAAAATAAATAGAGGGAAAAAATAATAGAGAAAAAAATAATAAGGGAAAAAAATAATAATAGAGAAAAAAATAGAGAAAAATAATAAGAGAAAAAAAATAATAAGAGAAAAAAATAATAAGAGAAAAAAATAATAAGAGAAAAAAATAATAAGAGAAAAAAAAAAGCAAGATCTCAGAACACAAAAAAATAAGGAGTGCTACCAAAGTTTAGTGCACAGATCCCCGCAGGCCGGGCTGTGCTCACACCCCACCCAAGCTGACAATCACCTGCTGCTCCCGTTTCTGTTTCCGCAGCTGAATCCCCTCCTCTTCCCTCCTCCGGCGCATTTCCTCGGGGTTCAGCGCTTTGTTCTTGTAGCTCTTCATTCGATAGTTTTCTGTGAAAACACAGCGAATTTCTGTTTGTGACTGCTCCTTCCCACATGCACCAGGCATGGAATACACTTATTTTATTTTTAATACATGGAATACATTTATTATTTATTATGAAATACATTTTATTATTTCTTATGAAATACATTTTATTATTTATTATGAAATACATTTATTTGCTCCAATTCTGCAAGAATTATTATTTCTCTGCTCTCAGGGGGAGGGAAGGATGGAAAATCCTCACTGCTCCAGCTGGAATCTCCTGCTTTGAGCACGGAAAAACTCCCCAAATTCTCCCATTTCTGACGTTATTTACACATCTCTGCCTTTCTCAAGGTAAACCAACTAACCTTGAACCAAGTTATTCCTTCAGAACTCGTTTGAAAAGCAATATTTTGGGTTTTTTCCAGCTGCTGAGGGCAGGTGGAAGAAGTTTAGAGTTTTATCTCCTCCTCCTTTCGAGCCTGAGGCTCACACAAAGTTTCAGTCCCACTTATCAACCACCTGCAGCCACGCTTGGAGCCCTCCCAAAATCAACTGGGACCCAAAAATCCACAGCCAACCCAAGAAAAAAACACTTACTAAATACAAATATCCAGCTTTTTATTACTAAGGAGAGAGAAAACAACTGGAAAAAAAATAATATTTTAACAGGCGAGGAAACAAAAGACTTTCAGTCCTATGATTTCCCAAAATCAGCTAAAAAGACCCTAAAAAAAGAGAGAAATCTACAGGTTTTAGGGGTTTACATCTGACCATAAAATAGGTGTCACCTAGATATAGATTTGAACTCAGAAAATGTATTTTAGCACCATTGTAATGTTTTTTTTAATTGATATTTCCACCCCATTGTGCCTCACGCAGAAGAGTTTGACAGCTNGAACTCAGAAAATGTATTTTAGCACCATTGTAATGTTTTTTTTTATTGATATTTCCACCCCATTGTGCCTCACTCAGAAGAGTTTGACAGCTTTAGCTCTGCAAACAATTTAAGGATCTTTAATCCTCCTTTTGGAAAACAAAGCCTCCAGTGAAAAGGTGGCTTTGAAGAAAAGGAGGAAGGGAAAAAAAATGAGGATACACAGGATTAGCAGGCAGGCAGTGACACTCAGGAACACTCAGCACCTCCTCCTTTAAAATTTTGGGGTTTGGGGTTTTTTTTTTGTCCCAGAGCATGAGGAACTCTCATCCTACAGGGAAACCCCAAAGAAAACTCTTCAGGGCTGGTAGTCACAAAATTCCCTGGGTTTTTTTGTCCCACAGTTCATCCCAGATTTCCATTAATTTTCCCTAATTTCCAATGATTTCCATTGATT
>VWYP01033530.1:0-20635 GCA_013400435.1 Pycnonotus jocosus
TGGCCAATTTGGATCCTCTTCTTCTCTGATGGAATCTCTGCAGTCACATTTCAGGCTTAAAAATCACTTAATTTTTGTTTTGTAAATGCTTATTTGTGCCTTAAATGTGCTAAATGAAACACTTTCAAAATAAGAGAAGATTTACAAGCCTTAGAGATAATCACAATGACTGGTGCCTTGCCCAGGAGAGCTGGAAATTCAAATGAGTTATTGGAAACATCAGTTATTGGACATGACCAAAGAGAGCACAGACGATGGAGTGACTCCAAATCTCCTGGCATAATGGAAAATATTGTATAGCCAGTTCCAAATGTGAAAGGGTAAAATAAAAAGTCACATTAGGCTCACAAGCATGTTAAAAACTGATTACTTTGAGTTTTGTGTTTCTAACAACCAAAGGGTAAAAAAATCCCCACTTTCCTTTGAAAATACTTTGAAAACAGCTCAAATTTTTTACATCTACTTGATCTAGGATGAAATTCTTCTATGTTTGGGTTGAAGACACGAGTACTATTTTCTCTGAAAAACAGAGGGTAAATTTAAAATAAAATTTCTCCAGGAGAAAAGGTGTCACTTTTAAAAGACAAAGTAGGATTTCCAACTTTTAATGCCTATCATTCATATAAAAACTAAATAAATCAAAATCATTAACAAAAACATGTCAAATATTGTATTTTCAAGGCAATATTATTTTCAGCAGATCTCTTAGCAGTACATCAAATGTATCGTTTGTCCCTACCAGCCTCATACTCCAGAATATATAGTAACTGATTCAAGCATCTTGAGCATTTTACATTTAAAAGTATGAGGAGCATATAACTAAGCAAGTGCCTATGTCAGCAGGGAAATCTCCACTGAAGTTAGGATCTGATCACACATTCTTGAAATGCTGGTGTCTTTTTTCTTTCTGTAAAATTAAAATTTTGGAAGAGTGAAAAGTCAGCTGTCATTGCTCACACATCACTTGTCGTTGTGGAACGACACAGGGCACCTGTAGTTCCTGGTGCCACAAATGATGAGGCAGGGACAGGTTCGNATCATTGCCCACACGCCACTTGTCGTTGTGGAACGACACAGGGCACCTCTAGTTCCTGGTGCCACAAATGATGAGGCTGGGACAGGTTCGAGGTCAGCAGGGAAGTGTTCACTTTATTTCAAAATCTGACTCCATATATACACCGTACATAAGTGGCCAATTATTGGTCAGAGAGATGATCACCCCATCAATCGGGTTGGTGAACATCACCATCACTCAAAAGCTCCTCCTGGAGCAGAAGAATGCAAAAACATCTTGTTGACATGAAAACCATGAGAACTCTCTCTGAGTTCTATAAACATCAGAAGGCTTATTGAAAACATCAGAATGCAAGTTTAAAACATGCAGAAGTAGGGTGACAGTCAGTAATTTGGACACACAAACTGGACAAAGACTTTAATATTACAAGGAGCTGTCCTAGTGGGATTTCATGCACTTGCTGACCCACAGAGATATAGCAGACAGTGTATTTACTTGTTCAAAAAGAATGTTGATTTTAAGAAGGCAGTACATGATTTTACTGAACATCCACATTAGTAATTCTCTTTGCTTTATAAGGATCAGTTTTCCTGAGACTGTAATGCAAACTGTAAATGTTGATCTGAAATGGAAAACATCAATGCTTAAAAATGGCTCAGGTTGTATTTTTATGATGGGGCATCACTGAGTTGAAAAAGCACAATAGTATTGCTCCCCTCATAATTTCATCTTAGGCAAGTGAGTTGAATTCAGAAAATAAACTGGGTACAAGGTTCTCCATGCTTGTCAAAATATGGTGGCAATTAAACTGGCATCTATTCTGTACCTCATTTTTGTAAGGAATATATTTTTCAAGGCTTTGACAGTTAAAAACTATTTAGTTTATTTATGACATTTCCAATGAGTTAGTAACATTTTTTTATTGCATTGCATTTTGCATAATATAATTTGTCACTACTTCTTTATTAAGCTTGTTTTATATTCATAGTTGTCCCACAACACTATATTTTCCTCTTTGTCAGCTCAGAACTTCATTATGAAGGATGAGGTTTTATCGTTTTCAAGTGATGCAAATGTCTACAGTGAATAAGTGTCATTATGCAGGAACAGAAATTTAGTTTTCCTCCATTAAGCAGCCAGGCTAATGACTCAACAAGTTTATAGCCCACCACAAAATTTGATAGCTTGGTGTGAGTTAAACAAATGATGGTTACATATTTACATGAAAATGAAAGTGGCTTTTTGGAGCCTGATGTTGTATTTTTCTCATTTAAAGCCTAGACTTCCCTTTTTAATTTAAAGAAGGGACATTCTCAGTTACAACTTAAGATGAGTATGCCTTCTGTTTCTTATGCCTGACATGACTCCAGTATGACAACACCATCATTGGGAAACAAAAAAGTATCTATTTCATGGACAACTTTCAAATCCCATCGACACCCACAGAAACATGCCCATTTAATGGCTTTGAATTCTCATTATTTCCCATTATATGCAGGGGAAAAAAAAGCCATTCATAATAAATATTACATCCAGCTGAAGATGATGTATGCCACATCCTGAGCAATGGAATATTTCCATCTGGGTATGACACTCACTGAACACTGTCTCAGGGCCAGTGGACAACTATATCAGCAAAAACACTACCAAGCTCTTTCTTTTCTTTATACAATCAGTTTTAAGTAATTAATAGAATGAGTGAAAATTACCTATTTGGCTGTCTAATTCATCTCCCCTCCTGTGCAAATTTGCCCCCATGCTGTATTTTTTTCAATGCTTTGCCTAATCTAATTCCAAATATTCAGCATTTCCCATTGGAGACTGTTTCTGAGTTAAAGGGATCCTGCTGTCAGGATTCTTATTCAGATACTTAGCTAAAGTTTAATTTTTTTCCTAATTTCAGTCTATTTCTCCTGGGGCCAGATTCCTGCCTTCCATAAACTGTCAGAGCTTCCCTAATTTCCTTTGGGTTTGGGCAGTGTACATGAACTGATAATCTGGTCAGAGTTTTCCCTTCCTACTATGCTAACAATTTTTTTCTCCTCTGATACATTATACTATTAATCATCGTGCTCACACTTATTCATTGCATTCTTTAATAATGCTTTCAAATCCTGTTTTCTAATACCATATTGCTTGCTGTGTCAATCATTCCATTCCATAATTCACTTATCTATCCATGTTTCATGTTGAGATTAAAATCAGCTGCTAAACTAGATGAGACTTCTCCACAGAGATGGTAAAACAGCCACTATGATCTTATGAGAGGATTTATACTGAGAGCTATGAGGTGAGATCCTAGTTTTGATAAACTATGTTTTTGTTTTCAGATAGAAGCAAACAGGACCAATAGTATGATAAGTTGTTTTTGAAGGTGTTGTTTTTTTTTTTAAGTACAAAAATTCCTCTGTTTTACATCTGAGTACTTGTAAATGAAAATGTGTTGCTGCAGAACAACTCCGTTCTTCCAGTGGTGCTTCCTACCTATTACCTGCTGTGTGCACTGACATTGACTCATATTACTTGCTGATATAAAATTACCTCCACTAGTTTGTAAATCCAACAGTTCCACAACAGATAGATAGCTTTAAAATAGTATTCCAGAATCAGGGTGGGAATACATTGGCACAAACAGGTTTCAATACAGAACTGACCCTAGATTATCACTTACATTTTCTTCTTTTGTAGGTACTTACCAAAGAATCATCAAGTTTAGAAGAGACCTTCAAGATCATTTAGTCCAACCATCAACTCGGTGTCACCATTAGCACCCCTAAACCATATCCCCAAGTGTGACATTTAGTCACCTCTTGAATGCTTCCAGAAATAGTGAGCCCACAACTTCCCCAGAGGTAGAGAAATTAACTTTTGTTAACTTGTGCACTACCCTATCACTGCAGCAACCCAGAAAGCCAAAACAAAACAAGGCAAAACAATATTTTCCATTGGCAGGGTTCTGTGGTAATGAGGTGATATGTAAGAGATATTTAAAAGTAGACAATGTTTCCCCCTCTAAGTGAATCACAGCTCTCCTGTGCCTCTAGACATGACAAACTGACCTCCCTGAAACCAACAGTTCTTGAAATTTCCAAATCCAAATCCAAACCAGCTAAGTTTTGCTTTACCAGTTCTCAGCTCATTTGGACAAGTAGATACAGGCTTTTTTCTTTCCAACAATTCTTAGAAAGTGACAAAACAAGAAAGATTTTGAGTATTGTGGAGCACACATTTACTTTTAGCTGTATCTTGTTCAAGTCACTTGACATGCCGCCATGGCCCAGGTCTGCTTGATCTATTATTGCTCATGCCATCTATCATGTTTCATCATCAGGACTTGAGAAGATGACACTTATTGATGTAGGAGTGTCTCACTGAAGACCTACCACTGCATTGTTAAGAAACCATTGTCAAACTGACACATAAAAGAAACTTGAGCCCAGCAGTCAGTCACTGGTAATATACTGAAGCCTGGCAAAACGGCCAGGCATCACTGCTGTGATGTGGCCAACTTATTTTGAAAGTAGATGGAATTTTTGAACAAAGCACTGATGCATCATCAAACAACGTGTGATGAACTTTTTTTGTATGTGAAAAGTATCACTAACAGGAGCTTGCAGTTTACATAACTTATTAGAAATACTGCACAAGCAATGTCTGTAAATGATAACTCTGCACAATTCAGTGACACTTGAATGCCCTGACAATACTTATCTCTAAACAGTACTTACAGAGGTTCATCCATAACAGGAGTTACTGTGACAGTGTCAAGGCAGAACACAATTTCAAGCTATGTTCATGATGAGACCATGTACAATTACTCTTTGGTTCTATGAACATCTTCAGCCATTGTGCCATTAGGGCTGGGATCCCAAATCATATTTCAAGGGTTCAAGCAATGTGCATTTAATGGATATCCATGGCATTGAGAAGTACATTAGATAAAATTTCAGACTCTTGGTTCATTAGCTTCTTGTAGCAGTAGATCATTTGATCACGTTCCAGACTGCAGGCTTAGATCAGTGACATTCTTTTTTGCAAGAGTGAAAATAAATCTCCCAGGTAGAACACATAATGTTAGTTTTTATGGAACAAGAATAAAAGCATGCACTAGCTCACAAGTTCACTTTCAGTTAGTTCTACATATTAACAGCCATGAAAATGAGGTTTGTGGCCTCAGGCACTGAATTCAATCACTTCATCTTTCCATGTAACAACCCTATTTTTGCTTCCCTCCAGGCACATACTCACAGGGCAATCATGCTGAATTCTCAATTCAAGTATATGAATGGTTAGCTAAGCTTTTCTCTCAACAAACCATATTACAGAAAATTTAGGAAAAATCAGACAGTGACAGAAAAGCACAGAAGCTAGATTTTGTTACTATGTTAGCTCTAGGGTTTGAAATAAGAAAATCAAAGAGCTGATCAAACCTAATCCATGATACAGAAGCATACTTGATGCCATCTAATAGATGTTACATACCATGTGTGAAGTGAGGAATGGTTCCACCTCAATAACTTAAAGTCAGGGGTCCAATAACAAAGTTGAAAATGCAATTAGATTTTTTCTTATAAATTTTAGAATATAGATTACAGATATGCTAGGACAATTGAACTGGGGTAGGTAATTCCAATTCAGGTTGAAATATTAGAGAAATAATCCCACTGGTAATACGGTCCTGGGCTGGCAAAGATTTTGGTTTCTTTTTTCAGAGTTGGATTTGTTTTTTGTATGAATAAAAGGACATACATCTTATCACAAATATTTGTCATTCACTGTTGATGCCAAATAGATGATAAACAATATTGTCATGTTGAGTGCCAAACAGGTAGGAAGGGAAAGTAAGGTTTGAGATCCTAAAAACCTGCAGGAAGGACCTGAAAAATTCCTCATCAACCTTTGGAAGTGTGCCAGATTCACTTCAGCAGAAACAATGATTTTGATTTTTCTAGTATTTCTTTTAACCATAATATGTTGTAAGGTGAGAAGAGTTGTAAAATAAATTCTTGGTGTAATAATGTCAGAACAAAATGTAATCTTAATCACACATTTTTAATGTGTTAGAACAACATTACAAACCTTCTACATGTGCTATTACTTAACTTCAGTGGGATTTTTTTTGTTACAAAATTATTGTCTCCATTTTATTGATTGAGAAATCAAGTCTAGAAAGACAATGTGATGTTTTTCAGACATGCAGAGCTTCTCCACCCAAATGAATTGTTGTCAGTTCTGTTCCCATAGGTCAAGTGTTCAGCTCATTAAAATGTTCCACCACCACAATTCACTGACCTTGTGTGCAATCTTTGAAGAGGCTAATAACTTATTTAACACTAGCATTGATCTGCCAGGTATGATCTCTTTGAGTTAGAAGATCTATAAATACGGTTTAATCGTTCAAAGGGCTTAATTAGCTAGTGCATTACTGCAGTTTTATATTGATGTACTATTATTTGGTTTATATGAGATTACTAAAAATCACACAGTGATTTAGTATTTACTAGCCAGTCTGTTAAGAACCTCAGAATCACCAGGCTGTTTTGAAAGGTGCTGCTACCTAGTGCCAATGGGCTGCATGAACGTCACCCAGGGCTCATGGCAAGTCAGCATTTCTGTATCTTGGCATGCTGTTGTGAAGACTGTGTGCACAACAGGGCTAGACCAGCATCTGTGTGCAAAAATACCAAGGTGCAAAAAATAAACCCACACAAGGAACTTGATACTGTTACATACACATACTCACATCTCTGGAAAACTGACCTGCTAAGATGGTTTCTCTTTTTAAAATATTTAGTAAAATGTAAGTATGTTAGGGAGGTCACTGTTCTTTTCCTGCTGCCTTCTTTGTGAATAGTCAGAAAAACAGTATCCCGTTTACCTTTGACAAAGTAAAAAATATGTGATTGTGTTCATAATTCTCATACTTCAATTAATTTTCATGAGAATATTTGCCACTTAGATATTACACAAGTTGTTCATAGTTTAATGACTGTTTGCTCCTACTCACAAAATTTCAAGGTTAGTACAAGGTCAAGTTGCACTTTACTGAAGAAGGTAGTTATACATTTTATTAACGTATTTCATCACGTGATGTTTTTCTGTACTTACTGGTGATTTTTCTGGAGTAGTAAAATGTTAGCTGAGCACATCTGATATATTGATTTCTCCTGAGTTTACTCTCTTCTTAGACAAAGCATATATGTTGTTACTTCTCTATCTTTCTTTCCCATTGCTATAATTGAACTAGGTTCTTGCTAAGATGAAATGAAACTGATTTAGTCTGATGGCAATCAATAAAATAGATTTCCTTGTGAGAATTTTGGTTACTTCTGGTCATTTCTAGGGGTATTTGTGGTGAGCAGTTTTTGTTACCTGTTTGCTAACTGATAGGTTTTTGATTATTAACTGTTTTCTGATAACCTGATTCTTGATTAAAAAGAATTCACATCTTTAGTCTCTATCTGCCTGCTGAGTAGAGGGCAGCTGAGCAGGAAACATTTACTTAGTAAAGGGGGGATACAGCAAGCTGAGGTTTTGGGAGTTTGTGTGGAGGGCATCAGAAATGGTTTCAAAAAATGTGGGAGCAGAAATGGTTGTTATGGTCCAAAGTGCTCAGACCCCAGCCTTGAATAAAAAAATCAGCCCTGGAAAATCAGAAACTCTGACTCAGGTTTAGCTCTGGAGAGAGGCTGCTGCTGCACAGGTCTCAGGCAGCATCAGTCTCGAGTGTCTTTAGAGCTTTGTTATGAAAACTGAAAAATATGAACCCATGACTCCTCCTTTCCATTTCACTGAATGGAGGACACGCAAGAAAAAAAAACCAAACAACCCCTGAAATGATCAAAGGATGAGCAGGCAATGATTAATTTGCTAACTCTGTCTTCAAATCCAGAGACAAGTTTGTCTGAAATGTTACTCTTCCCATGGATGTGTCAAGCCAAAAGGTGCACAGCATTGCAAAGTACAATATGTTTCCATGCCTGCATCTTGCAACACTAATTCTGAATTAAAGTCTGCTCATGCCATCACCCAGACATGATGAGGACACAATACAGAGAGGCAGACAAGATGAGAAAAGTCCCTGAGGCAGATGCTCTCTCAGTGATGGTGCATGGACAGACTGACTTTTCTACGTGACCCTTCATGTGCACTAAATTCCGGGGACTGAAATCCTGGAGAAGGAGGAAATATTAATTTGCTAAATGGCTCTTTGTTTTGTGTGTTTTCCATCTCTGATTATTGTTCAATGGCTCAGGACTAAGTTAATTATTCTAGAATAATGGTTACTTTAAAAATGGTTACTATTACTTACATGGTAAAATAATTTAAAGCATTCTGCAGACATTTTTGGATACTATTGGTTGTGCATTTTCCCACTAGGAATGTTGATTCAACTGATCATTGGGATTACAAAGAGTCAAAATTTTTGATTGAGTCAATATTACAGAAGTTGAAGTATTTTTCAATACTATTCACTGAATAATGAATGTCACATTATGACCTGTCTGGTCAATTGTCCATAAATTATGGAGAATTAAAATAAGCCCTGTAGGATAAGGGTAGGCTATAAACACCAACACAAGCTACAATGTGGCAAGATCATATCCACAGCACAAGAAATGAGTCAAGTATGCATAGAAATATCTGAAGTTTTTTATTATATTTCTGCCTTTTAAATATTTACCTGGAATGCTGCCATTATTTTCACCAAAGTGTTTACAGGATCCTTGCCTGTATGATTTGTATTAGATGTTCCAGCTCTAGGAAGAAAACTTTGACTAAACTTGTTTAGGAGGAAGAAAGAAGTTTAAAATAGTGGCAGTGTCTTCCATGAAGACACATGCTAGAAGCAGCCAGGTATGGGGCCAGATCAGAGATTCCCCTAGAAGAGATGCTGGAACAGCAGCATATGCCTACATGCCCACTGCCACAGCTCTGTGCAGCAGGTGCCTATTTATACAATGAAAGTTCTGACCCAAATGTTCACTGAAAGAGCTCTTTGATTTTTTTTTCCCAGTCACATGCACTGCATGCTCATGATCAAATGGTGTGGAGTTGGCCCTGTGCCTGTGAGAGCCTGTGAACCAGTGGAGTCAGGTTGTGAAAAGGTTCCCTTAGAACATTTCACTGACAAGTGCTTGCACTGCCTCAAGCAGAAAATCACTAGCCTAACTACTGGCTTTCTGTCATCATAAGCAAACCCTCAGAGACCACTTTAGGTTTGTGTTTAAGGTAAAAAAGATGTTAGCCTTGATGTGAAATGTTGAGCTGTATTCTCTAAAACACAGCAATCTTCACGCACTGCGAAAAAAGACTCTCGAATTTATAAAGTCAAATAAATTACAAGTGGCTACTATAATCTAAATAATTTCTTCGGGAAATCACTATACATAAACCTAAAAGGACCTGAGGTATTTCTTATAGGCAGGCTGTAACCCATGATTAATAGCACCTCATCTCTGAAAGAATATTCACCATCATTAATGGGTTGGGTTCCAGGCTTCTGCCATTTCTGATTATTGAGGACTCATAAAGACACCTGTTCTGTGAATAATGAACCTAACTAGTCTTCAGCCAAATTTACAGAGATCAGAAATTGCAGATTTGGGTGGTCTGCACAAATGTCACTTATCTGAGATTTGAATTTTTAATATTCTTTAATTTAATTGACAATGGAAACCACTGCACAGTAAAATATATAAAAAGCATGTATATTATGAAGTATATATATTTTAATTAACTATTTGATAAGACTTCAAGTGTGGTTTTTCATGCAGTACAATGCCTTTTGTATCTGGACAACTAGAAGTGGAGAAGACCACAAGTTGTATTTCTCTGTGCCTCACAACAACTTTAGGTAAATAAATAGGTTTTTGCACTGAGATTTTGTTTAACCAATTCCATGGACGATTCAGTTGTGAAATTTAGATTAGGCTTCAAAGCAAACTTTAATGTATCTCCAGGCAGAGTAATTTCCTCTAGTGCTCTAGGCTAGTCAGTTAGAAGCATCCAATAACTATGGCATTTTTTATCCATGTAAACATAGCCTTTTTAATAGAAAACAAGAAAAGCTGATGGGCATTGACTGTTCATCTTTCCTATTAACTGATAAATACAAGACTTTAGTGGCTTTTAAAACTAAGCTGGTAAGTTTTTCCAAGTCTAAACGAAATATTTTATTTTCTTCAGTATATCCATTTTAAAGAATTAAGGATGATTTAATAAATTAACCGCATGTGTCATTCACATAAAATGTATTACACATAACTATATTAAAAATATTTTTTCAAAGTAAGGTAGTTACAGCTCTGAGTTAGCTGACTACAAAGCTTTCACTTAGCTCCCTTGTGCCTATGACATAATATTTAATTGCAAGATCACCTGTGATATTTCTCATGGAATAGATGATGCTGTTTAACTAAGGAGCTATTCAACTCTCTTTGCTTTTTTTCAGTGTGTGGCTCTGTTGCCATTTCCAGCACTGTCCCAGGCTCTCAATCACCAGAGAAAGCCTTGACAGCAGTGAAAAGCAATGTCTTTTTCCCAGTCACAGCTTCATGGATGAAACAGTTGTTTTGGTTGTGGATTAAGAATAACACATAAGGGGCTGATAGCTGTGATGGAGAATATTAACCAGAATTCATAGAAGTTGGCAAATAAATAAGCAATAATGCCTTATGACTGTTTCCAGTGCTTTAATAACAAACAGGACTATGAGTCCTTACTGCAGTCTGTTCTCTGTACACAGAATTTTGGTGCAGAACTAGTAGGGCCTGCAGTGAGGATGTGGTTTGCTGGCTTCCGAGCAGGAAGCCAGGTCATGGCTGAGATAATTAAGGGAAGCCTCTGAATGAGGCAGCAGACCAAGCTAAAGGGCAGGGGGCTTTACCTTACTTATTATGAGTATTTTTACTAGTAGAGGAAAAGACTGAACCCCAGGTTTTGCCACAGAACATTCACTGGTTGATGTTTAAATAGGACCCAGAGTGCAAAGCATCTTTGAAAGCCAGTTGGAAATTGCATCTGCCACCACCTAGTAGGGGAATCTTTGTTTGCCTTCAAGGCTATCTCTACTCAAGTGGAATGGAAAGTGTGCAGATCAAAATGCTCATCAAATGAAAAACTTTACTGTTGTAGCTCAGTCAATCAGAAATCTGTTTCCTGGAGGAAAAGTAGGTTTTCTTCTGATATATCTTTATTACAAAGGAACTAGGAGTAATGCCAATATCATAAAGACTAGGAAGCTATAATTAGAATGAACTCATATGTCAAAGATGCATCTACATATAAAAAAAAAAGACAAATAAAAGTATTTTTGTGTCCCAAATACAACACAAGTGGGCTATTGGTCATCATAGCAACAACATCTTGTTGGATGAAAAGAGTCATGTATTTCTCAATCAAAAAGCATGAAGATTGAATTTCTTTGAGGTTTTGGGGAAAAAAAAAAAAAAAAGTAGAAATGAGGAAAAAAGTAGAAATGGGAAAAGTAACCAGGCAATCACTAAAACCTTTAGACAGAATCAAGAAGGAAAAAAGGTAAAAAAGAAATAGTCTAACAAGGAAGGAATCAAAAAGTACTTAGAATCCTAACTTAAGGAACAAAAGGGAAAAAAAAGAATAGATAAAAATTTTGGTTTATATTTCCAAGCTCTTTAACTTTTCTGGAATGGCAGAGCCCCCATTCATTTTCACTATTGTATATGCACAGAAAACTTCCCAACCCTTCCATGTCTACATTATGGCTCCCTACTAACAAAAACTACCAAAAGCTATATATTTCCTGTGTTAGGCAGCTTCTCTTTTCTTTATGACAATCTTTTGTATGTTTTTGAGGACAGGGCCATATTTGGGCCCATCTATTTTTGTCATTCATCTCCAAGTTTCAATATTACAGATCCTAAGTTGACCTAGTAATATCAGATTTAGCATTATAAAACCCAAATGATCCCATCTTTGTGCTCTGCTGTCACCATCACTTTTTTGGTCTCCATGGCTGCCTGAGAAAAGGAAATATTTAGTCCCTATATTTGATCTTTTACTTCAGTCTTATTTCAGTCTTGAGAAAAAATGTTTTATTAATATAATGCAATCTGTCCTGAACTAACTTGCAAGTGTAAGAGCTTTTGATGTTCTTGAATTTGCTCAGTGATGGTAAGGCAATGCAGCTGTGGCTGTCAGTGTATGAAAAAATAACTGATGTCAGTATAAATAATGTTTTAAAATCCCACGCAGTCCATCTACGTGCAAAGACATGAGAACACACTCCAAAATTTACTTTGTTTGTCTTAAGGTGAAAAATTTCCTGACTCAGCTAAAACATATACCAATTGTTCTGGAGAAGTAAAATTTCTATACAGGCAATAAATATATAGTCTTGAAAAGCCCAAAATGTTTCCACAAACAGCTGAAAAGTTGGCTCACAGTGTAAGAAGGACTAAAATATGCTGCTAATTAATGTGTAAATGAAATAAGCTGTGATTCCTCTGTCAGCTATAGTGTTAATCTGAAACTTATTTCCTTTTTTTTTTGGCTGATCATTGCTCAGAATACTCCCACAGAACCGTTGCATATGATTTCTAGTTCACATATCAAGTTTTGCAGACCTTACACTTCTGCATCATCAGTTTTTCTTGAACTATTTGGTTCCTTCAATCAATGGCTACCAGCATGCTGTACATGAAAGAGTATTGTGTTACAGCTTCATTTACTTCCTTCCATGTCCTAGTCATTTTTAATTTTAGATTTTTCTAAATGCTCTTCTAAATTTGTGTTGATGCCTGGTAAACAAGCTGTGAAGGATCAGTCACCATTAACACAATCTGTCTATCCTGCACCAGAGAGCCCTCGAAGGGAATTTCCAGTGTGACGCTGCAGGATGTCTTGGCTTTTTGGAATGCTACAAAGCAAACTGTAAACAGTCTTCACTATGCCAGCACAAGCAACAGCTTTGGTACCATTTTTGGCTGAATCTGCTTCACAAAGATTCATGAATGACAGTTGTTTAGGAATAGTAGGCACTGTTTACCATTTTGGTCTAACAAACTGTAGTTTCCCTAAAAAACTTATATATCAAATTAGTTGTGTTAATCATATTAATCTGGTTTTCAGCCTTATGATAAGAACGAATCAAAAAACAATAAAGTCTATTTTAACTCTTGTCTTTCCATCCCAACTTTGATAGTTCTGAGAATGCTCCTCAGCAGCAGAACTTTTCTAGATACAATGGATTCATCATCAGCCTCAAAGGCAACAAGCCTGTCTGGTCTGCTTTCAAGTATATGAATTCTATCTTGGCATAATTTCTGTTCAAGAGCTGACACTGATGACTCAACCTCACAGTCACTTCTTGGCTTCACAGATAATCATCTTAACCCTCTTCAAGGAAATTGTATGAAGATCAGCACATCTGTTTTTGTATTGTTCTCTATCACTGCACATGGTATGTCTCTGTTGTATGACTGTCAAGGATCAGGTGAGTCATTTTTCTGAAGACATACTTTTTCTCCAGATTTTTCATCAGCCCAAGGTCTAGTTGGAACTCCCTAAATAAAATTGCCATAGTCATAATAGAGCCATATAACCCAAGGAAGAGGACTTCACATACATTTTCTTTGGGACAACATGGGAATGTGACTATCTTATTTCTTCATCATCACCTGAATAGGATGATTCAATAACTGAAATCTGTTCCTTTTATACATGCCATGTTTAAATACATAATGCACATGTGTTAGTTGAGGGACCCAGAACTGCTTCCTGTCCTTTGGGTCTCTACATATTTGAGCTCCAGCTCTACTCCTGCTCCATTCTGTGGTGGAGTCCCATACATCACCCTTTCCCTGAGCTTTGATTGTCTGGATAGTGAAGATGGGTATTCAGGCAGCAGAGGGTTTTGATACAATCCAGTCAAATTCTCAGTCTAGATGATCATACAAGTCCAGCTCCTGAATGATCAAGATGTGCATACCCAGCCACTCATTACCTGTACAGCTCAAACAGAGACCATCTGCCCTCTTCTCTTGTAGTTCTGAGTACATCCCAGTTCAGATATTAAAACTGCAGTGGCAAGAGTGCAACATAAGCCCTCTTGCCTTTCACAGTATTTAAGCCTTTCCTGCTGAGTTACAAAACCAAGTTCAAAACATAACAAATGACCCTAGAATTCATGCTGCCTTTCCCCTCCCCCACCACCACTCTGTCTAGTATATTTGTCACCAAAAATCATTGTCACTTGCAGGTTGTAGAAACCTTTGCTTGATTTGGAGAAGTATATCAATGGCAAAGCTGAGTTGGGACCATTCTGCCCTCAATCCTCTGTTGTATCTGTGCAAAATATATAAAGTGACATTATGAACTATGAGAAGCTTCAGAGAATGAGCAGAATGCATTTTTGGAAGAGTGAATTCCTTTCCTTCCACTATGTGTATATTTGGCTAACAATAATTTTAACTGCAGAACAGTGAACACTAAACTTGTGCTCATATTTTATTGTTTGCATTACAGTTGCATAGATTTTATGGTGCTATTATTCAACATATTCAACTAATGGAAGTTTCAGATGCATAACATACCTGTGATTTTGCTTTAAATTAAATCTAGTAACTCAATTTTTTTCCTAGCTTCTCATTTTTCATTAAATCCATACAATTCTTTAAAATTTAATAATGTAAGCTTTTTGCAACCATTTGAGAATTGGAGTTATGTTGTTAAAATACTATGCAAATAATTCATATGATCAGACTAATATATAACTTTAGTGTTATAGGCACTTTTAAAATTTTGAGATTGCAATTCAGCTACCAGAAATACATAACTAATTGTCTTCATATGGTTCTGGGTGACTGCTCCTTATATAATGAATTACTCAGGAAATCTCTTGCTCTCGGAATGCATTATAGTATACAAAATAAATTAAGTTTTTTCCTGAAAACTTCATTACTACACTTTCTGCTGGAATGTGAAGGCTAGGTTATGTTTGCAATACTGTATGTGTTGTCGACAACGCAGAGAGAGAGCTCAGTTATATGTGAAATATCTTCCTGAAAAATATTGAAATATATGGAATTCATCTCATTGATGTAAGAGCTACCTCATCACTCGAGTAGACCTGCACCAGTGATAATGGGACCAGTGTTATCAGGTGAATATTTACTCTGAGGGCAATATGGGAACCTTGGCTTTTCAGGAATCTTTTATTGATTTCAGAGGATATTTTCTGAAATATCTGATAGTCTTACACAGTTTCTTCTTTAAAGTACAATCAGCAACTTGGTGGTATTGTGCAAACTGGTTGTCTTGTGAAAAAAAGTAAGCGCAGTACATTCAGTTTTGGCTATTAACTTTCATATGAAATGATACTTTATGCTGTTTAAAATACTCTTACATTTTGCCCATGTATAATCTATAAACAGACAGAAAGCACCCATGGGATGACCCTGCTTTTTAAATACTTATTAAAATATATACAAATGCAGCTGTTGTCACACGTGCTTTGAAGACCTCCTCATCTTGATTGAGTAAGACCAAGGAGCAGGAAAGACAAAAAGATAGAGGGGAAAAAAAAAAGAGTGGGAGGAGAGGTGGGTGTGAAGATGAAGGAAGTGTCATGGGCTGGCTGGCTAACACTCAGAGCTTTATGGGTGAATCAGGAGCTCTCTGAAGAGCCACTTGAAATTGGGAAATCTTTTGATAAAATGGCAGCCACATTGCTGTGATAGCATACATTGTCATGAAACCAAAGACAAGGAGATCAGAACTCCTGTGACAGGTCTGCTGGCCAATCGCCCCGAATTTCCAGTTATTAGTGCATATTGGATGGCTTAGGCTTTGAGGACACATCTTAAGCTCCATCCTTTAAAGAAAGTAGATTTCAGAGAGAGTTAACACTCAGATACAGTAATACTTGATGCTCTGGCTCACCCTTGAAAATCTTTGCTGTAACATGTCTGCCTCCTTTCCTTCTGTAAAACAAAACCAGCAGTCATTTGATCAGGTTATTTTGAAGATTGCCTAATGCCTTGAAGGTTCTAAAAGTCTCATAAACAAGAAGCAATCCTGCATGACGAGTGATAGACAGTGCACCCACATTTTTTACCTGTAACTTATTGTTTACAAGTCTGATGATCATAGGGTTTTCTGACATGCTTGCTGCTGTGGATTAACCCTGTAGGCAGCCAAACATCACACAGCTTCTATCTCTCTCCCTCTGCAGTGGGATGAGAGAATATAGGAAGAGCAAAATGAGAAAACTCATGGGTTGGTTATGAGGTTTTAATACTCAAAAAAAGAAACGACAAGACAAAACAAAACAGAAAGAAACAAGGGGCACAAAAATCAGTTGCTCACCACTGGTAGATGAACATCCATCCTGAGCAACAGCAACCTGGCAAAACTCCTATTCATGATAGGAGCTAAAATAAAGAGAATAATCTTTACCTCAGCCAGAGCTAGTACACTTATCCAGAAAGAATTAAATCTCACATACTTGTATGGTTATCTGAGTACAAATCCATGCAGTATTTGCAAATAAACATCATGAATTTTCACTTAAAGTTGACTATACAGATTATTCTATTATTAAATTAATATTTAAAAAATGTTACACATTAAAGAGTAGACTTCTAAGCATGAATTAGTTTTTTTTAATGAAAACAACCACTAGGTAATTAGGCAAATTTTGTTTTGGATAAAGGATGTACCAGAAAAGTTGGCATAAATAATGTATTTGGAAGATTTTAAATATATTTCTGAGTGGAAAAAAAAAAAAAGCTGGAATCACAATCCCCAAATAAACACAGAAAACTTCAGAGAAATATACTAACATTGGGGCAGCAAATATTAACTCATACAAATTTTGAGAACTGCAAAATAATGTTTAATGGAAGGAATTTTTTACTTTATTTGTACTCACTGATGAATTCTAAAATATCTTGAAAGAGATGGTGAAGCATAATAATAATTACACCTTACGCCTGCAAAGGAATACAGGCCTAAGAGTTGAGACAAAACAAAGTACTAGAAGATGCTTTAACAGCAGTAGCAAAGTGTGTCTCCTTACTTGTACCACTGGCAAAAATGTGGCCTTAAAAATGAATTGTCAAGAACTTATGTTAAGTTTAATGGTACCAGAATCTTGGTCATTGTATTATGTTTCTAGAAGAAATAAATAGTTTTCAAAGACAGGTGATGAAAATGGTTACAGACTACACACAATTTCTAAGTGATTGAAGAAATCAAGACGATTTGATCTGCGTAATTAAAAAAAAAACAAAACAAAACACAAAAAACCCACAAAAAACCAAAAACCTAGCAATGAAACCTCCCAAACAAACAAATCAGAGGAAATATGTTTGGATCAGCTAAAACAACAAATGTTGTTCAGAAGGTCAATAAGAAGCTTCTATTCATCCTCCAACAATGCAAGAACAAAAAGTTCCGATGAACTAGAAAAGCAATATACTTTTGCACAGTTTGCAATTAACCTGTGGAACTGGCTGTCATGAAATATCAGTGCACTCAAGAGTTTAAGAGCTTTTGAAAAAGAGATGACACTTTATCTGAGTAAGGAGAACATCCATAGTTACTCTGGTTAAAAAAATATTAATTTGAACAGGAAGCTAACTTTCAGCATGTTAACCAATATTCATCTAAGAGATTGAAATATTTTCTGTCTGGAAAGATCTTTTAAAGAGTCTCTGTGCATTTCACAGGTAATTTTGTAATGCCAACAGCCAGTCAGACGCTGTGACCACAATTGTTCAGAGTTTCATAGTGACTAGAGGGTCCACTGACAGTGTCTTGCACTCATTGTATCCAGAGATCAAATTTTCCACATTGTGTAACATTATATATATATATATATATATATATATATAATTGTAAAGTACATTGATGCCTTCCAGAAACACTTTCCAGGCTGCAATTTGCTACTGGTTTGAACTTTCTAGTATTTTATGGATTTCAGAATTTATTTAGACTTGTAAATGGTAGAATTAGTCTCCAAAAGCTGGAAAGCTCTATCCCAGAGTCCTAATACATGCAAGATTTTGGTCTCAGTCTTGCTTCCTGCTTACTACAAGAAAAATAATATTTCATTTTTTTCTTATCAGTACAATTCACTATTTTACCTATTATGTCTCATATTCTTTGACATGACTTTCTCCTGTGACTATTCTTACTCTAAACTTTTTGTTATTGAACACAATGGAAGCTTTATTCAGTCCACTCTCTCTTTCCACGGCATTTCATTGTCTGGTTGTTTTGTGAGGAATGGTAAATGGGAGAAACTGTTCATTAAAATAATCCTTTCAGTTCCTACATGCTTCAGTTCTAGAGATAGGCACACACACACACAAATACAGGGACATGCATTGTACCTGCAGATATCAAGCTAAAAAAACCCCCCCAAAACTTTCATAAATCTGTTCTATCCCTACATAGAGGTGTTGAGTTTTCCCATATTTTTTCTTAGTGAAAACTAAGGGTAGGCGGAAGAAGTGAGCAAGGGGACAAAACATGGTTTTCTATAAATTTCAGTATTTTCCTATTGAGCAGAAAAAATTTCAGAGGGTTTCAGAAGTCATTTCAGAAGGTGAAAGGCTCGAACAACCAGCCAAAATTTCTGATGTCATACAGCTTTTCCTTGTTGGAACTAATGTCTTGACCCTTAGCCTTTCATTTTGCAAGGAACTGGCTTAACTGTAACCTTTTGAACTTTTCTGGAAATGGTTGTCTAACAATTTAATCCAGTAAAATAATTTGAATAGCTAACTATCTAACAGAATGGAACCAAGCCCATAAGTGGGGTTAGGATACTTGCCTGTTGCACAGGATGACTGGAGGCTTCTGACCATGAATCCAGCTTTGTCTTTTTCTCTGGCTTGTTGATTATTCTGTAAAAATAATGGGGAAAAAATATGCTGAGGTCTTTAAAGCACATGTTGAGCTGTTGCTCTGATTTTCCCTTTTTAAAAGTCCATTTCTAATGACATTTTATGGAAAGCAGACTCCTAAGACTACATTACTATCTTTGTTTCTGATTCTTAACATCATATTCATTTTAAATCTAAATGAGAGTATCTGAGTATTTGATGAAATTATCATTGAAACGGCATGTTCCTCAACCCCATTAAATCTGCATTTGCAGATAAAAATATTCCGTCAGAAAATCCCCAAATGACTTCTATTGTCAGTTCATCCTGTTTTCCTGTTTTCTTTTAGAACACCTAAAATAACAACACGTTGCACTCTGTATTTTGCACACTCAAGAGCTCTATCCCCATGTTCATGGGCCAATATTTTCATGTCTTTTTATTTGTATAGGCATTCTAATAACTATTACATAGAATAACCTTCAAATATGGCATCCAGATTGAACATACTATGGTAAAATTCTGCAAGAAATTTTATTGCATTTATGGTCCTAATACAATCAGGATGTAATGAGTTGATTGAAAAAAACCGAATATGTGTTCATACAAGTGATGATGACTCAAACTCATACCATGACCAGGCAGATGCTGTGTAATGTGGAAACTAGATAGTTGCACAAAGGCATGAGCTGTCTGAGGCATAACACCTCCCCTATGTGTAATTTTCTCAACATTCAGTTGCACTTTGGACAGTAAGGGAGATACATTAGGATAGGGTGATGGCAGAAATGCCTCTTTCTGTAAGAGCTAGTTTCCAATTTTTCAATCTTTCGACTATTTTCTCCCTTAACACAAAATACCACTGGTTTGCAGGAATGAGATGCTACTGAACATGGATAAAGTGGTAAGATTGTGTATGCTATGAATTTTGAAAAAAGAAAAATCTACACTCTGCCATTTACTTTGGAATAAATCTGAGTCCTTATGGTCATATGTAGAATTAATATCACATAATTAGTCAAAAGCATCCTTCTTTAGATTATCATCAAAACATCTATCATGTAAGCCCAACTGGATATGGGGAGATGGACAGAGATTCTCCCCATCCCTGCTGCTGCCTTTATGGAGAGTTTCTCTAGAACAAGCTCCCTGGGGTGCTCCATTAGCTTAAAACATACTGCATGGCTCTTTTTTTCCTGTTGCTGCTTTTCTTTTGTTTTCCAGCCAATAATCTTCAAAAGCTTTTAAACAACAACGAGGCCAGAAGAGATTGTTGTCTGAATTTAAAGAGAATAAAAGTCAACAGAGAGCCTTCTGTACACATGATTTCTTTCATTCTCTATTTCTTGCATTAAGCCAATTACTTAATGGACAGAAAGTTATTTTACAATCCTTCAGAGTGTGAGGCAGATTACAGAAAAATCTCCCTAAGCAGTGGAAAACAATGTATAAATAATAAGAACCTAATCATTTCCTTGAATGAAAAACTGCTCACAAGGGAGGAAAGATACACATGCATATGCACTAAAATTAAGTCATCCTGCTTACATGCTGATATCTCCATGAAGCATTCTCTTCAAGCACCATTCTAAAGCTCAAATGCTGCTATGCCTCATGATCCAAGACATATGTAGGGACAAGACAGTGCTGTACTTGTGTCAGCTCATTTTGGCAGCTCTCTTGACTACAGAAAACAAGAGAAAACTTTATCGTGCTATTTCTGTTTTGACAAATTCTACAGAAGCCA
>VWYP01033531.1:0-24666 GCA_013400435.1 Pycnonotus jocosus
AAAGGAAAAGGAAGAGGAAAAGGGAAAAGAAAATGAAAATAAAAAGAAAAAGAAANAGAAGAAAAATAAAAGAAAAAGAAAGAGAAAAGCAGGAAAAAAAAGTTTATCATTAGTTAAACAAGAATGATTATATGAAATTACTTACTTTTTACTTTTTTTATGTAATAGACCAAGGAATGGCTGATCTCATTCTTAGGCCAATATTGCTTTTGTCCTTAGTCTGCTGAAGACAAAATTACCAGCCATAGTGTGGGTCTTTTATCCCCCTGCAAGTAACACAAGTCAGACAAGGCATGGATGGCCAGTGCAGGGCATTAGCACTAACTTTTCCTTCAGTTGTACCTACTTTTGGTAAGCAAGCAAAACAGACAAGTAAGGCTTTCAAAAAGGGAACTGATGTAAGAAGAAATTTAAGAAACAGCACTTTTAAATGGTGTGGCCTTTGCTTGTGGCCATAGTCAATGGAATGGAGTGAAGATCTGATACCAGTCCTAGCATCCCAATAAAACTGGTTCATAAGGTCATGCCCGCACAAGTGGATATGCCTGAGATTATTCCTCTCCTATGGCAGCCAAATTAGAGCATTTTCCTCTAAAAGAGCCACAATGAATACCAAAAGCAGCTGTTTGGAAGGCAGGCCTGTTTCTGTGGGCTCCTGCCCCAGAGACAGCCCAACAGGGTATGAGTGATATTGCTGGGTATTACAAGAATGAAGGGAGTGAAGAGAGAATTTCTAGGGAGCCTGGCATAATTTTAGACAGATATTTTTGCTGCATAATTGGAGAAGTTATGACTGACACTTTCTCCCTACCACATTTCTCCTTCTGGGACTCCAAACACACATCAATGTGCACAAACAAATGCCCCTGAAGTCACTGGAAACTGCTCTTATGGCAGCTGTCCCCAAGAGTATTGTGAGTGGGATGTTTCTCCTGTTTACAGCATCTCTATTTTGGGTGCCTCCTTGTTTGTGTGAAGTGTCTACATGTGTTTATGAACTGCATGTTGCAAAGATAAGAGAATGTGGGGTGCTCGCCAGTCCTGTTTTCCACCACTCTTGTTTTTGTTTCCTGTTTCTTGTTTATGTCACCAAGTCCTTTTATTTTTTTTCCCCTCCATCTCCTTCCTTCTATGGCAATGAACACACTTTGCTCCTTGGCATATGCCAGCCAGGCCCTGCACACTTTGCCCCCCTTTCTCAACAAGAAATCTGTTTGGAAAGAAAAGAGAAGACACAGAGCAAGAAGTATTCTGTAGCTAAAAGCAGCTCATATTAAACTACACAAATGTGGTGCCTTATGCTCTAAGAATAATATGATGTGGATCCCAGTCTGGTACTGGCTAAACTGTGCATTTTGAGGGTGACTATTTCTTGAATACGGGAGCAGTCATTTCAGATGAGTTGCAAAAAGAAGCATGTCCTGCACACTGCTGTTAAAACAGGAGTAACAACTTTATACAATGTAAAAGTGGGATACAGGGTGCTGTTCATCTCCGATCTCCAAATACCTTTAGCAACTGAAAAATATTATGACTATGCAATTACAGCTTTGTTTCAGATCTGCAGTGTAAAAAATCAGCAGGCTGGGATACCTGCCATTTGGTTACCACATTCTGCTGGTACATTCTTTGGTACCACATTCAGCCTGCAAGACATCCAGAATCTCTCATGTAAAAGGCACCTACATGTCTGAAGTAAAAGCAGGGGTTCAAGAAGTATTCATACTTAGAGTGTAGTACTCTCTGTCTCGGTGTGCCAGTACAGCTGAAACTTGCATTTTGCTGAACGCAAGAGTAGAAGGTATGCTCTGATGTCACCTGGGAATTTTCTAAAATCCATAAACTATTCTGTTTGAGGTGTCCACTATGACCACCAAAGTCATTAGGAATCTCGAAGAGATTTTACACGAGATCTGTACTAATTCTTCAGCTTCTTTTGTGATTAAGTTGAGCAATGTAAATCAATTTCTTCTGTCTTACTACCATGATGAATTTAATTTTTTGGTTTTTATTGTCTGGATGAAAGTATTTTTGCACAAATGTAAATTCCATTTCCACAAAACACTTTGGTTTCAATTTTGTGGCAAAAATATTTGTGTAAATATGCAGATCTGTTTGCAAACTAACTAAATATACTTACCAAAACTACAGAAACAATTTGGGTTGTAAAAGAAATTGCTGATGGAGAAAAAGTAAATATGCTTTCAGAGTGGTGTTTGTTTGTTTGTTTGCTTGTTTGTTTGAACCTGTTGTTGTTGTTGTTGGGGTTTTTTTAGGTTGTCCTCATAGACACAGAATAGCTTATACTAGTATGAAAGATCACTTTTCCAGGAATATGTCATGTTAGGTTTCAGAGTAAAGAGCTCTCCACTGGAGAATACAGTACTATTTGCTACAGTAATTCCCTCTGGGATTTCTTTATTTTGCAACACTTGTTGATTTTGTTGTGTGAACAGATTTAAGGTTGTTTTCTTAAATCAGCCTAGATAATTTATAAGCCTGTGCTAGATGCAGTATTATCTTGGATTTTGGTAAATATAGCAGGCTCAAAGGCAGTGTTTTCAGTGGGAAAATAGCTGGATTGGTAAATGCAAATATGCTTGGATTTGGATAAATACTACAAAATACAGCTTAAATGTCAAACAGCTGAAGTCAATCTGCACAGCAAGAAAATTACACCAAGCTGTGGGAGGCTGATGGTACCTTCTAAGCATTGAGGTCTAACTTGGGATCAGGCTTGACTCTGCCATTTCATGCAGAGCAATATCAGTTCTCTGCTTCCACACTTCCACTGAAATCATCCTCAGATAATTGTCCTGGGAATAAAAGGTTTCATTCTGTCCTCTGGAAGCACTCCACTGTGGCAGCAGGGAACAGAAGGTTACTTTGGTGCCATCATGGTTAAAGAAACAGTAATATGTGACTCAGCATTAAGGTTAGCATAGTTGGAAGGAAGCCAAGAAAATAGCTTTAGCTGATTCTATTTTTCTCTGTGATGTTGTCCACCACAGCAAATGGAAGTTCAGAGGAAGCATCAGAGACCTGTTTGCTGGAGTTCCCCACACTGATGCCATTTGCTGTGCTCTAGGTTTCTGAAGATGGCATTTCAGCACTTGCAAACAGGTACCTTCTGGGTCATATGCTCTGGTGCCCAAGCAAAGGTATCACTCTGAGTTGTGTTCTTTCTCTTCTTCCTTTCTTCCTTCCTTCCTACCTTAGAAAAAGCAAATTGCCATGCCGCCTAAAGTGGCTGCTCTCACATTTATTGACTGTGTAGGGATTTAAAAGCTGGCTGTTTTCATGCAATGGACAGAGCTGAGACCTGGCCAGGATGGACTTTGTCTGAGGTCACACTAGGTCTGAGTTGGATCTCAGAAACTTGGGACAGGAGAGTACTAGGAAACCATGTACATAATGTCACTACTATTCTCTGTAACACCTAATTATTGGAGCAGGGCTAGCAGTCCCTGCTAGCTTGGCTTATCTGGCTAAGCCCTGGAGAGCTACTGTTGGCTGCTTGAAGTGTTCCTGGTTTTACCCCTAGGATATTGGCTGGCTCCTGACAGATGAAGTATGAAGCAATCTGTCTCCTCTCTTCTCTGGCTCAGCCATGGCTCACCGAGAGAGGTCCCTTTGGAAAATTCTCCATAATTAGAGCACAGTTTCCAGCTCTGTGTTCGTTCCCTTCCTTTTGGCTGCCTTCTGCTTTGAATACAAGAACTTGCAAGAAAATTTCCCTAGGCAGACCTGGAGAGACCTTGGGACTCTTGTCATTTGCCAAAGAACTCCATTTGCAAGTCTTCACACTGATCTGTACAATTCCTGAGGATATTTTTTAAAACAAGAAAAAGAAGCTCCCAGTTTCTTGTTTGAAGCCTCTAATCCAGACCTATCACACCTGGCAGTCAAAAGCCCTCCTATTGTTGTTATTTTATTTGCCACATTTTTCCTGACAGAGAAGTTCTTTGTATAAATTAAATCCAGTGGTTGCATAAGTATGAATTCCATTGCCGTGGTCTCTTAAAACATCTTTAATTAAAAAGAAGTAAACAACATGTCCATCGGCCACTTCAGGCTGAGGCCTCCAGTCATCCAGCCCTGACTGACGAGGAGAAGCAGGGGCTGTTTCCCGGCACTGACAGCATCTGAGACACCTCAGCGCTGCCAATAACCCGGCGTTTTCGTCAGCCTGGCTAGGTGACGCTTCTATCCTGAAGCTTTGTTCCACAGGTAGCTTGAGTCACCCAAATGACAGGACATGGGCACAGGCAGAAACACCTGAGCCAGCTCTGACTGACTGTGCTCACATGCAGTAGCTGGAGAGCTTTGTTCAGACTAAGGTTTATTATATTGCCCCAGACTTCTGTTATTTGTTCTGCTTTATTTCTCTGGAACCCTTGGACAGATCCCTAAATTCATCCCAGTGAGTCCGAGATCTGTTACTCAACTGAAAGCAGGGCAGTAGCTGCACTGCATGAATTACCCATCACTGGTAATTCTGTGTTTTTACAGAATTTAAAAAAATTCTGTAGCCCCACAGCCAGCACTCTCTGTCTGTGTCTGCATTGTTATGAAAAAAAAAGAAAATATGCGTCCTCCACACAAATGAGAAATAGTGCCCCAAGCAATTTAAAGGACTCAACAGAGTTTAAAATGATCATTTAGCATGAATAAAATAACTATATACTGGTGTAATATTTGGGTTTTATTAAAGAAAAAGCTTCAATGCTCATCCTTAGTCCTAATAGCAACAAAGAGAGGTCACAAGACATTTATTTTTTTTAATTATCAGAACTCTGTAGTCCTGTCAAAGACATTAGCAGTGCCTTGATATTTTTGACTGAAGCTTAATAACAGTTTCAAAACCATTCAAAATATATTTTTTCAGATGTATCTAGAATCAATTTGCAATGAGGGCCAAAGATTAATAAAGCAAATTACCTCTAGCTCCATTGTGCTAACTACCACAACCTTTGGGACCTATAGCAGAGGCCATCTTTAGTTTTGAGTATTTGCTTTTCTTGACTCTTTTTATAACTTCCTGCTGATTAGGTTTTATCCTTTGTTTCTGTTTCCACATGCTGGTGACAGGAGCAGGGGTGGCTGCCTATGTCTGTGACAATCAATGTAAGCCCTATCACCCACTGTCATTTCCAAGCACTATGTCCAAACACATCACTCCTGGTGGTGCTAAGGAAAGACATAAAGGTGGTGTCCTGTACACTTTCAACAAATGTTGACCCACTGAAAGGCTGTATTTTTGACTTTTTCACAGAAATGTACTTTCTGCCAAAAAGCGTCCTCTTCAATCAAATTTCAGAGCCAGAGAAAAAATGTTTTTGTCTTTCAAACAGTTCTTTTTTATATAACAATCTACTCCAGAAGTGTGAAAGATATCATAATTTCAGGATACATACTACAGCACAAATATTAATTGATTCAGTTTGATTTGGCCTAGCATGGGCATAAGTGTTAGCAATATCATAAGTTGGATTCCTTTTTTTTTTTTTTTTTTTTTGGAGTGAAGTTCAAGTTCCTCTGAACAAGGTATATAATTCCTTTTTTAAGGCATGAGCAGCCTTGAAAATCAGAAGTTTCATCTCTCAGACTGGTCAGGAATTTTAGCTAAACAACAGTTAATGTTATCGGGGCGGGGGGTTGTTTAATATTTATTTCAGAATTACTATTCTTGTCTGGGGATATCAAAGCCCAAGTCTTTTGGAAACTTTTCCAGCTGAATTACTGCCTTGTCTGGGTATTTTATACATTTACAACATCAAGATTTCTAGACTGAGGTTAAATATTAATAAAGGTATAAACCACAATGTTTTGTCTTCTTAATTAGATATTCCTTAAGTAGATATTTCTCAAGTAATGATGACTTGTTTTAATTACAATAAATACATTCTGGATTTTAAAGTCACACTCTCTGGAGTGACACAAAGCATGACAGCATGTCAAAGAAAGAACAGGCCAATATTGTGCAAGGTAATAGAATAGTTTCTTTTTCATATTGCATGAAAAAGACAGTCCTTCTTGAGAGGTACACTTAGATGTATATTTTACTACTCACAGCTTTATTATTTCTCTCCCAGTGTCATTTCTAGTTTGGAGAGCCCTAAACTTGAAGTGAATCTAGAAGGAATGTTGCTGAAACCACACTGCCTATTCACCCAGGAAATTAGAAATCTTTGCATCAGCTCTGAGTCACATGTTCTTTAGAAGCTTGTATTTACAGCTTCCTAGGTTTCTTATTTTGCCACTGGGATGTTATGACCAAGCCTGCTGTCTCAGTGGTCTGCAGACAATACTTGGATTCATATTTTTCCCACTTACAGAAGAACTAACGAAGACATTCACCCTGATTCTGAGAGCCTGATTTCAGTGTCTTTTGACTGACTACTTTTGCTCAGTGTAAGACTGCAGAGTTTCAAAAAAACTTGTTTTGGTCCAATCTTTCTAATTAAAAGGATGATAATGAGCTGAGAAAAGAAAGTGCTCCAACTTTCAAAACCACAGAATTACCTTGAGTATTGGAGTGTTGTAGTTGCCCTCAGTGTCACTATGCTACTTTTCTGATGTCATAAAGATAAGGCAAAGATAAGCCATCAGCAATCTCTGGACAGCTAACCCATCCCCTGACTCATAACAAATACAGATAATACCAATTTACTGAGAGAAGAGGAAAAAAATGATGGTGACCATGTTGGAGTATTTAGCACGGCCCTTTAATGTAAATAGTGTTAAGATCAAACACCAAAAAACTACAGGGAAGACTACTATAAAGATCAGATTGTTAAAGGTTTTTTGGGTTTTTTTAGCAAAAAGTATTAATGTGGTTTCAGTGCTGAACTTAACTGAAAGAATACATTTTTAATCCCACTGTATAGCAGCAGTGAAGTGGAAGGTATGCCGTAATTGTCATGTGTCCAGGCAACAAATGTGCCGGTGTGGTGATGTTGAGGATGTTTGCTTCCAAACTCTCCCACCTGGATCTCAAAAACCAGCAGCACAATGTTGCACCATCTTTGTCCAGTTGTGCTGGCTGGGGAGGAGTGTTAAATTGCCCTTGCACTACCCTGGTCACAGAGAGTAATTTGCTCCAAAAGCTGCTAGACTGAGTCAGACATCCCAGGTGAGCTGCCCTGTGCTAGGACAGACCTACTCCTAGCCCACAGCACCTTCTGAAACCCTGTTTCAAAGCTACAGAAGAGGAGCTTCAGGTTGGCAGAGAATACAAATGTACAACATTTCTGCCTAAAGGGCTGTACCAAAATAAGATATAAGTGTGGGAAGAAGGAGGATGAACATGAAAACAGAAGAGACCACTATTCTTTCAGATCAGCAGCAAGTAAGTTTAACTTTTCAGCAAATGGAAAAGGACTTACCTGAAATGAAAAATGGACAGGAGCAGATCACTGGGAAAGGAGGTGGACTAGAGGAACAGAAAAGATGAAAAACATCGGTCTGCTCATGGGAAAAGGATAAGATAGGTGTTCATGGATAGGCAGCTCATCTGATGGGCAATATCATAATTTGCCATCTTTGAAATTGTCAACATGATGCGAAATGGGTGATGGATATGCTAAAAGTCACTCAAAAATTAATTTAAGGGTTTTTCAGGTGTGGGTAATAGTGCTGGTTGATGCAGACAACAGGAGCCCCATAACACAGGGATCATCAAAAGGAGGGCAGAATAGGATTTCCACCCAACACAGTCAACTACAATGAAGCCATATGAGAAGGTGAAATAACTCTAGAGGGTGGATGGAGTTTCTGGTTACAGGAAGGGGAGGAGAACAAGGATTTGTAGTAAAGGAACCAAAGCAGGACAAAACAGTGCTGCTAGATAGGGAGTTGATTTGACAGAGGAAGGGAAGAGTGTGGAGGACAAGAGAAAGGAGTTAGAGGCTGTATGTTTAGCAGACGGTGGGAGTGGAAATATTAAAGAGGAAATGACAGCTGGTACAGCTCAAAGAGAAGATACTTGTCTGAATGCTAGTGGAGTTTTTTGTGCTCAGCCATATAACAGAGGCTGTTAAATATTTGCATTACAAACTCATCCCAAAAGGTGGGACCATGCACAAGAACAAGCCACATACTTTACTAGAGTTACAGATGGGTGGAAATTAATTATTTCCAAGACACGCAAAACCTGGGAATACAATACATGACCAAAGAAGAGCGGCTTGTGATCAGCTAAGGATATCTCAAGAGAAGAAAAAACTCAGATATGAGTTGACCACAGAAATGTCAAAATAATGCACTTATAACAAAAGGCAAGATAATAGTCAGGATTTACCCAGATAATGTTTTTCAATTGTGAAAGATTTTGGTGATAATTTGCTTATTTTTGCTTCTGGCACCCATGTTTAATAGAGTTTCAAAAAGAGCAAACTGAGAGGTTGACTGTAAAGTTGGTCAGAGGTATTCAATTCTCAGCTGAAGACACTTGAAAAAGAAAGACTTCACTACTCTAGGAAAATAAAGGCTGAATGAATATGGAGGCCAAATGAATATGGAGGCCAAATGAATATGGAGGCCAAATAAATATGGCTGAATGGACTATGCTTGCTGTCCTTATCTTTCTGATGAAGAGTAAATTAGGAGAGAAAAGGGCTACTTCTATTACATGACAATCCTGACACAAGAGCCAAGTATTTAAACTGTCCATCTAGACATTATGGCTGAAAACAGTGAATACAAAAAAGTGATGGTATATTTAAAAAAAAGTCATTCCTGGAGCAGTGGGCCAAAACTTTTTAGTTTCACTAAAATATAACCCTTCATGGAGTGCTCTTAGGTGCTTTAGATCAACATATATTGCAATTTTACTGAGTCCCTGTGGAATTTTCCCTTTTGGCATTATCATGTATTCAAATCTCCATTCAAAACTAACCATGAGCTCCAGTCTATTATCATAGTTTTCAAGTGTTTTTTTCTGTAGGACGTATTCCTTATATCTTTTTATACTTTTACAATTTCAGCCAAAAACTAACTCAACTTCAGTAGCCAGGTTTTATTAGTTGCACCTTCACTCCTTTGAACATCTGCTGTCACAGCAGCTGCTAGTTTTATTTGCCTAGTTTCTATGCCTAAAGAAAAAAAAACCTGAGAACTCCCAAATTCTCATAATTCTGGTCTCAGCAGCTGGCCTCTGAGACTTTGGTCTGCATCAGCTCTGCCTCTTTGTTCAGGCTTGGCAGCCACTGCTGATCTGCAGTGATCAAAGGCAGGAAGCATCCAGCACACCCTCATCCCCAGACCTCATTGCAACACAGTCCCTGAGCAGGCCCTGAAATATGGTTCTTTGGGCTGTGATCTATTGCACACCCACACAGAGCTCACTGACTTCACTGTGCCTCTGCCCATGCATGATATATGGCTTTCATTCCACAGTCAGGGCACTTTGTATAGGAAAAACTGCATGCCATTTGGAACTCTCCAGTGGTAGAAAAAAAGCAAGAATTGGACCTAGGCAGCCTTTTGTGTCTTTGTAACAGATAAAGCTGTTCTGAAACATGTCTGGTTTGGTTTTGTTTTTTCTTTTTTTCCCAAACAAACACAAGTCTTCCTTTTATTTGGCTTGTGTTTTTTGCAATATAAATTCAGCTTCTTGTCTTTCTTCCAAGATTGTGTGATGACAAGGGAACTGCTGAATGATGATGTCATGATAGACTAAAGAGAATACAATTGAGCAATTTGACAGGAAACCTGACTTTTTGTTGGACTGTGCACAATCCTTTGTTTTTGACTGTTTAACCACTCCAATACAATACGTGATATTTCTGCCATTTCAACTAAGGCATAACGGGCCACAGTAAAATTCCTAAAAACTCATTACAGTTTCTCCCAGGGTAGAGAAGAACAATAAAATTGAGTGTCAAAATGGTTTGTTGATTCACTTCAGTACATAACAGTCATCTAACTGGATGGGAATCCATTTAGGTAAAAACAATAAACTAATATCAGGTAGGAAAACATTTAACAATCCTAGTATTTCCAAAGAAAAGCATTAAATAGGATGTTTTTCATTGTTCATGAAATGGCAAAAAAAAAGGACACTTCCAAAATACTTTTCAAGTCCATTTTGGAGCAGCAGATCCTGCATCCCAAACTGTGTTTTTATACCAAACAAAGAAACAACATCTAATATTCTGGAAGATAGTATGAGTGGTTGCTTGGCATTTCTGAAAACTATGATTTTTTCAAAACTTGAAAAGACCCTTGGATCTAATGACTATTTTACTAAAGGAAATACATAACTACAGTTTCTGGTGTGATCACAATTTTTTTATTAGCAACATATTGTCTAAAAATCTAGAAATATATATGATTATAAATTTTCAATGTGAAGTCATCTAGCATTCAAAAGAGGTCCATAGATGTTAAAAACCATTAGGCTGAATTCTAACAACATCCCAATTTTTAATTTCCCATAGGATGGTGCAGTCCAAATAATTTAGTTTTTAAAAACTTTGAAGTCTCTGTATATTTCATGTTATTGGTTTATGCAATATTTACCTGGAAGGGCTGGATGGCACATGCAGCTAAAAATGTTTCTGAAACATTTACTTTGAAAATATTCCACATGCTTAACCATTCACCTTGCTCAGAACTGAAAAGCAGAAGAAAGCAAGATCAGACTTTGTCACTCTTGTCCAGTCACCACTGTACATATTTCACAAAACAAGGGATGAAGGAAACTGTGATCGGATGGTCAGAGACTCTCAGATTGGGCATGTGAAGAGAAAAGGGGCTGTCACCTCACACCTCCATAACTCACTCCTACTTTGAAGGAAACAGGATAAGGCATTTCTCTGCAGGTTGGGCTGGTGCTGAGGATGGTTGCTGCAGCAGCTGCAGGGATACAGACAGTGTGGGATGACTCCATGAGACTGCAAACTGCCATTTCACAGGGGCAGTGCAGCCCTGCTGGTGTCACACTGAACCTGGAGGATCATTCCCACCTCTGACCTAGGCTTGAAAAAGGGGAGTTGTCTGTATGTCTAGAGAACAGCTCCCACTAAGGTGCACAGCCACTTCCCACATGTGAGGGAGAAGAGACACCGGTAGCTAAAACTCAGCTAGGGAGTCCTGATGCACATTGTCCTTTTTAAGAAATGCAGGCTGGGCTGTGTGAAGGACCATATGGAAACACAGCCCTCCTAACCCTGAGATCTGATCAATCAAAACTGAACTATAATACACTATTCAGTTAACCTCTTTACAAATAATTCAGTTGATTTAATAACATAAGCTTTTTTTCTTTATTGAACCACATTATTTTAGTACAAAATATGACTCAAATTATTAATTTCCTCCCATTAAGCAGTATCAACATTATCCACTTCCCAGGATCAAGTTTCTATTAGGTGTATTAACTCGAGCTCAGCTTAATTGTCTTTGCTGGTCTTGTCCTTGCTGATAATTTGGCCCTCTATATCCATTTAATATGGTCAGGGAAAAAAGGGTTTCTTTCATTGTTTTTTCCACTACTTAAACCTAGTAGATGAAAATGAGCTTGACTGCAGAGAAAAAGGCAAAGTACCTGGGAATGTACCTCAAATCTGATACAGTAATATGTGGTGAGAGGCTTGACCACTGCCTGCATGGATGTGCTACAATATTCTTGAACATGATGCCCTTTTCCAAGCACACAAAAAGTGCAGCAATGGAGGTGCTGCAAGAGTAGCCAGCTCATTTTGCTCTGTCATCTGACACACTCAGGATAATACCAAACCCAGCAAGCAATGCTGCACTAAGAAATGTAAGAACTAACAGAATATTTCTGAGGACATTTTGACTGAATTTATATCAAATACATCTTCCAGTCTCAGTAGTATAGGCTAGCTAATATTTATATTTAATATTTAACTGGCAACAAATATCAGCCTGAGAACACCACATGGGCATGCCACAGGCAGGCTGCAGGCAGCCACTCTGGAATCTGCAGAGGCAGCAAGGTCCCAGTTTCCCCGGTCACCCTCTGTGTATTTACATGCCAGTGTAATACATCTGAAAAATGAGCTGCTGTGCTTTGTCAGAGAGCTGAGGCAGAAAGTTTCACAGTCAACACCTTTGAGCAAGTAGATCAGAAGTTGTCCAAAAGTTTATTGCTGGAGTTGGATGAACTGAAGAACCAGCAGAATCAACAAAACATGTGGCACAAAAATTAGGTATGTTCATTATGTCTGATATTGCACGACAGATTGACAGAGCACAGTCTGACTTCCTTGACTGGATTATCACATGATGGGGAGGGATAAGGAGATATTCCTGCTCTGGAGATGAGTCCTGGGCAGTTTCTGTGTAAAACACAGTGGGGAGGACACCGGTGATGAATGCAAGTCTGTATCCTGCAATTTCAGCAGCACCAAAACTCAGGCTATAAATTTGAAGTGAGCTGAAGGTTTTAATATCTGATAGTAAAAAGTAAATCCAATTTCAAGGTCCTCTTGATGTTAAGGATTTATACTCTTCACACTCTTAGTGTTCAGCTGTTAATAGTGACATATGTTTTAGAAACAAAACAAAAAAAACCCTAAAACCAAAACAAAAACCCCAATATCATTTAAAAATAAATCTTTCACCTCCCTATAGGAAAGACAGTGGCCAACATTGCAGGCAAATTCCCTGCTCAGTCATATTTTTGTAAATTATATCGATGTAACTCTTACACGTGAGAAAGTAAGAGTAAAGATATGTTCTGTAACTTTTCTACTGCTGTATCTCCTGATATTTCCAGGAGATGCTGTGCTACAGGTAAAAACACATGAAAATATATTCTTTCTTTTTGGAAACTCTGAGCTGCTGATTGAGCTTTCCCCCTTTTATTTCCATGTTTTACCAGAAATCTCCTTTTACTGAAGTCAAAAATGATCCATCAGATGAATCATTGCATTTTAAATGTTAGCAGGAGGTACATTATGAAAGGCACAAGTTTGCATAAGGTCCCTTCTGTATGTAGTCTGCAAAAACAAAGTGCATACAATTTCACAAAGACAGCTGAAGTGCAAATGATTGAGTAATGAAGACACTAAAAAATACACAATAATTTGGCTGTCATTAGCTAGTCCTTTCCACAACCAAAAAAACCCTTATACATAAATGAAAGGGATACACACTTATTTATATTCCTTTCACCAGGAATTTTGGAGAACATATACTAAAAATCTACTAGACTCTAAAGATTGAGTCAACAGTCCTGAATGAATTGTGATCCCGAACATCCCCCTGAAGTTGCCACACCACTGGTTATGGTAGTCTGGTGCACTCCAAGTTGATCAGTTACTACCTGCCTCTGGATACCATGGCCACATGTTCACTAAACATCAGCTTCCTTAGGCAGGCCTTACTTTCTGAGCTGTGTGGGAAGCTCCATCAGGTTCCTGAATTGCTTGTGGTACCATGGGTGGCAGTTTTTTCCTCCAAGAAGGCTCAATCCCAAGAAGGAACTGCCTAGTTTGTAACAGAGACAGAAGTGAAAACCATGGTGGAATCAGGTCAGCATGCAAGTAAGCACAAAAAAGATTCTAGGGGGTCAGACATCTGAATTATCTTCCTCATATTATTAATTATTGGCAGATCTAATCTATTCATATCACAAATAAGGGCCTGCAATGAGCCACAGGCATTAAATGCATTTTGGTATTTGCATGCAAGTGTTGTTGTTAAGTTACATGTTCTTCATGAAGAACTATGCATGAAACGCTGTGATAAGTTTATTAATATCCACTGGCCACAATGAAAAGTTGATGGATTGTAGAGGTGGCTAATTTATTAGCTGTTTAATTAAGCACAAGGGTGGTTAAGAATCCCAGCATAAGTATGTCAAACCTGCCTCCCAAGTAAGAAAACATTTATGTTTTCACTTGAGAAGAAAAAGGGTCAGAAGAGCAAAGGATGTGAGTTTGAATGAATCCTTAATTAACCCAAGAAGACGCTGGGTAGAAAATATCCCTTTCCCCTTGAAACTACAATATTCTGTTTAAGCTTTAAAGATTGCAATGTGTGCCAGAGGTTTGGTGGCTGACTAAATATCTTGCTAGCAGCAACAAGACTTCAGGGAAAGCCCTGGAAAAGGAAATACATGCATGGTTTACTTTTATTTCTAGTAATCCTTTTTACTTCTGTAACCATGTTGGCTGTGTTTGGATTTTGTAAATAAAATGCTTTTACTTGCTTTTACCCTAACCTGACCAGGAGTGAGGATGACTTCAAAGCATCTGGCAAACATCAAAGCACACCATCCAGAAAACGGACAGACCTCATCTGGTGCTGGCTCACTCCTGCAGAGTGAACTGCTGCAATCCATTTCCCCAGGATAGCTAAAATGGAAGCACAAATTATTTCCATTAAGGTGTAGAATGGGTTTTGCAATTCAGATAAACAGAGATCAGTTCTGGTGCTGATGGTGTCTCCAAAGACTGTCTGGAATATGAGAATTGGAATGTCTCTAATCACAAACCTTATTTGTCTGTGATTAATGGGTTCACAATTAAAATGTTAATATATTCAAGAATTTTCATCAGCTTTAGAACAGCCTATTGTGCATTTGATAACATTTATTCCAAGCAAAATTGCCATTCAGAAATCTCAAAATTTCAGTCATTCAGATAAAAGGAGTAAACAGGACCAGCTTGCATCCAGTAAAAAAATCACCCAGCTCAGGCAATGAAAAATAAGCAGTCCAGCAGACCAAGTCATAAACAATTTCATAACCATGGAGGTGCAACTGACACAACAAGAACTATTTAAAATCTCTAACTGTGTCAACTAAGTGAGTCAATGATTGTTTAACGAGAGTGCAACTTGTTACTAACAATGAGTGATAATCACACTCTGTTTAGTGATTCAGATTTTATGATCAACCCAACTCTCTGGTCAGACAAAGTGGAAATTATGAGATACATGAACCTACATTTTCAATGTTCCCTGCTTTGGCTAAGTCAGAAATATATGAAGACATCTTTCTGCCACTGTTTTGGCTCTTTTGATAGTAAATGAAGATGTAAACAGATGCGCAGGTCAAAAAGTAACTACAGGAATGAGTAAATTATGACTGAAATTTATGAACAGTTAATAGTATAAAGTTAATAATTTAACATAAATTATAATGCTTATTTCAATAAGCTTTATTTCTATATTTCCAGTGTAAAACTCTTGCATCACTTAGAGAACATCTAGAGGAGCATGTGATTTTGACTTGTCCAGACACTTTTATATTCCTTTTCTGGCATACATGCCCATTTTTCCCATCCATACACTACAGTTTTTATTGTCGAACCTACTTTAGGCTAGACAAACAGTAACCCCTTGCCACAATGATCTGTGGTGGCTGAGAGGTAGCAATTCAATAAAAAACTTTGAGTATCTTTCAGTTTTAATGGGTGAGTGACTCATTTAAGGTGAAACCTTTAGTTTCAGTATGATTTTTAGATATTGTTTGTATGAATGCACCTCTACTAAAACCAGCATTTGTTTCACCTCATGTAGATTCAAACGACCTGAATATTCTTCATCATACTCCTCCAAGGGAAGCAAGTAAGGACAGAAATGAAGATGTAAAGCTTAACTTACCTTATAAAATCAAATGAAGAGTGTTAGATTTTGCTTAGAACTTATGGAGAAAACATAACTCTACAAATGACATATTGGTTCCAAATACAAATAGAAATTCATAAGCCTTAAAGATTCTGATCCTGCATGGAGACCATACTAGTGAGCCCACACCTGGTGCTCAGGTAGACACAATATTCCCATCACTTCACCTTTGCAGCCCACACAAAGCACTGCCTATTTCCAGCCCCCAGTGCATGAGAAACAAACAAAAACTCCAGTGGGCCAAGTGAGCTCCACTGCAGTGAGGACCTGCCAGGCCAGCAGAGACCAGGGGAGCTGAGATAACTTCTCCCAGTGAGGAGCCTCACTGCAGTCTTCAGACCAGATGGGTGGTTACAATGATGAGTGGTTCTTCTCTCAGATGCAGACAAAGGGCAATCACTGCACCTTGCAGCAATTAAAACTAAAACCACTTTAACAGAGAAGATGGCTGGGCATCAGCAGCATGCAATGTCCATCCTTGACAATATTCCATATTCATCTGGACGAGGCACTGAAACAACCTCAGCTCACTTTGAAGATGGTCTTGCTTTGAGTGGACAGACTGATTGGAGACCTCTGGAAGCTGGAATTGTTCCATGACCACATGATTTCATTAGAAATTAGGATTGTAAAACACAATGTTATTTCACGGCCTCAACAGACCCAAAGAAGAAAGGCAAGAACTTGAAACTGGGACTTTTTCTCACTGATCTTTCCTTTCAATCATAATAGATGCCTCATCAAAGCATTCTAAACTCATTAACATAATTTCATCTTCCCTTAAAAAAATAAATAAGGAAATGAAGAGAAAAGGTTGTTTATTATTTGTCTTCTGAGATTTTATGATGGTTGAGGCTTTTTCTTTTTTTCGTTTTTTAAAAATAGCATGATCAAGGTCCTAAAGTTCTTACTTATAATCTTTTAATGTTGTTTCCAGGGACTTTAACAGGAAAATAGCAAATATTGCTAAACAACTTAACAAAACAAAACAAAACAAAACAAAAAAAAAAAGGAACACTGAACAAAGATTTTTCTCAGGTTCCTATCTTTAATTGAACTTACAGTTCATAGCTCATGAGAAGAGTAAATGTGGGTAAAAATCATTAAAGAATGTGGTGGCCTCAGCTGTAATAAGGCAAGTTTTCTCAGCAGCTACATATGAACATTGTGTTACTGATTCCTATGAGGTATTTCTGAAAATCCCCTCTAAATTATTTTTTCCTTCATATGTACTTCCCTTAAAAATGTTGTATTTCTTCACTGGCTATGGAAAACTGCTACTGACATTGCTGTCCAGTTCCATTTGGGCAGATGACTGTGCATAAATATTGAAATGCATGTGAGGAGATAACTGGCAATACTTTTCCAGTGGCTTATATGTACTTTACATGTACTTTATGTAATTTAGTTTAAAAGTAATGTCAGATAGTTATTTTTTCATACTTTACCTGGTAAGAAAACAACTTCTAATATTTAAGTATTCCAGATCAAATCATCTTAAAAAAAAAAACCAAAACAAAACAACAACAAAAAAAACATAACCCTCTCTTATATTAAATTGAAAGGAATAAAATAAATGCAAACACAGGCTGTTGAACTGGGAATGTAGCTAGAGACACTTGATAAAAGTGAGTCAGGCTCACTATTCTGAAATTAGGACATAAAAATAGTTTACTGAGCATATGTATCTTCTTGCCCAAATGAGCTAGGATAAATAGAGTAGTGGAAAGTTTTCAGGTTGGCTCTTGAATACAAGAGATTAACCCCTCTCTTCAAATCTACCCCCCTCTTTAAGCACCTTGAAATTGTTCCATACATAATTTATTTAAATTTAAGAGTCATAAATATTCAGCCAACTTGAGGGATGGGCATATGCATAAAATTTACCCAAATTTGCACTTCACAGCAACAGCTTCACAAAATCTTGTGATTGTAATTACTGCTCAATAGTTTCAGATTAGATGTGACCAAGGTCAAAGGGACTATTTTGATGATTAATTTTTTTTTTCCAAATATTAATACAGATTTTTGAAGAGTATTATTTCTTAGTCCTATACCTCCCTCCAATTTGACTCTTTTTTCATCATATTTAATGTTAATAAAATTAATAGTTCTTCTCTGTGACTAGTTTTCATGGTGTTTAAAACCTTAAAAGCAAGCCTTGTGAGGTGGAGAGGTTACATGAACTGAAACTTGTGGTGATGCCTTAACACAGTTACCTGTAAGACCAGAAACCAGCAGCTGTCACACACCACTAACTGGGCTACCATGTCAGTCAACAAATGAAACAAATGCATGACTTACCAAAGAGGCATTGCAAAACTACTTTCTTTTCTAATTTTACCCATCTGATACACTAGGATTTAATAGCAGGCATGTGACACCAGACAAATTCATGATTCAATTCTTTGCTCACAACTTCCCCATAACTACTCAGTGTACTTGTACAACGTCACTGCCTAGTTTCCTTTTTTCTATGCCCTGGATTTCAGGGGCTCAGGAACTTTATCCTGAAAAGTACTGATGATGAAAAGCATTGTATTTCACCCTATTCCCACTCAGCTCAGGTTCTGTCTCATTGCGGAATTTTTTATTACTCTGTCTAGTCTTATTCTGCAATATTTGCTTAAAGTCTTGATACTTCCAGCTGAATTTGCCTAAATTTATGGCATTGTTCATACGAAATGTACTAACATTTCCACTGCATATCATGGCTGCCAAATATAACAGATGTTCTCTCTTGTACCGTTGCACTGTCACACAGGTGATAAATGTAATATGAAACATCTTAAAAGAACATTTTTCAGAAAAATACAGTAAAATATGAAATATCTAAAGACCACTTGGAACATGTGTGAGCTTTTTCTCATAGATGTCAAAACAGCATCCTAGTTTGTATTCTAACAGAGGAGTAGAATAAAACCAGGGCAAGACTGAGGGAAAAATAATCAAATAGTAAATTTGGGAGAGAGGAGGGGGGGACAAAATTAACAGGAGTAGAAAAAAAAATTTAAAAGATTGGCCTTCAAGAACTAAGTTTAAAAAGTCTAGGCACAAGAGGTGAGAAAAAATTGCAAATGAATAAAGAAGTTATGAAGAACTATCAGTCTTCTGTGAAAGTGGGAGTGGAATCAAATTCCCCATTACACAGGCAGGATGCAGGAGCAGAGGGGCCCTTCACCAAGTGCAAACACAAAAAGCAAATATGCAGGAAGGGATAGCTAGGACAGGTTGCTGAGGACGTATAAATAAGTATTGATGGTAGAAACCAGAAAGGGCAAATCCCTAATAGAGACACAGCTAATGAGAGAACCGGAAAAATTTGTTCTGGAAGCCGAAAGAAAACTAGTATGAGCAGTGGCTATATATGCAGCAAGAGGGAAAACTATTGCCAAATGAGATGGAGAAAGCCAAAGCTTTGGTTGTTTTCTTCATATCAATATTCACTAAAAAGATTCAGTAGAACCATCTGTCTAACACCAATAACAAAAGGATGATATTTCAAAATAGAAACATTAGAAGAAAATTAAATAGCATGTCCTTCTAGATATCTATTTTTTAAAAACCACATAAATCTGGCAAACTAGAATTGAAAAAAAGAAAAAGGAAAAAAAGAAATGCCAAACCAAGAAAACAACAACAAAACCACCCACAAACAAATCAATCCAAACAGAAAAGCAATAACTACACAAAAACCCAAAAGCTTTACCAAAACAACCTGAGAACTGGTGAGCAGTTAACGCTGAAAATTCAAAATTCTTAAACTAAAACATTGAAAAGGTCACTAATGCACTTTTTCATAAAAGTTAGAATGAAGGCATTGCAGACCATCTGATTTAATGTCAGTTACTGGATTGTTATACATATAGATAGATATATACATAGATATAGATATATATTCCTCAAGAAGATAACAGCAATATGAGCAACAGACAGAGGTCATGTCCTGTTGAGTATTCTTACTGGTAACTGGGGAGGAGAACAGGCAGGAGGTTTATCGCACAAGCTGACAGTTGTCATGTTGGAGCGGACAAGGAGAAAGCAAAACACCTCAGACGAACTAGAAAACTGCAGAGTGCCATACGCAGAAAAGTGTCAACTGCATGAGAACAAGAACAACAAGTGAAGAAAAGGTTCTCAAGGTCATTATGAGGGCAGAACAAGAGTCCCCATCATGATACTGCAAAGAAAATTCACATTTTCAATTGGAGGAATATATCCCACCAGATGAGAAGAAATCTTTCTGCTCTGCTTAGCACTGGTAGGACCCTAGCGTTTTGTCCTGTTTGGGAAGCTTCACGAGCTTGGTGCAAATGAGAAGAGTCCAGAGGAGAGCAGCCGGACACCAGAGAACCAAAAAACGTGAGTTGTAGGAACACATTAAAGGAAATTAGGTCAACTGGGCTATTGAAGAGAATTCTGAGATCTGGCACATGCATCACTTCAGGCCAGAAAAGACTCAGAAAAGGAAATGCTAAGAGTCTTCCTTCGCTTCAGCAAATAGAATAAGTAGATATGCCACTTTCACTGCCAGATAAAACCCAAAGAAACACTTCTAGTCCTAAACCAGTTTAGAGAGTCTTCACGCACTGATTATCATCATCACTTTAGGAGGAGAATAGACATCTGTACATATTTGCACAGCTACAGAGGCAGACTGTTAGGATTCTGAGGTCCATTCTTTTCTTAGCCTCCATGGCTATTGCAATGAGTGACCTGGTAAGTGCAAAAAAGAAGGGCTCTCTTGCCTACCATCATCATTCAGTCCTTTTGTCTGTTGAAAACAACTGGGTTTTGAGTGATGCCTGATGAAAATTTATTTTCCTACAACATTCACTATAAAGTCAAAGTCAGAAAAAATGGAGGAGTAATTCTATTCAGAAGACAAATGAATAGTTCACTGAGAAATCTGGCAGTAGAGAACATCCTGTGTCAGGGAAGGAGCCACTTCCAGACTTCTGACTCCAGCATGAGTCACACCTCAGCTGTGTCAGAGAGTCACTGTAGCCAGTTGTCAATGCTTTTTTTTTCTAGGAAATCAGCTAAAATCCACCTGCTGACATGCACTGAAATGAGAAAATGACACCATGCAATAGTGGTGCATCCTACTGCAGGTCATGCTTTTGGGCCTGAAAGTTGTACTTGTCCTTGGTTTTCAGTAGGAAAAGGATTTGTTTTGTCTACCTACTCTGTGAAGAGAGCTTCTAGTACTTAATATGAGCCTCAGAACTACACTCCTAGGCAGCACAGAATCTAAAAAACATGAAAGTTAAAACTTAAGGCGTCAAAGAAACAATAATGATCATCAATATAAGAGAAAAAAAAGAAGTAACCACAGAGAGGGGTACGAGTGCAGCCGGCTTTACCATGGTAGCTGAGGGACATTCTCCTGGGAAAGGCAGAGATACTGCGAGATTTGGGCTGGGGAAAGGGATTAGGTGCAGGTCCTGGCCTGCTCCTTCTCTCTCAGCATTTGGGAGGGAGAGAGGCTGCAGTTGCTGTGGGAAGAACTCACCAGCACTGTGAGGCTCCGTCTCCCACTGCCTTCCTCCCACCATGAGGGGAGTTCTGTTCCTAAGAGCAGCCACTGCACTGGGACCTTATGAACACCCAGCCTCACCAAACAGGGGCCCTTCGCCATCTGCTTGGGTGGAAACCCAGGATCCTCAACCCCTTCCCCCTCTGATGCCTTAGGTTTTTAGCTTTTGTATTTTTCAGATCCTGTACTGCATTACTGTGTAAGTCTGAAATCTATATAGAATGCTAGTCAGCTTTCTTCACATTTTGGTCAGACTAAGCAATCCTTCTTGGCCTGGGAACCAAGATCATACCATTCACCTCAGGACCTGGAAAGTATAAACAAAAGTGAATCGGGATGGTGGAAACAAACTAGGGAATGTAACTGCATTACCTAAAGCTGTAACTAGACAGTTAACCTCTGATATGCAAATAGAGCGAACTTGTATCAATCTGAGAAAACTCATGACTGTCATTCTTCTTGGGCGCAGCCTCTGCCAGGCTTTTGCACTGCCCAAGGCGTAGTACCCTTTGAAGGCCTTTTAATACACACCTGCTTTATTATCTAACTCTGTCTAGTCTCTGTTCTAGGTAGCCTCTCCAGGCATCACCTCCAAGGGAGCCTCTCCCTGCTCTGTTGGGAGCTGGGCCATGCTGCCCAGAGCTGCTGTGCCTCTGCCACTGGTCAGGTGTTTTTCTACACTGCAGCCCCACAGCCCCTGGGACACCCTGTGGCTCCTGACAGAGCTGCAGAGTTTCTGACACATCTCATCTACCACACAGGGATTTTGCTGCTTCTGAGGCCTCTGCTACTGCTCCTTTTGCCATCCAGAGGAGCACCAGGACCGACTGCCCCAGGGATTCGTGAAGCAAACCTTTCGCATTCCCTCCCATCTTGGCCGAGCCGCCATTATCTCGTGCAATGAGGGAGCTGAGATCGGGCCACAGCGCCCCCTGCAGGTGCGGGGGAATCATCACACCCGCCCAGCCCGGCCGGGAGCCAGCAGCGCCCCTGCTGGCTGTGACCGCAACTGCACCCAAGGGGAAAGCACCTGTGGCTGAAGAAAAGGCTGGGACTGGATTTGTGGTTCTGGTTATTGCTGCTGCCAGTGTTGGTTGTTTGTCTTGTTATATATGCACTAATAAAGAACTGTTATTCCTTTTCCCATATCTTTGCATGAAAGCCCCTTAATTTCAAAGATATAATAATTCAGAGGGAAGGGGTTCACGTTCTCCGTTCCAAGGGAGGCTACCACCTCCCTTGGCAGACACCTGTCTTTCAAACCAAGACAACCAGATACAGGACTGCAGCAGGCTCTTGCCTGTACCTCAGGAATTCTGGTCCTTGAGATGTTAGCAGCAGCCAGGATCTAGGAAGGCTTCTCCTGCCCTAAGTCATGTACAGAAGTCCTCAGCTTTTGAACAGTTTCTCTGGAAATGCTTCTCAGAACAGGACCCTGGTTGGCATACTTAGTCAGATTTTTGAGTTCTTATGTCTGATAGATCATAAGTAGTAATCGTTTGTTTGTGGGGGAGAAATAAAAAATAAGAAATAAGTCTAAATTGAAGTAAAGTCTGCCAATTTCCACTTTAGAGGAATCCCTCAGTTCTTACAACTGCTGAAATTGGGTGAAGAGCATCTATAGAAAACATCTATTCAGTTGTAACTGTTGGATTTTTCCTGAAAAAGACTAATATGAAGAAGATTTTTTCTTTTTTTAGAAGTATACAGTTCACACTGGTGTTCTGCTAAACAATCTCACTTTGTCTAGCGGTTTTCTGGGCTGGATGTCTTATCAGGCTGCCATTATACAGTATTCCATTTACAAAAGTATCTTGGATTATTTTGTGACTCACTGTCATGCTGTCCAAAAAGCTAAAAAAAAAAATAAAGTTGATTTTTCTGAAGAAGACAACTGAAAATAACTCTTTTCCACAAAAACTTAATTTACTCAATTGCACCTTTGAGAAGAAAATGGAGGAATTTTTGGTAGACAGTATTTTATTCTTAATATTTCATTCAATAGATATAGCCAAGACAATGACATGGAGCTAGTTCGTATCTCTTTTTTTGTTCCCTCTTCATACTGACTACATTGCATCTTTATTTTTGGCCATTTGGAAAATACAATGCAGGTCATGCAATTCCATTCTTCCACAAGCGATGACAGGGAAAACTTCTCTCAGCATTTCCACTTCACTTTGCAGCCTGGGGCATAATGCACATGTTTTTTTCTCACAAATCCATGGGATTTATTTCCATAGCACATTGTCTTAAAATGATATAGGTACACGAGATTTTTTTAAATGGCAGAAAACTTAAGACTTTATCTTTTATCAAGATACAGATAATAAGAAATTTCAGCTACATTTTCTTTGATGCCTACAAGTGCAATCTTTTTTGGGTTGCTGCATTCTGAAATATGGTAAAGTGATAATAGAGCGTTTATATAGACAAATCTGTCCAGATGAGACAAGAGCCAGACAGAAATCCATTACTTATCATTCAGAACACAAAAGCAGGAACAAATTCTCCTCTGATCACAAAATATTTTCTGGTTCATCCAAATTTTACCCTACTACTGAAGTTATTTCTTCATGTCTAGAATAGCTGCAGTTCCCTGATAAAAGCAGTTCTGCAGACTTACCACCCCAGAGAAACAATCCTTAAGTGTAATACTAAAAGTAAAATGTGGGACCTAAGGCTGGGGAAGACACCTCACTGTCATCTGGTTCAATGCAAAGTAAGTTCCTGATTCTCATTAATCTCTCCTGATATTTTCAGTCATTTTTCATGCTGGTTTATTTGTTTTATCACAATGTTTTTCAAGGTGACAATTAGGTGAACATTTTTCAGTGTATAAACTGAATTTTAGCAGATAATTTGTGAGTTGGCTGCATCAGGTTTTTTTTCTTCCCCTGATGAGAGTCTGTTTTGAAAATGTCTTGAATCTAGACACAAACTAAACAAAAAAATTATGCTTAATTCTAACTCGTAGAGTGTATTATTCTATTATGATTTGTACAAATGTATTGATTCATATACTACAGGTAATAGTGAAAATGTAAATTTTAGTGATTAGGATGGAAAGAACCTAGTTATGTCTTCTGAAAAAGACTTTTTTTTTTTTTAGAATACCTTTGTGATATTACTAGGATTTCCCTCTAAAGAGAGCATTGGTTTTGATTCTTATTTTTAGATTGCATTGGAAAATCGCTCTACTGCACTCTTTTCCTTGCCCTCACTAAATTGTTATCTAAACTGTTCATGAATTGTATTCCTGTTCATTTCATCTCACTTTTCCCAAGGTTCCCCTACACTTTTGAAGAAATTTACCAGACTCATTGGGGGTTTTTTGTGTAACTCAAGTGTATTTTGCTTAGTAACCTCCATCAGCTTGCTCAATTAATGACTTCATATACTAAAAATACAAATATTAAATACAGGGCTAGAAATTTTTTCTGATCAAAAATCTTGGGCTGATTTTATCTGATCAAAAATAGGCTGTTGCTGAAAAAAAGAGCCAGTCTCCTCTCCTCCCC
>VWYP01033532.1:0-21692 GCA_013400435.1 Pycnonotus jocosus
AGGCTTTGAGAATTCTCTACAAAGCCATTTTCCACATTTCCCCCTCCTTCTTGAATAGAAAAACTTCCTTGATGGTCTTGTTTGTTGTTTGTTGTACATAGTGAAGTACACAAGGCACTATCACTAATTTTGTCACTATAACAATTAATACATATAAACTTATTTTGCAAAGCTCTTGTAGCTAAGGTATAAAACTCTGTCTTTTAAAACAAATTGTCTAACCATGATCTACTGTTTGTTTTAATTTGATTTGTCAAGTCTTTCAGGTTTTGAAGTTGTTTGTGGATAGACTCTGAATGGTTAGATAAATTTAGTGCCATTTCCCACAGGCACTAAATCCTTTGCAAATGAAATTATTGGAAATTAGATCCCAACTTTGTAGTTTAGAACATTTATTCAGACAATATCAGAACAGTAGGCTGAGGCTATTTTGTGAAGCGTGACAGTTTTCCAGCTTTTTCAAAACCATTTTTGAGTTCCTGTTCCATGTTAAATATACCAATAAACTCTCAGACACAAAATTTAGTTGATTTGGTGCATCCTGTGCAAATACTATGTACAAAATGTTTGTGAGGTAGAGACACACACAGTTTAGGCAGGGCTAGTAATGCTGGCAGTAGGTAGATAGGCTGGTAAAGAACATGTATACCTCCAGGCTGTGAGCATCTCTCAATTTCAAAGTGGAACCTTGACGTTAAATCCATTGGCAAGTAAGTTATCTTTACATTTTCTTCTGAAGATGAGTCCTGAGTGAATACTGTGGGAAATGTGCAGCAGGATAAATTGATAACATGCCACCTCTTTCTCAGTGGGTCATAACTGATATTTAAATACAAAATTAGGACATTTCAGTATTTCAGCCCTTTGGGGTTTTTTTTTTTTTCCCACATTGTATTTCCACTGTGAGGATAGTGAATATGATGTGTGCTTGGTTCTGTTCTTGTGTGGCACAGATCCTACAGACAGCACCTTTGCAAAGTTGCTGATACACCAAGTCGGTGCAGCTGGGTTCTTATCATAGAGATAACTGAATTACATAGTGACAGGTGAATGCATGGTTTATTTTGCAGAACTTTACTGCTGGCAGAGATAACAAAACCCACCTGAACTGACTGGGCTTGCTTTTATGAGGTTGAATGAAGGTAGACTTGGGTATTTTCTCCCCTGAGATGTTACACCCACAGAAACCTGTGACTCTAGTAAGGGGATTTTACCTGACAGTAGAGAAAGAGCTAGAGAATCTTCAGCTAGCTCTGCCTTCTCACAGTGCCTCCCATTTCATACTTGGCAACCAGACAGGTGTGTTTGCTTGCAGGGCTCTAATAAATAATTCATACAGAAGTGAAATACGCTGAAATACTAAAAATCTTTTTTTAAGGCTCTCCCCAAGCCTCTTGGGGCCATGTGTGAGTGGAAAGAATTGCACTGGAGTGCACTGGAGATTAACTAGAAGAGAACACAACAACTTTCACACTGTTTTTCAGTGTGTTCATTCTACTAAATCAATAAATTATCTCTAGGTAACCTGAATTAATTTTACAAAGGGCCGTTAGTTCCCAAGAGACTGCTGAACAGTTAGAAGCTGTCAGTAATAAACACAGTATTGCTGTGCTTTCTCATTTTCTTCTTCTTATTATTTTCTTTCCTTTTTCTAATTTTCTTCTGATGTTCCACGCAGCTGGAAGACACGTTGTGGGAAGCCCTAACAGACACACATGTCAAAATACCTATGGCAGTGACAGCTGAAAACCTGGCTGCAAAATACAGCATCTCCCGAGAGGAGTGTGACCGGTACGCGCTCAAAACGCAGCAGAGGTGCAAAGCTGGTGAGTGAATCGAGGAGTGGAAGTGTTTATGTGGTGCTAATTTCAGGTTCTAGTCCGGTTTTAGGGTTGATTCAAAGTGTTCTGAGGTTTTCTCTGGCTTTTGGTGTAGTTTTTTCTGCTGTTTGCACCCTGTAGTTTGTGATTTTGTTGGTCCGATGGTACAGATAATGCACTCTTAGGGGGGGTTGACTTTGAGAGTATACTAGGTCAGCGGTTGCACCCCTCAGAAGGTTCAGTAGGAGCCCGTTCCCACTGCCTTCCTGTGCCTTCCTCAGGGACATTCCACAGCTGTTGAGGCAGAAAACACCATTGACCAGTCACGGGTCAGCTCCTGCCTGAGCAGGGTTCATGTTGGTGAATGCCATCTGTTGGTGCCCCTCTGGAGGGATGCAGCATTGTCCCAGACATGCCTGACTTCACTCCTTTCTTTCCTCTGCACAGAAGAACAATCTTCCTCAGTGACCCACGTCCTTCTTGTGTGCCAGCATGTGCTGTAATTCATCTAAATCCTTCTGCTTTCTTTTGCAAATTGAATGTTGTTCTTGAATGCCTGAACAGTTGGAGCACATGGAGTCTGAAGGGATATTTGTTTAGGAGCTGTATTTTAAACTGCTCTCTGGGTGGTTTATGAGCCCAAAATTCAGAGGCATTCAGCTCTGAGGCCTCCAGTGTAAGAAGAACAAGGACCTGATGCAGCCAGGCCAGAGGAGGCCACGCAGATGCTGCCAGGGCTGGAGCCCCTCTGCTCTGGAGCCAGCCTGGGACACCTGGGGCTCTTCACCTGCACAAGACAAGGCTCCAGGGACAGCTGCCAGCCCCTGCCAGGGCCTCAAGGGGCTCCAGGAGAGCTGCACAGGGACTGGGGACAAGGCCTGCAGGGACAGGACACAGGCAATGGCTTCCCAGTGCCAGAGGGCAGGGCCAGGCATTGGGATCTTGGGAAGGACTTGGTGGGTGTGAGGGTGGGCAGGTCCTGGCACAGGGTGCCCAGAACAGGTGTGGCTGCCCCTGGATCCCTGGCAGTGTCCCAGGCCAGGCTGGACAGAGCTGGGAGCAGCCTGGAAGAGTGGAAGGTGTCCCTGCCTATGGCAGGAGGTGGAACAAGATGGATTTTAATGTCTCTTCCAACCCAGTCCATCCCAGATTTCTGTGATTCAGTTACTGTGCAGTTTAGGCCAAATTCCAGTAGAATGTGCAGTGGTCATCCTGGGATTCATCATGCATTGCAGGCCAAAGGTGACCATGAGAAGGAAAGACCTAAGCATGGTTTTAGATTCTAATGATGGTGCATTTTAACAGCTGCACTCTTGAAGGAAGATTTTGGATTTTTTCCAGTGGATGTAGAAGTGATTTTTGTAACTTTTCTTCATCATTTATTACCTTTCCTGCTTGTTCCTCTTGTTACCTAACTCCTGCCAGTCCTGGAGCCTTTGCTGGAAACTGTGCTTCTTGTTTTCTAGGATTTTACCTTGCTGTTTTCATTTCTGCCTGTAGGACCAGATCGTCTTATCCCACAGTAAAGAGAGAGCCCTGTGTGTAATCAGGAAAGGAAAAGCTTTTGAGGAATTTATTGAGAAACCCAGAGGTAGCTAAACAACGTCAGATCTGACAATTTCAGTGTCTTAGTTTTAAATCTCTGTCTCATGTTGTATTAGGCAATCTGGCCAGATGCCTTTTTTGGTCATCTTAGATACCTACAATGACCTGAATTGGTTTGGGTTGTTTAGGCAGCTGAATCCCATTCTGAGATCCTGGCTTGACAGTGAGAGCCTTTGGAGGAGCACCTTGAACAGGATTTTGATTGATATACAGTATCTTATCAACAGAAACAATGTGGCTCAAGAGGTTTTTTGCACATTCCTCTCTGAGTGAGATTTACATCTTTGCCATCTGAGAAATGACAGAGCTGTAAAATAAAGCAGCAGTAAAGGGGAATATGTACTAAAAATAAACCTAGCGTTTTACACAATAAAACCAAACCAAAAGGAGTTCAGCTGTTTAAACTTGAAATAAAGTTTCAATATTTGAGACTTTCTTTGGAGAAGTTTGAGAGTGTGCTTGTATAGTTTTTGCCCAATTTCTTAAAATAACAAAACCCACAAAAACCTCCCAATAATAAAATACAAACCAATTTATTTAAGCAAAATAAAGCATAAATATTGTTGTCCTTGGACTTTGATTCTAATAGAGCAGAAGCTGTGTGCACATGAAAATACGGTCATGCTGAGCAATCATCTTGATGTTTTTATCAATTCATTTTATTTCCCTATTTGTGCTTGCAGCTAATGATGCTGGATACTTCAATGCTGAAATGGCACCAATTGAAGTGAAGACAAAAAAGGGTAAAGAAAGCCTGCAAAAGGACGAGCACCCCAAACCCCAGACCACTATGGAACAGCTGACAAAACTCCCGTGTGTCTTTAAAAAGGATGGAACAGTCACGGCTGGGAATGCTTCAGTGAGTACATCAGACCCTGGGTGGGCCAGGTGATCTCTCTGTGGTTCTCCAAATTTATTGCCACTGCTTTTATCTCTCACCAAGTTGGCTGTCAATGGTGTCTCCTGGCAAAAATGGCTTCTAATTCTGCAGCTAAATGGCCTGGCTGACTCTTCCAGCCCCAAGGTGCCAGGGGAGCTTCAGTCAGCTCCTGAGTCCTAAAATTTGATTCTGTGGATTGCCACAGGCATTGACATTTCTTCCATCAGCCTTGAGTTGTGCAGTTGGTGGCTGCAGTGGCTGTGTAGCCACTGTGCTTGCTTTGGGAGGCGATGGTTGCTGAATTTACTTGCTCTAAACCTACATTTTGTTGGTGGACATACTGCTGCTCGTCTTTGTACCACAGCTACTGTCCTCTCTCCCCCAAACCACATTTTGCTCTTACCCAGAATATACTCAGTGCTTAGCAGCACGTCATGATGGACTGTTCCTCTCACAGTCATTATCTTAATTAATTGATTAGAATTCTTTGGGCCAGATGGAGTGCTGTGATCATACAGTCAGAATTCATGCCTAAAATATATCATAGCCACAGTAAGTGTGGGTGTCTAAAGTATCTTTTATAAACTAAAGTAAAGTATCTTTTATAATTAATAGCACATACATTATCCATTACTAATAGTGTTCTTGCAAGTCAGCAGAATCATGTTTCCAATGCAGGAAAGACTTGCTTTTCTTTTCTAACACATTGGAATTTATTAAACCTTTACCTATATTTAACTTTCTTTCCCCATCTCAAGAATAGTGAAAGATTTTTTTGTTTTGTTTTGAATAAACATTGTTAAATGTTAATTGTAGTACCTTAGACTCAAGCCCCTTTTGGGGATTTAGTTTAAAGAGTGTGAGGATTTATTTGTTTCTTTGTATTTTCTCACCAAGAATTGATTCTCTCTTACTGCAAGGGTGTGTGTGATGGAGCTGGTGCAGTCATCCTTGCCAGTGAATCAGCACTTAAAAAGCACAGTCTTACTCCTCTGGCAAGAATAGTAGCTTATCACTCAGCTGGCTGTGATCCTTCCATCATGGGCATTGGTAAGTTACAGTAAAGCACATAATTTTATAGCATCCAGCAGCATTAAAATGTTCTTATCATGGGCATTCTGAAGGAAAGGAAAGGATGCTTCACTGTGCTCAGGCTGGTGGCTCTGAAGGTGTTTCTGTGTCCTGCTGTTCATCCTGGCTGTGTCAGTCCAGAGGGACAGATTTGCTCCTCAGTTTGGCTGGAAGGGTGTGTGCAGTGTCTGACCCACAGTAATAGCACGAACATAGTCCCCCATGCTCCTCTTTCTTCCTCTTTTTTACTGTCTCTTCTACTCAAGAAAACAAGCACTCAAAACATTTTTTTAAAACCATTTTCTTCTAAAAGTTACTTTAGTTTCATGTAAGCTCTAAATCCCGTGATAAAATGTGTTGCCTGCCTCACTTCTAGCTGATGGAGTAGTGGCTATGTGAACACCTTTCAGTGTTTTGGGTTTTTTTTTCACACTTTACTCAGTGGCTCAAGCTGCTTGGATCCCTGGATATGCATTTGTTCAGGTATTACTTGGCAAACAAAACCCTTTCTTGGTTGCTTTAGTCCAATGTTTTCTGTTTTCCTCATCGAGTATCTCTTAGTGCAAACAATCCCTCAAAGCCAATCCAGACACGACAGAATTTTTCCCTTCACTTTGGTTTGCAGGCAGCATTGTATCCCAGCCTTGCTTTTCCTCTCTGTCCTTCTGTTCAGAGGAGCTGTTGTTGGCTGGTTCTGTGTGTCAGTAGAAATGCAAATGAGGCATTGCCAGATTTGTTTTCCTGGTCAGACTGACACAGCCTTCAAAGCAAACGTGGAGGGAGGGCTTTTTTCTCTGGACTTTGTGCTGGCATTGTGCTTCCTAAACCAGCCCATTCTCTCTAACTCAGGCAATTCTTCCAGCTTGTTTAAAAACTTCATAAATCATATGGAGGTTCATTTAGTGTTTCAACTCCTTCACCCTAGCAGCTCAAAGAGACCAGATGAGATTCATTGATGTGACAGCAGCAGATCTGACAAACAGGAGCTGAGTCTGAGCCACTGTCCTTGCACATACTGATAGTGAGTCCTGTCTCACAGTGTTCAGTGAGAGAATTCATTATTTTAAAAAAGAGAGAGAGGGAGAAAGTTTACTTGGCTGTCATTGGGGGTCTTTGTATTGTTTGTATTTGTCAAAGAGACCAGATGAGATTCATTGATGTGACAGCAGCAGATCTGACAAACAGGAGCTGAGTCTGAGCCACTGTCCTTGCACATACTGATAGTGAGTCCTGTCTCACAGTGTTCAGTGAGAGAATTCATTATTTTAAAAAAGAGAGAGAGGGAGAAAGTTTACTTGGCTGTCATTAGGGGTCTTTGTATTGTCCACTTGAGACCCTCCCATTACTCTAATGTGTAACAGGCATACTAAAATCCTTCCCTAATGAGATGCACTTAGAGTCTAGTACTAAGCTGTCTGGGGCTCCCTGATGCTCCACTGAGCTCTGAACTGGACCCTTTCTTCTTTTAAATTTTCTGTCTCTTTGGTAATTTACCTATTTTTGTTTTTATTCTTTGAGCTGTGTGTTTTCAACACTATTTTTTTGGCAGTGTGGTAGCATTTAGGATTGTTGGTGTTTTAGAATTGAATGATCAGCCACCACCCAACATCTCAGAATGTTTCTCGTACCAGCATGTACCTAATTAACCCTTCCAAATTCTCTTTGAGTGTGTGTTTCCTTAGGTGGCTGTGTTTGGGATTAATTACCCTTAGTAGATTGTATTAGGTTATAGAAGGCAGCTTTTTTCCAGAGGACAGTATTGTTGCCAAACTCTCAATAGTCTGAAAACCAAAATCTTACTTTCTTCAATTGTCTAAGACCTGGGTCTGAGGGAGCATTTAATTGTTTGGAATAAACTAATAAAATGTTTGGCTTTTAACTAGAAGATTTTCAGACACATTAAGAACACCAGAACAACAATACCCATAACTAAGCACATGACCAGAAAACTCTAGAGCAGCCTGTATTTTTCCTTTTTTGTCACCTGGAGGCTGCAAGCTGTGAGGAAAGAATAAATGCAACCAAGAGTACTGGGAAGGAGAATGCCTCAAAACCTTTGTGAAGTTGTTTTATTTGCCTGGTGTCTGTCACTTCTCTTTATCTGCCTGGTGTCTGAAAGCTCTGTGTGCAGCAGTAGTGATGCTCTTAGCTTTCCCTGGCTGTATGTTGGCAAGGAGACCAGGTAGTTTTGAGATTTAGTTCTCTTACTACCTAACAAAGCAGGTGAGTGACATACCCAGAATTCATTGGCTGCACAGAGGCTTAGGGGAGGGGATCTCATGAGGTTCTATGAGTTTATCCTATGTAAAACAAGTTTCTAATACTTAATTTAATAATTTTTTAATTTAACTAACCACATACAATTTCCAAACAGGCCCTGTACCTGCAATCACAGAGGTTTTGAAGAAGGCAGGACTGACCTTGAAGGATATGGATTTGGTAGAGGTGAGGTGTTTTTACAGGAGCAGTGATTTTACCTCTGATCTTTTATAGCAGAAAGATTCCACTCATGCCACATACGTGTTCTTGCCTGTCAGGAGCCTGCCTGACCTCTGTCCATCCAGTTTCTGCTGCACAGTTACTACAAAAATCCCAGGCACGTGGAAACTGGAAATGGTGTGATCACATTCCATGGACAAAAATACCCTCAGTGTGACGTGACGTCTTACTCCGTTGGCTGGACTGCTTATGTTTTTAATTAGTCATACATACTGAATGTATTAGTCATGTTTTAATTAGTCGTAGTGAACAGGGCCGTTTTCTGTCAGTGCAACAGGCTCTTCATGGACCCACTGCCTCAGAACATATTGTACCTTTTTTTATAAAATGCACCTCATACTTGCTTAGTATTTGAATTTAGTTGAGTTGGATTGACAGCTGTGTGTTTCCTGCACGTGCTGTTATAAACACAGCGTTTAGTGTTTTTCTCAGAAGGAACTGAAGGACCAGTTCACCTCATTTAATCTTGTTTTCACACATACTGCTGAAAGCTGCTGTAAAAGCTGTATCCTTTCTCTGGTGCTTCAGGTGAATGAGGCCTTTGCACCTCAGTATCTGGCAGTGGAAAAAGTGTTGGGCCTTGACCCGGAGAAGACCAACGTCAACGGAGGTGCCATCGCCATCGGCCACCCTTTGGGGGCCTCGGGCTCACGGATCACAGCTCACCTGGTGCATGAGTTAAGGTAGGCACACACACAGGAGCAGCTCAGGGTGGGTGCAGTGCTGGTGGATTCGTCCCTGCAGACATTTTGATTGATCATGGATGCCCTGTGACTAAACTCTTCCAGTCAGCCAGCTTTCAACTCTCCCCACTGGAATGTGTTGCTTTCTGCACGGATTTGCCACCTCTGTGCTGCAGTGCAGGCCCTGCACTTGCCTCACATTCCATCCTCTTGTCATGACAGCATTCAGTGATTCACCTAGATCTGATCAAGCCTACAGGAGTCTGTGGGAAGGTTTCCTTTTTTTTTAAATGACGTTTGGGCAAAGTCTGTTCTCTTCTTAACATGGTGCATTTCATGGAATAATAGAGTCCTGGCATGGTCTGGGTTGGAAGGGACCTTTAAAGACCATTTCATTCTAGCCCCTGCCATGGGCAGGGACACCTTCCACTATCCCAGGTTGCTCCAAGCCCTGTCCAGCCTGGACACTGCCAGGGGTGGAAGAGCCACAGCTGCTCTGGGCACCCTGTGCCAGGGCCTCACCATCCTCATAGCCAGGAATTCCTTCCCAATATCCCATCTATCCCTGTCCTATGGCAGTGGAAGCCATTCCCCTCTTGCCCTGTCCCTCCATGCCCTTGCGTAAATCTCTCTCCAATCCTCTTTAGCTACTGGAAGGGGATGCTTTAAAAGACTTTGTTGTCACCTTCCCTCTCCTTTAGTCCATTTTCAGAAATTCTAGCTCTTTTGACTTGCTTGTTATGCTTAGCACCATTTTAATCTGTGAATTTTCCTTTTTTTTCACCTGTCAGGGTAGAGATCACTGTGTCTCTTTGCTTGTGCTTGCAACAGTCTTAGTGCTCAGCCATGAAACTTCAGACCATTTGCACCTTGCAGAAAATTGTTTCTTGGAGTGTGGCCATAGGAAACCTGGCATTTAAAAACTACCTCTGCAGTGTTCAGACAGTTTAAAAACTACTCTAGAAATGTTCAGGTGGGGTCTAGTGGAAGAAGTTCCTGCCTGTGGCAGGGAGTGGAACCAGATGATGTCTAAAGTCATTGTTCAGAAAATTTTCAACATCAGTTGGGACTTCATGGTATTTTGCTAGGAAAATAACAACGTACACATCCTAAAATGTCATCTTCAGTAATACCTGGTTGATAGCTGGTTTCCTCTCATAAAATCAGGACAGGAGCTGCTGTGGTTTCCTGCAGGTAACCCGTCTTCCCTGTTGCTGTTTCTGAGCAGGCGCCGTGGTGGGAAATACGCAGTTGGGTCCGCGTGCATCGGCGGCGGGCAAGGCATCGCTGTGCTCATTGAGAACACAGCCTGATGGATCCTGGGCACTGCAGCCTGGCCTGAGCTGCTGGTTCCCTGAGAAACCTGCCTCCTGAGACAGCAGAGCATCGCTGCCTGCCTTTCCTGCAAGGTAAAGGAACAACTGAGAAGTCAGAATTCTGAACAAAAAAGATTCGTTGATGTCTTCCTAACTAAAGGAAGTGCAGCATCAATATAATTTCACACTGATGAAGTATTTTCTAAAAGCCTCTTTTCAATCAATGTGTTTCTGTAGGCAAAATTATTTTCATTTCCTGAGGAAATTGCCTGTCAAACTTTCACCCAACCTGCCTTAAAATAGCAGTCAGTGCAGCTTTTCAAGCAAGTGTTGCTTAAACTTATTTCAGCTACTGACACTGTCTGGAACATGTGCCTCTTTTATTATCAGGAAATGTGAAAATGTAATCAGAGACTTTCTGAAGTATATATTGATTGTAGATTGATGACTATTAACCTGTACCCTGCTGTTCTGCAAGGGAAAAGAGCAGAAGCTGGAATTTTCATTGTGCCTCCCAAAAGAATAATAAATATAACACAAAAAGAAAAAGGGCTTGATGTTCTGTTTGTAAGTTTATTTTAAAAGTGAATCACTGTGAGAATTGTTACTTTTGGGAAGTGAGTGTGGGGCTTTGGAGAGTGTGTTTTTCCAGGTTGAGGAATAACTGGTGTTTGTTAGGTAATTTCTAGAGAACTCCAGCAAATCTGCCATCCCTCTGAAAAGGAGTGTTGGCTGCATCTGGCCTGTTTTCACATGGTAACTGCATGCATTCAGCATCTCTCATTCTTAAACTTCCTCTGACAGTGTCACCCATATTTGGGTCTGTTGTTCTTGGCCAGTTTGGGAGCTGCAGCTCCAAGGAAGCTCAGAGGCAGTGGAGTTTGAGTTACAAATCATTTGGCAGAACCATCATGACATTGGGGTGAAATGAAGTCTTTGTGCTCACTGGAGTCCTTCAGGCTGCCATGGACAGCTTGCAGCTTGCTCTGATGTGCATGTCTGCATCAGGTACTCACTGGAGAGAGAACTCTGTTAGGGACAGCACACATCTCTCCATAGCTCTGGAACAGGAGCAGAGACTTCGGCCTTTACTCTTTCTCATCCTCTGTCCACTGTCAAGTATTCCTTATCTGCAACAGCTTCTTGCCAGTCTGCTGGCATGAGAGGATTGTGAAAGCCAAGCAGTTACTCAAACCTGTCTGCCTAGCCTAGCAGGAAATCCAGGTCAAGGCAAGTGTTGCTACAACTGGTGGATAACAATTGAAGTATGCTGATCACCTTCCCAGGGGGTTTCATGGATCCAATGACTTTAACAACTGTAGAGATATTCAGCACTGTTTATATGGATTAAAAAAGACTCCTACCAACCCAGCTGCTGTAGGGCAGCAAACCAGATGTTTATCTAACACAGTATCTCTTTTCCTCTTTCTACTGTTATCTTAGTAAATTAGGATTACTGGGATTGCACTGCTCAAAAATACATTTGCCACATGGATTTTGCCACATCCTTTGCAGGAGGATTTTTATTTAATAACCAATAGTGCCTTCTGTAATACCCAATAATTCCCTCTTCCTTCTTAGAATCACAGAAGCATAGAGTAATCTAAGTTGGAAGGGACCCACAGGGACCATGGAATCCAGCTCCTGTCCCTGCATAGACACCCCAACAATCCCACCCTGTGCATCCCTGGCAGCGCTGTCCAAGCTCTCCTGGAGCTCTGGCAGCCTCGGGGCTCTGCCCATTCCCTGGGGAGCCTGGGCAGTGCCAGCACTCTCTGGGGAAGAATCTTTCCCTGATATCCCACCTAAACCTGCCCTTACAGAACTTCATGTCATTCCCTCATGTCTGGTCACTGGTCACAGGGATCATGGATGGGTGCTGCTTCTCTTCTTGCCCTCATGAAGGAATTTATGGGCCGTTCTTGACTGTGGATGATCATTGAATTCTCATTTTCAGACTGGATGAAATGAAATTTTTCCAGGATGTCAGCCCTGTGTAATAACAGTTCTTTATGAGCTCATCAATGTGTGTTTGCAGTAAATCCCCTTCATGTGCTTTATTTAGGACATGATGTTTCATATCCTGCTTTTATCACTCAAATCTTTGAAATTCATGTGTAATTCTAGCCATGAGGCCTGCATTTGGTCATCCTGAATAATGGCATATTTTCTGCAAAATGCTTCATGATGTCCACCTTATTTTCCAGAGAACTTTTTATGCGTAAGGTACAACTTCCATATAACTTGACAAATGTGTTATCAGCACAGATGATGTACATCCTCCTGCCAGTAACCTTTCTTTGCAGGGTGAGCCAACTGCTTATTCTTATTCTATTCCCATGTTGTTCATTTTTATCACGTTCATTTCCTGTAAGAGCCTCTGATGAGGGGCTTTGCCACACTAAAGTGAAGCAGTGAAAAATCCTTTCCCAGGAAGTTACTGGGAGTTCAGGTAGTGCAGCTCTTAACGCTTGCAGCTTCTTCCACAACACCCAGCTGAGGTCAGCCAGGTCAGGGCCATGTGTTCATGGAACCATGGAATGGTTTGGGTTGGAAGGGACCTTGGAGACTGTCCCATTCCACCCTCTGCCATGGGCAGGGACACCCTCCACCAGATGAGATTGTTCCAGCCTGGCCTTGGACACTGCCAGGGATCCAGGAGCAGCCACAGCTGCTCTGGGCACCCTGTGCCAGGGCCTCCCCACGCTCACACCCACCAATTCCTTCCTATATCCCATCTAAATCTATTTTGTGCCAATTAATCTGTTGAATGGTTGATACCAGTGACAATCCCGCTGCATTCCTCCTCTGTGGTTCCTGATTTCAGTTCCAAGCCTAGAGCATGGCATTCCCAGAAGGCCAAAACCAGGTCCTGTGCTAGGCCCTGCACAAACACGGTTTGCTGTGCTTCAGAATACAGAATCACAGAATTACAGAATGGTCTGGGTTGAAAGGGGCATTAAATACAGAATCACAGAATTACAGAATGGTTTGGGTTGGAAGGGACATTAAATACAGAATCACAGAATTACAGAATGGTCTGGGTTGAAAGGGGCATTAAATACAGAATCACAGAATTACAGAATGGTTTGAGTTGGAAGGGACATTAAAGATCACCTACTTCCAACCCCAGTGCCATGGGCAGGGATTCAAAATACTGCCTTTTTCTTGCTGAGTTATCATTAAAGATGAGCACAAGCACTGATGTTTGATTCCTGAGCCAATCTTCCACAATACACAGGGGTGCTGAGCCTTGAGGCTTTGGTCTGAGCTTGTCTTTGCTAGTAAGCCCTATCATTTATTACAGAGTAACAACAGAAATACCTGATCCTCGTACTAATTCCCAACTATGTTCTCTGATTTCCTGGATGTAACAATGGCAGAGCTGTGTTGCTGCCTTTGGGAAATTAAGGCATCTCTGCTGAGAGCAGTTGGGATTAGGGGAATTTAAGTGTCCTGGAAGGGGCAGGAGATAAGAAATGTGTTAGATTTTAGAGGGATAATCACATACTTTTAAGTGTACCGAGTGCATACCTTTTTTTTTTTTTTTCCTTTTTAGGCTCAGTTGTATTCTTTATGTGAATAGTCTCTCTTATGCAGTATAATGAAGATGTTAATTTCCTTCTCTTTTTTGAACCGTGGCGGGGAAGAAAGCATGTGCAGGATGTGGAACCATGCAGGATTTACTCCTTCAGGCAGGTGTAGTTTTCTGCCACTGGGTGGAGCGTTGTAGACACCCTGCAGCTGTCCCAGCCTCGCAAAGGCATCTGCACTCCTTGCACAGCCTTTTTCCTAAGTGCTTGATACATTAAACCTTGAAACTGAAGCACCTGAAGATTCAGGGCCCGTTTCTCCTCTTATGGTTTTTAAGCAGGAGGCTGTCATGACACCAACACGTCTCAGAGTGTGTGGTGCTGCAGGACTTACAAGGGCACTGGAAAGTATTTGGTGTTTTACAGAGTGGGTCCCAGCTGCAGTTTGAGGGGGTGATGATTGGAGTGCTACATCTTCCAGAAGATGGAGAGAATAGATTCTGTGGTTCCTTGGTCCAGAAAATAAGAAAAATAGGAAAAAAATAGAAAAAAAATAGAAAAAAAAAAGCTATTAAACCTTAATCCTAAACAACTGTATGTGAGAGAGAGGGAGAAGGTACAGAGGCCTAACAGAGATAGACTTACCTGTCACATTCCTTTCTGGATTAGATACAAGCAGTTCTGTTGCACTGCCAGTGGAGCTCCAGTAATGAAGATGGGATGTTGTGTAACATTTTATGTATAAAAAAATTACATCTTGGAGCTCCTAAAGTGTGCATTTTCAGGGAAGTCTCACCTCATCGTGAGAGTATTTCTATTAAGCTCTTCCTCCATCTGCAAATCCAGACATTTTCCATCTGGTTGATGCTGTTAAGCTGGGCAGGGCTCTGTCTGGCCTCTCCACCTGCCAAAGTCCATGCTGTCCGACTGGGATGCTGCAGGGGGATGCTGAGGGAGATCAGAAAGGAAATTAATCCTTCTGAGAGCCCAGAGCTAAGGGTTTGGTAAACAGGGATGAACTTCCCCTCTTCTGGAAACAGCTACAAGGAACGTAGTGCTGGTCATGTCTTTGGTGAGTTTGGTACATTCACATGAAAAAGTAAATCCAACAGGTGGGCTGGAGCATGAGTTAAGTTTGAATTACACATATGGTTGTTGGTTTTAGTTTTATACTGGATAAGTATTTCTCATGGAAGTGAGTTAAGATCAAAAGGCAACATTTTTGGATTTACTGGAGGGTGCTCTTTGAGAGCAAGTCCAGCTGTAGAGCCAGTGATGCTTGGTCAAAATGCTGGAGCTGTAGGAATTGCAGTGCAGATCATGTGTAATCTCAGGTTGCTAATCCATAGCTATTTGAAATTGTAAGCATGACAATTCCCGCTGGCAGGTATTAAACCAGAGCAGCTATTGTTTTCCCTCTGGTGGTCATGCTCTTTCTCTGATTCAGCAGAAGCAGGGCTGCGTGTTCACACCCTACCTGGGCTGGATGTGTTTTCTGTGAGATCAGGAATTGCCCAAATGTGGCATCAGTGATTGTGAAAGCAGAGCTTTAATCTCTGTGAAAATCAGTGAGACAGGGAGCTGTTGCACAGAAGCTGAAGGCAGAAAGCTCTGGGAGTGAACCTGCTGGTCTGGAGAGGTTGTGATGCCCAGCCTGGACACCAAGAGCCAGGCACACCAAATTCCCTGCTGTCCCAAACACAGACATCACACCAGGTCCTCTGCATTAGTAGCAGGAGACTTAACATTATTAATAATTTTTAAAAAATCCAAAAAGAACAAAGTAAGCATGTATGAACCAAAACCTGAATTATGGGGTTGCAGGAATCAGGAGGAGGGGAAAGGCTTTGTGCCCTCATTTCTGTGTTGCTGCCTGATAACCTCTGTTAACCCATGAAATGCTTTTCATTCCTGTTACTAACTAATCAGTTAATGGAGCTTGCAAGCATCATCTGACCACATCTCAAAAGAAAACTCACTGAAGTTTTACTCTGAGGGATTTGAGCACTGACATCAAGCTGGAAGCTCAAAAAAGAATTTTTTGTTTTCTCATAAAAAGAATTTTTATGGTGTTAGATTCTTCTGCAAGTTCTTCCCTGAGCTATATCCAAACATGTTTCTTCAGTGTTGAGTGCTTGTCTTCTACTTCACATGTTTTCTCTAGCAGTGTATTTATTATAGCTGTTGCCAGGAAAGAAAAAAAATTAATCCTTCTTTATAAACATTTAGCTCTAGTACAAGATACACATTATATAATCATTGGGCTTTTTGTTTTTCTTGTAAGAGTATTTTACACAACAATGTTTTTCCCCTCTACTGTGGTTATTTATAGATGGAGATTTTTCAGATCTTGAAATGGGATTTGCAAAATCTAGTGGGTGAAGCAGAAGACTACATAATTTTAACACAAGAGGGAGAACTTAAGAGATGGCAGAGCATTGAGAAGTTGTATTTACTGGAACACTAATTGTTGGATTGAGCATGAAAAAACTCATTTTCAGGAGCCTCTTCTGACACTCACCAGGCTAAAGTTCCTCACCTGTACAAACTAAAGAAGTGCTCTTTTTAATAAAAGTGCATTCACCAGACTCCAGAAATTTATAAATCACCTTAAAAGTAATCATAAAACTCTGAGATTCAGCAGCTCTACCATTGCTAGAACGGTGAAAGATAATACTAATTTAGAGAAAAGCATTGTGAGTTTGTGGTGAGCAAAAAGTAGAACACTTATGACTAGTTCTCTAACAGTGGCAAGTGTCAGTCTGCAAATAAGATCCAGGAGAGATTGTAAGGAAGTAGAATGTGGAGTAGGGTGAGTATGGAGTGAGGTCTGGGGTATTATTGAGTGTGGAGTAGTTTGAAATTGAGGAAAGGGGCAAGTATGGATATGAACCAAGAGCTGACTGTGGCAGGTATTGGATGCAGCTACACAAACACTAGCATTTATTCATTAATGCTGTTTCTAAAGAAAGGATGAGATTCAAGTGCTGTGTGCCTTTACCAGGGGTGTCCTGCCTCTGTCACCACCTGTAGCACTTTGTCCTGGAGGTAGGGAACCCCAAGTCTTGATGCTCTGGGCAGAAGTGTGTGCTGCAGGGCTCTGTGCTGCTGTTCTCATAACAGCTTCCAGGTACTGCAGTGGAGACCCATGACTCTTGTACTGCAGAGCAGGTGTACCCCTTGCTCAGGTCTTGTTTGTTTGAGGTCTCTGGTCTCTGTCTTTAGCCTTTTCCTGCTCTGCCCAGCTCTGGGATGGGAGGAAGGGTCATGGAGTGCTGTGGAAAAATGCAGTTGCAGGCCTAAAAATAGATTCCATGAGAATGACTGGAGAACCAACCAAACCCAAGGAATTTGCAGTATGTTGCTACCACCTGTGTAATTCCAGTCTAAGTCACTGGCTTCGGAGGAGGATTTCATTGTGACTCCCCTGGGTAGGAAGGGGATGTGTCAGTGACTCCCATCCCTGCATGTGTGGTGGAGGATAAGCAGCTTGGGGCTCTAGCCATGCAGGGAAGTTCTCTTTTTCCTTCCTCTATGCATTTCCTTTCCTGCTGTTCCCTTGTTCTCAGTGTGGATTGGGCATTGGTGCCGTTATTTGGCACCAGTAGACCAAAAAACAAGGTTTGGAGGCAGCCATAGCAGCTGGGGGTGCCACTGCTGGAATGGGCCTCTCCCTGAGATTGCTGAAGGTGCTGAGCTCCCTCTCATCCCTCAGCCTGCTTCCCAGAGAGAGCAGGAGCCAGATTTTTGTGTGTCAGGAGATTGTTCCATTTGGTTTGATGCTGCAGGTGGTCCCCTGTCATAGGATCAGGGAATGTGTGGGGTTGGAAGGGGCCTTGAAGCCCACCTTGTTCCACCTTGTGCCGTGGGCAGGGACACCTTCCACTGGACCACGTTGCTGTCTCCCATCTGTAGACCTGAGCAACATACTGCACAAGTACAAGAGACATTTGGAATTAAAATACAAAACTGCAGGGCACAGCACAGGCACCCAGAGGTGCTGGGTTCCCTCCCTCCCCACTATCCCACTTCCTCATGCTCTGCTGAACACACTCTCCTGTGCAAAGTTTGAGCTCAAGCTTGTTTCTGCCTCAAGCCCTGGATAGAATCTAAGAACAGAGCTATTAGGATGGGTAAAATCTGAACTTAGAAAACCTATTTTTCTGTGGAATGAAGTACATTAAAATTCTGAGATGCCTCCCCTGTGTGAGGTGTCTTGTCAAGCCGTTATTTACCACTGACAGTGCTGGAATAGACCATGGAATCACAGAATGGTTTGAGTTGGCAGGGACTTTCAAAGGACACCTAGTCCAACTCCCTGCAATGAGTTGATTCCACTAGATCAGGCTGGTCAGAGCCCCATCCAGCACAGCCATGGATGTTTCCAGGGATGGGGTATCAGGGATGTACCAAATCCCTGGTACAAAGCTGTAGGCACACCGTGTAGTGTATGTCAGAATCTTGTAGACTGTAGATAATGAGCCAAAACCTGATTTTCAAGTTCATGGCCCTGATCTCATGTTCAACCCTGAGCCCTGAGCTTATTCCAGCCACCAGCCTGGGCTACCTGGCCCTTTCCCAAAGTGCTCCTGAGCAGCTGAGCCCTGCTGTTGGCCTTGGCCACTGCCAGGCTGCAGGTGGGGAGCTCCGTGGTGTGACTCAACCCCTGGCATTCTAACCAGTCACCTGCAGCATCCACAGCTGAAGCAGCTCCTGCTCTGCATCTGGCAGAGAGTTCCAGGCTGCCAAAAGGGATATTCAGTGCCCAGGTTCCTCATCCCCCAGGAATGGGGCTGGGCTGGGGCTGTGTTGGCAGGTTTAGGGTCGTGTGTAGCTCCTGAAGCTCCGCACCGTTCTGTGTTTGATTCACCCCTGAAAAGCCTGGCACCTGAGCACCACGGTGCTCCTGGAGAAGCACAACTGCTGTGTGAGCACATAGTCTGAGTCCCAGATGAGGGGAGATAAGGTTAAGTTGGTGTGTGCTGCATCCACAGGGCCTGATTAGGAAATGAGCGTTCTCAGCAGTTGCTGAACGAGTGCATTTTACAGTCTGTTGTTTGTCCCAGGGGAAGTTTTATTTATTACGTAAATTTATGATTTGTGAGCTCCTTTGAGGCTAGAACAGGGGTCAGTTTGACATGTTTTGAAGTGACTATCAGCTGTTTAAAGCATGGATTTCATATAAATAAAATCCTTTAGGACATCAACCACCAGAAATATGCTGAAGTTCTTCAAGGCTTTTGTTAATCTGCTAGTAAACTTGCAACTGGAGCTGCCTGTGCCACTTTCAATCGTGAGAGTTTGAGATAGGAAAACAAAGGAAGGACTCTTCACAGGGAATATAACATTCTAGTGATGGCAACTGTATTTTAAAAATGTTTTATGTGACTTAGCTGCCTGTTGCAGGTGTGTGCACAGTGCTGATATGGCCATGTAGTGTGAGCTGAGGCATCACTGGCTTTTGCAGGTTAGTGGTGTTCTCCAAGCTCACCTTGTGCTGAGAAGAAGTAAAAGAGGTCTCTCTCCTCCCATTTCAGATCCTGACGCCTGAATGATAGAAGTTTCTGCAACTGCTGTTGCACAATTATTCACCTGTGTGGCTGTAGCTGCTGAGTGTGGTAGGACTCCTCCAGTCTCAACCCTAAGGTTACCTAGTAGATGTTCAGCTCAGTGCTGGAACAAGGAAAATTAGATGTGATTTTAAAGGGCAGTTTAAACTGAGCACCCTGTTCTTCCTGCCCTCCAGGGAGGTGCCAGAGATGGTGGTTGTGCTGCTGGAAGAAACCCCTTCCAGCCTGCTGCTTCCCAATGGGACAGGGTTCAGCCTGCTCATCTTCCTGTGGCACAGACAACAAACCATCAGGAGTGAGGCTTGTACCTTTCCTGAGGAGCAGGGAGAGAAAAACCTGCATCCCTTTTCCTTGTGAGGTGCAGAGTTCCACCACTGTGAGTGCTCAGAGCGGGATGGGTGTCAGCCCCTCCTCCCCGTGTGTGCCTACTAAAGACAACCACAGCAAACATGTGGAACTCGGGATCACCCTGTGTCATAAGTCAGGCCCTTCTCCTGGGTTTCACCTCTTCATTCCATTTTCCAGGTGTGCTCCAAGCCTTTGAGTGTGCACAGCAGAGCTGCCTGCTGGGACAGGGCTGCTCTGCTGCTCTGCCCTCAAAGTTTCAACAGCCTGGACAAGCTGCTCCTTGGAGAAGTGGTTTCTCCCGCTGTTTGTTTTGGACTGTGCCCCTGGTCTTGCTCAGCAGCAAGCTCTCTGGCAGGTGGGGAGCACTGGTTCTACCTGCTCTGTTCCTCCCACAGCTCCTGTGCTTGCCTCAGCCCAGGTCTGCAGGCTGGGGTGTGTGGGGTGGAGCGTGTTCCCCCAGGCTCAGTGCCCTGGGGGTGCTGCCCTCGCCCAGGCAGGGCAGCAGGAGTGCACTGCACTGTCACAGAGGTGCTCTGGGATGATCTGAGAACTGACTCCTCAGTTTTATCCCTCAAGATGCCCCAAATTTCCTGTGTGGCTGCTCTGGCAGGGCTGTTCATACCCATGTTTGTCCATAGGAGCCCTCTCCAGTCTGCCTCTGAAGAGGCCCAGCTGTGTTTGCAGGGCAGATGAGTATCTTGGGTGTACTTTGAGCTGAGGAACATGCCACATCTTGCATGGACTGCAGCAGCATGCAGCACACACAAGACCTGTGCATCCCTGCAGTCATACCACATGGCTGATCACTGACATGAGGGCCTGAGACCCTGTTTGGGAGGGATCCAGCATCTCCTCCAACAAAGAGATGGCTCAAAGTCAGGCTGAGCTTTGCCAGAGTTCTTGGGCAGCCAGGGACCATGCAGAAAACTATCCTTGGATGAAGCCATCCATCTCCTGAAGGCAAAGGATGGGGATGCCTGGTAAATGAAGTTTATAAGCCATGGCTTTACAGTGTTCTGCAGCACTTCTGGTCTGGAATTAATTTTTCTGCACTCAGTGGAACTGGGGTTGGGTCCTTGGATACCTTTTGGAGTGAGTAGATGCCTGTTCAGGGTTCACAGAGGCTCATTGTCATCCATGAGATGTGTTTATGTTTGTTCCTAACTCCTTTTGAACAAGTTATGCAATAAATTCTGCAAATTTCATTTCCACTAATAGAAAGTCTCCAGAAATGGAAATGAGAGTGATGAGTGGGTCTCCAGGGATGATGCTGTTAGGAGCTGGGAGAGTCTGTGGCGATGTTGCATTAAGCAGTCCTGGGAGGTCTGGTGCAAAACAAAGTGATAAGAGATTTTTATTCATTGAAAAACTGTGTTGTACAAGCCTGCTTCAAATTTTGTGGACAAGGAGTTTAGTACTTGCATCAGGAAGTGGTGATTCTTAAAGTACTCTTGCTTATAAATGGCACTTATTTTAGTAATCATGTCATTTATGCTGCAGCTCCTCTCTTTTTGTCCTTGCTTGTAGTCAAAGCAAAATCTTGGGGTGGGGAGGAGGACAAAAGACGAAGAGAAATGTAAAGATTAAAGGATGTTATAGATCTTCCCAGTACCACAAAGTATCTCTACCAAATCGTACTTAATGCTTTACTCATCAAAGGCAAACATGCCAGCTCTTTCCAGCTGGCTCGCTGTGCTTGGGCAGTGACACATCCACCCAGAGTGGGATTTTTTGTGGATTACACCTCTCAGAAGACTGGACTGTGGTATTGTTGTCTGGCTTGGACTCTCTCCATCTGGGAGGACATGTCTGAGTTGCAGATTCCGCTCACAGCCTCCTTGCAACACGCAGCCAGCGCTCTGCAAGCCTGTCACTTTTCGTATGATTTCAACTTGACTGGATTTATCCTGAAACACTGGCTGACAGAAAGGATTTCCCTGTATGCTGCTGATTGCATTGCACCAAGCTCAGACCTGGGTTGGGAAACTCTTGCTGTTGTAGAACAGCTTCCACTTGGCCTCCGATTACAGCAGAGGATAAACCACGCGGGGCAACAGGAAACGCGAAACTCTGCTAACTGGGGGAAGAGAAGCGAAAACAAGTGTAAGTCATTAAGGAATGGAGAAAAAAAAAAAATTTTTAAAAAAACAGCCAAACAAACAACAACGAAAAGAAAAAAACAAAAACAAAAACAAAAACAAAAAAAAAGAAAAGAAAGAAAGAAGGAAAAGGGTGAATTAGCAGCATCCCCAGCAGGTCCAGGAGGGCCGGGCAGCGGTGCCACGGCTGTGGTGCAGCTGAGGTGAGGCTCGCAGCGCTGCTCTTGCGCAGCCCGTGGGTGCTGCGCCGTCTGGGATGTGCTCATGC
>VWYP01033532.1:22261-65107 GCA_013400435.1 Pycnonotus jocosus
AAAGGGCAAAAATAAATTAAAAAAAAAACCAAACAAAAAAAACCCCCCAAAAAACAAAACAAAAAACCCCAACCAAAACCCCAACCCCACAAACTCCAGAAGGCTAATTTTTAACTCTAGAATTTCACATTTTCAAAAGGCACAGCTCGCCCCACACTCCCACCCCTGCAGAGGAAGAGGAGAAGCTGAAAGCATTTAGCAGACATTTCCATCTATATTCTGCAAGCAGCAGAAGTGGGACACCCTGGTCTTTGGGCACCCAGCTGTGAGTGTGGGGGTCCTGTGGGGTGCTGCTCAGGAGGAGGAGCTGGTCTGGTCAGCCTCTGCTCCCTCCTGGTCCTGTGCATGCTCACAGCCATGCACGTTCCCTTGCTCACATGGTTGGCATGGCACAGCGAAAAACAGAGGCCACAGAAACCTTTAAATTCTTTGTGATTTCTTTTTCTTCACCCTGTTAGGCCCTTTTCGAGGATTTTGCTGTAGTTCCTGCCTTGGCACCCCCAGAGGTACTCATTCCAGTGCTTTCAGAGTGGTGCTGTTCTGGTAGGGCTCAGGATATCTGACAGTAAAAATATCCAAGCAGTGGATCTCAGCAGAGGGGTTGGGAGCACGAGGTCCTTCTTTGCTTCCACTTCTGCCTTTCCATTTGAAGCCAAGCCAGTGGACACTGGTGTGCTGTCCTGAAGGGTGCTGGGTGCTGACAGCCAGCAGGGCAGGTCGCTCTGGGGGGGCTGACACAGCACCTCAGGTCATCCTGACCTCCCTGAATCCCTGAGCAGCAGCAGAGCACTGAAACGCCCTTCCAGGGTTACAGCCGTGATTTTTCCAGGGATTCCAGTGTGCTACGGATACAAGGCCATGCATTCAGGAGTTGTGCTGAGGGTGGGATAGCTCTGGTTTAATTTCAGCCCCCTATTTAATTTTGGCACTTGAGTGCTTTCTGTAATCTCTGGGGAGAGAGCAGGGCAGACCTGCACATAGCAGCTATTTTAATCTGGGTTTAAAAAGAATCCAAGATGACTATCAGCATTTAATTTTTAGATGGCTTATGTTAGGGGAAATGAATCTCTTCCTTTGCATCTGCTACTTGCAGAATATAGATGCAAATGTCTGCTAAATGCCTTCAGCTTCTCCTTTCTCCTCTGCAGGGGTGGGAGTGTGGGGCGAGCTGTGCCTTTTGAAAACGTGAAATTCTAGAGTAAAAAATGAGCTTTCTGGAGGGTTTTTTTTCTGGTATTGTGTCTTATTTCTACAACTATACACTCCAGGATTTAATTTTTTCCTCTGTTTTGTTTGTTTGTTTGTTTTTCCCCCCCTACATATTATTCCAATGGGGTTGATCGACGGCAAGCTCTTGTTTTATTTCTAAAACCTTGTGAATTTGGAATATCAGCTCATTTGGTGTTTCCCATTTAATAATGTCTGGCTTGCCGAAAGAGAAATGATCATAGCTGTTTGCAGACTCCAGTGTTTCCAGGGTTAATGTCTCCCTAAAAGTGTGGCTCCCATTGGAAAGCAGCTGGACAGGGGTGGATGCTGGGGCAGCCCGCTGGAATGGGAGCAGGGACAGACACTGAGATCACTGTGTGTGAGTGGGAGCAGGTGGAAATTTGGGATCTGTGGCTTTGGTGTTGGAGCATCAGCGTGGTTCCATTCCTGCAGCTCACCTCGCCTCCCATTCCTTAACTTTCACCAGTTCTCCTTCCCAGCCTTGGAGCATCCTGGATTTCCACAGGGCAGCAGGACAGCAACGAGAAGTGCATTTTCGACCAGTTGAGGGCCAATCAACACATTCCCCTGGGAGAACAGTGTATTAAGAAACAGATATATCTTGTGCATCAACACTGTCCCAGGGAACATGAACTTTTTGGGGCTGCACCTTGAAATCCCAGCAAATTTATCAGCCTAAGCCAGCAGAGAGTGTGGAATTTGTGTTTGGCCTCCAGCTCTAACAGTGTTGGGGCTTTTTTCTTTCCCTGCAGTGTTCCCCTTGCCTTCAGGGTCTGTTTATCCAGAAAAAAAAAAAAATTGGTGAAATCTAAGGGAGCTTTTACACAGAAAAAAAGTGTTGCAATTGGCAATGTAAATAACACACTGTGTTTCTGGAAATTCAAGTACAAACTGCTTGCACAGGGCTGCCAAATGATGCATGAACTGTCCTTGCTTCAAGAAATCGAGAGAAAATATTTCTGATTCACTGGAAGAAAAAAAATTAAAATGTGATAGAAAGAGGTTGCAAAAATTATCCAGCTCTAAGCTTTAAAAATTAGGCATTTCATGTGTGTTAAGTATGGACATGATGCTACATCCACAACTTTTTTAGTATAAAAATGCTTTCTGCATGTCTTGAGGGAAGCAACAGATTCTTTACAACAGCAGTGATTTTATCAGCAGGTTTAAAAACATGGAACAAACTTTCTAAAATGGATTACACCTTCCCCAAAAATATCTTTGAGTTTTTAAATAAGTAAAAAGATCTTTTTAAAAGCACTGAGTAGCTCTAACAAATGTTACATTTAATACTGAGAGGCTTAGGGGGTTTTAAAAATGATATATACCCAAGTGCTTATAAAGGTGTGTGGCTTCTGATAACAGGTGGACGTGACTTCTTGAGTGTTCTGGGATTCATTTACTCAAGGCAAGGTTTTCTAATTAGTTTCTGAAATCTGATTCCTTCTGTTGATAGCAAAATAAGTGGTCTTCAAGAAATTCTGCAACAATCTAAATATTTTTAAAAATTATTTTAAAAAAATACTGTCCTTGAAAACCCTTTTTGGAGAGTGGGGAGGATTATTGCTGATGAAAACAGTACAAATATAACCTGTTTCATGCTGTGATCCCATAAAACATCCAGGGGCAGCTACCCTGGTGGGTTATGACTGTCCTGTGGCTTTTTTCAGAGGATTTTGGACACAGCAAACAGCTTCTGCCGAGACAGGAAACACTGGGGAGTGTTCAGCGTGAGTGAATGGGAACACAGGGAGGAAAAAATAAGCTGTTCATTTTCCATAGGTGCTCCAGCAGGAAATCTCCAAGTTCCTTGGCATGGCTGCCAAGGCAGGGCTTGTCCGTGCAGTTTGGCTTCCTCTGCCTCCAGGAGTGTGGGGCGTAGGGCTGGGGGGAAGGGGAGACCTTGGGGGGCTTTGGATGGGGCTTGGAGGCACCAAGAGTGGTGGGTGATAAAGCCTGAGGCGTTGCTGAGAAATTAGATTTTACACTGGGAGGGAGGGCAGAGGAAAACTTGAGTTCTGGTTACCAGCAGTCAGAGATGGTTGAGTTGCCCCTAAGAGCAAGAAGCCAAATAAAGGAGCCTGTGGAATTCTGGATTAGGAGATCTTGGAGATGACAGAAGCAGTAATGGGTAAATGGGAGGGAAGGAAAATGTCTCAGAGGGAAAGTGGAGAAGTGGAGCCTGCATTTTAAAAGCTGGGACACCTGGGGCTCTTCAGCTGCACAAGACAAGGCTCCAGGGAGAGCTGCCAGCCCCTGCCAGGGCCTCAAGGGGCTCCAGGAGAGCTGCACAGGGACTGGGGACAAGGCCTGCAGGGACAGGACACAGGCAATGGCTTCCCAGTGCCAGAGGGCAGGGCCAAAAATTGGGATCTTGGGAAGGAATTGGTGGGTGTGAGGGTGGGCAGGCCCTGGCACAGGGTGCCCAGAGCAGCTGTGGCTGCCCCTGGATCCCTGGCAGTGTCCCAGGCCAGGCTGGACAGGGCTTGGAGCAGCCTGGGATAATGGAAGGACACATGTCCCTGCCCATAGAGTTGGATCATCATTAAAGACCCTTCCAACCCAAATTCTTCTATGATTCTGTGGTTCTATGATTTTACTGTTGAGCCTTTTCCCCTGCAGCATCTCAGTTCTTATTCCACAGAGGGAGAATCTCCACCAGCCATGGGAATGAGAAGGGGAGGAGCTGGGAGATGCCAGACACAAAGATGGGATTGGAAACCACTCAGTTATGTATTGCTGAGGTACATGAGAAAAACACCTGGATCAGCACCTGCACCCCAGGTTCTGCCCTAACACTGGCAGGAAGAAGGGTCTTGCAGCACAGCCTGGGGCAAGTGTGAAATGCTGAGCTGGTTCAGATGCCTTGTGCTGAGGTAGCTGTCACCAGAGCCACATTTTTGTGTGCAGGAAAGGAGTGGAGGGTTACAGCCAGGGGGAGATGATACAGAGACATGCAGCAGTGCTGTGCTTGTCACCCCACTCTGCCCTCACCAAGACATGCCTGTGCTCTGACAGTGGCAGCTCAGGAACTGACATAAAAGTTAAGTCTAAGCAAGATGTCCCAGACTCAGATCACTCATAAATAAGTCTGTATTTTGAGTGTCAATCCCTGAATCTTGGTCTTGAAACTAAGAGTCATTCTGGGCTCTTTTCCTCTTCACTCTTTAAGACGAGTAATCCCGTGGATGGATCTTCATCCCTGCCTCTGGCAGAGGGAAATGAGGCTGTGAATAACACAGGAGTGAAGATCAGCACTGGCTCTTTCCCACCAGCACAGTTGGGTGTTGCACTGGTGTCTTTGCAGGGAGAAGCTGCTGCTTGTAACAAACCACTTTCCTTTTCTGACCCTATCAAAATTTTAGCACCTGGGCTTGCTTCCATGTTGAGACAGAGCTGAACCTCACCATTACTTCCAGAAAGTGCTTTGAGACAGGCAGAGGTACAATAACAGTATTATTGTGTGGTCACAGCCCTTTCTACCTTGGATCTGGATCCAAACTGCTCAAATCCTGCTCTGTGTGTCCTGCTGCATAAGGTGTGCATCAGGCTGATGGAAATGAGCTCTGGTCATGCAGGAAAGTAGGGGATGAGAATGTAAATATATCTGTAAGGTAGGAAATATGATGTAAAAATACCAGCCCCCATCTGTGTTGGGCTCTACCCTCACATACCAGCATTTATGGACTCATCCAGCTGTTTACTGGCAGTAATTAGGGACTAACTCTCTCTGGGCCTAATAACCACTGTTTAGGTCGATTTGGGCTTTGCCAAAGACTTTCCAGGGCTTGGTTGTGTCACGGGATGTGAAGCTGGCCTCGGCGTGGGCTGCACCCATCACACCTCACACCAGCTGAACCTGCCTGTGCTCCCTCCTCCCCGGGGCCAGTCCCGAGGTTTATTCCCACAAAAGGCAGCCCACAAAAGGCAACTGAGCGCTGTGATTGCCACGGAGCAGCCCCAGGCTATGCCAGGAATCCTCCTCTTCGGTGGCTGAAAATACCCAGGTTACTTTCCCAATGACAGCTGATTTCCTAGTTTAAATTTAGGGCTTGAGATCACCGTGGGCAGGCAATGGGTGGATTTTTCCTAATGCAGCTGCAGAGGCTCTGTGCTTTCCCTGGAAAACTTGGTTTTGCAGAGGTGTTTTCAGTTAACGTGGGTTTTATTCTGGATTTTGCCAAAGCTGTCATCCTCATGGTGTTAATCGGAGATGATAAGATGGTGAACTCCACGAGGGAGATCAGCTGGTGATCTTTCTGTGATTCCCTTGCCACTCTGGTACCTTCTTGCCCTGAAATCACAGTTGAGGGATCTGCAGGAGAAGCTCTGCCCAGAGATGTTGCACAGTCTCCATCCTTGGAGGCTGCTGTGACTCAGCTGCATCAAGCCCTGAGCAAGCCGGTGTGAATTCAGAGCTGACCTTGCCTGGAGCAGGGGCTGAGGCTGCAGACCTCATTCTGAACCTGAATTCCAACCTGAATCATCCTAGGAGCCTCACAAGGATGAGCTCGGTAATTAGCTCTGTGTCTTTCCCTGGTGAACAGCTGCTCGCTTCAAATTCGTATGGTTTGGAATCAAGCTTTTTATTTCTTGTACCTTGTCCAAAAGAAAGGAAAGGGAAAAGCCCTATGAGCATTGCACTAGGATGCCTGATTTACCATGAGGTTGTGTCTTGATGTTGATTGACTTTGGTGTTGAAGAAAATATGAGCTCTGATTAAAAGCTCCCTGGTGGCCAATGCCTTTTAAGAGGTCTCTGGTATGTCTGTGTTTCTCCAGTCTTCAATAGGATGTGAACCCACAGATTGATTGTTCCTCTGAATGGATACACTTACAGGGTCTTTTTTTTTTTTTCTCTCACTCTGTTCTTCCCAACACAAACTTTCAGAAGCTTTATAGAAAAACTGGTTCCTTGAGATCTCTCCTTCTTTATCCAATTTGCTTACAAACTTGCCAGCTCCTGGTGGCAGGAGCTGGATCCTAAACTGCTCATCTGCATTCACACAGGAAGCAGAGCTGCAGACAAACCCCAGACCTTCTAGGCTCTCTTGTGTCCTGGGCTGAAGACAGAATAGGTACTGACCTCTTTGAAAACGTGACCCTTGCTCAGGTTTGTGCGTGAGAGCCAATATCTGCCCGTTTCTGGCTTTTTATTTCTTTTTGTTGAGGGAACAAGCCATAATATGACCTGTGACTGTGCAAAAGTGGGATGGACCTTCATGATCAAGGACAAGATCAAAAGCAAAATGTTTTGTATGAGGCTCTGGGTGCCCTCTAACCTCTGATCCCACTCCCCCTCTGTCTCCTCCTCTTCCTTTTTTCTTCTCTTTGCTGTCTTTGTTGCCTGGTAGCTCTGGTGTTTGCTACCAAAGGCAAAACTACAGTGTTGTGCATTGAAATGGGGATGTGTAGAGCAAAATCCCCCCTTGCCTTTCCTCTGGTGGCTCCCCTCAGCTGCACTCTGCCACAGGATAGACTCCTGGTCACTAAAACAGCATGGCAGGAAGCTCTGGTGTCTGTCTTGGAGCTCCCCTCATGTGTGCTTTGTGTGTCCCTCAGCCAAACATTGATTTTTTTTTTTTTTCTATTTATTGACTGTGTGGACCAACGCATGGGACAAATCCTGGGTTTCAAGTGACAGTTCTGTGACTGAATTCCCTGCTCCTGGGCCCAGGAAGCTCCAGCCTGATCCTGATAGCAGCAGTCTGTGTCTGGAAGGAGTATTTCACCTCCCACCTCAGACACCAGGAGGTATCCAAACACCAGTCTGGTGCCCCAGAGTGTGATGAGAGAATGATCTGTCACCTTCCTGTGAAGGCTGCCAACCCATCTTCATGCAGGACAATGGGTGACCCCACGCTAGAGCTAAAGCACTAAAGAATCTCAGGAAAGCACGAGCCAGGAGCAGGAGCAGCTGGGTTCTGAAGGCACTGCCAGCTTGCACCGTGGGGTGTTGTGTCCTGTTCCACACCCCCCAGCCAGCTGAGTGGCAGTCAGCAAGAGGAGATGGCATGAAAACCCTATCCTGGAGAGGATGGAGCGCATTCCTGCCCTGTGGAATATCGAATGTTGCACGGTTTTATGTGAGGTGTCCGTGTTTCTCTGCTGGGAAGGCCGGGAGGGAGGAATGCAGCTTGTGTTTCACCCAGGGACGTGGGCATGGCCACGCTCTGGCTTCTCCCGCTGGGGGAAGGTCTGTCCTACCTGCCGGGGGGCTGGAACAGCAACCTGCCCCATTTACACACATCAGGAGAAGCACCTCAACAAAGGAGGCTGTGTTCTGGCTAATTCCCCATTCAGTGCCCTGGCCAGCCCCGAAATGCCATCGAGAAGATTGGCCTCGCCAGGGAGAGGTCACGACTACAAAGGGGCAGAGGCGAGGGAGAAGGAGCGGGATTTGTCTGAGTGCTGCACATCAAGGGCCCGGTCGCTCCGTGCTTCCCACGCTCTTTGTGTTGCATTCCAGAGAGAAATACGGTGCAGGAGGGTGGTGTGGGTCCAGTGACGTGGCCTGGAGCAGCAGTGGTGTGAGCAGGGCTCCTCTTGCTCTGCCTCCTGCGAGCCAGCAGGGAAAGCTCTAGGCGGAGAAGAAAAAGCCACGTTTAATAAAGGAGATTATTATAATTACATTGCAATGGTACTTGGGTTCTTACATGTGGTATGAGTTTCACTGTGAGAGACTTCAAAGCACTGCTGGGTAAATGCTGCTGGGCTCCTGTTGGGGAAACTGAGGCACGTGGGTTTGGTCCTTGTTGGAGGTGAGGAAACAGCTCAGTGCTGGAGATGGAGACAGCTTTTCTTCCTCTGTCAAGCCCCAGAGAGCAGCCCAGGCACTGGGAGAGCCAGAGCTGTCCCACTCTGCAGTGTGACCCAGCACAAAGCTCAGGTGCTTGAGGTGAGATTTTGGTGTTCAGACCTGAACTTTAACATTTCAGCTCCCAGCAGCTGCCAAGTGCTGTCTCTTGGCAGGGCCCTCGCTGCAGTGGGATTTGTGGAGCCCCTTCAGAAATATTCCCAACCCATTTGCCATGGAAAAGCTCTGTCTCCAGACTGGGTTTGCAGGGAGCTTTTGGTGCCTGGCAGAAAGCCCAGGCTGAGATCTGAGCATACCTCTGAGCTAAATCCAGTGAAATTCTCGCTTCTTCTGGGGCTGGACCCACACTTGTGCTGGATTTTCCCCCCGCTTTTATTGGCTTGCTTGGATTTTATTGCAAACGTGATGACTGCAAAAGGGCAGTCACCAAGGTCTCCTGGAGCAGGTGGTGGCTGTCCAAAGAGGCCAGGAATCGGCCCCACCTTCCAGAGCAAATAAATGTATGGATCACAGAGTGCAGGTGGAGGGGGAAGTTAAAAGAGGGAAAAAGGACCTCTCTGGCATCTCCTGTCTGGGGTGGGTTTGGGTCTTCCAGCCTGAATCCCACCAAAGCTTGCTGAGGTTTTTCCTGCTCTGAGTCAACAGGGAGACCTGAGGCCAGACAGATCAGTCCTCTGAGCTGGAAGATCTCTACCTGCTGCTCTCCTGACAAAGAAACCATCTGTGCTTCTTGCTGCTAGCTGGATTGCTGCTTCTAAATTTGATCCTGGTCTATGGAAAAACTTGTCAAGTCCTAAAGCAGCTGGCTGGAGGAGCTGGTTGGCAGCCTGCAGCGGGGAGCGGTGTCCAGCGCGCATCATGTTTTGGCATGTCCACCTCTCTTTCGAGCTGCCTTGGAAGGCTTCCCAGGATATTAGCTCTTTATGGAAAAGGGGGGGAAAAAAAGGGAAAGAAAAAGAAAAAAGGCAAGCCCCAGTGGCTGCATTGCAGCACATCCATAACCATCTCCCTGCAGTTCACGGGAGCAGGCGAGCAGCCACAGCGCCGCGGCTCAGCGCGCTCGCCCTGGGTTCCATCCAGCCTGTGCTTTCCTGCTCAGCCATGATTATGCCTCTCTGCCTTCTGCAAACAACTTGAAAAATAAGTGCCCTGACAACAAAATTACTGGAGCAGGCTTCTAGGAAAGCCTGCAGTGCACGGTGCTTTGGGGAGCCCCATGGCCTTACGGGGCAGGCAGCCTCGAGCGCTGGGAAGCCAGACCTCACTCAAGATATCTGTGTGTGCCAGGTTTTCTGAAGAGAGTGTAGTGGTCTGTTCTCCTGCTCTATATCTGATGCAGCTGATTGAACACTTTATCTCACAGGTGAATCACAGGAGATCAAAGCCATGGCTAGGGTTCAGTGAATCCAGATGTTGGTGCTGGCAACCGCTGACTGGAGTCGGAGTTTTTTGAGGCTTCCACGGCAGCTGCAGCCTGGTCCCTGTGTCAGGCTGGCTTTTCTCCTCTTTGCCTCTTGTATCAGCTCCTAGCAAGGCAGTCAGAGAGGTTACAGGGGTGCCTGGCAGGGCAGTGTGAGGGATGAGGCACAGGGATGTGTCCCTGCATGGCCCAGCGCTGACCACACTCGATGGCTGCAATCACAGCGGCCGTGGGCACTCCCGAGAGCTGCATGACAGAGCCCCTGACCTTAGTGACCAAACCAAGTGTTTGTTTCTATTTCAGGCTGCTGCACTTTTTTTAACCTTTTGACAGAGGAGGCCTGCTAATATGTGGTAAAAAAGGATTTTCTCCAGTCCGTGAGCACGTTGGTAAAATATCCTTGTGCGTATCATCTTGCTCTGCTGACGCCTCAAATATTTTAATGTGCATTTTAGCGCTGTTTGCTGAATGAAGTGGGTGTTTGCAAAAGATGTCAACATTGGAGTGGAGTTTGCCAATGCTGATGTGGTCACAGCTCACGGGGAAGCCAAATGTACTGTGCAAATACAGAGGAAGTGGTGATATCAGTGACCTTTCCTGTGTGATAGGAATTCTACACTATCACATCCGAGGTGGATGGAGAAGGAACTTCCATCCCTCCATTCATCCATCCCTGGGACTTTCCTCTCTTCTTTCACCTCTGGTACCAATTTCCTTGTGCCAAATGGAGGAAAATACTCCATACAGATGTTTGCTCTGGGGAAAAAAAAAACAAAAAACCAAACAAACCAACCACGTGCTGGTGACCGGAGTAAGCAGCAGGATACACCAGGGTACTGAAGGCATTTGAGAAATGTGTAAAGCCAAAACTGTGTTTGAAAACTAAAATTTAAAATTTAAATTGGATTTGAAATTAAAATGGGCAACAGGGTTCGGTGTTTTTTTATTCAGCCTATTCCAGTGTGTCTGGAATAAATTGGGAGGGAGAGGGGAAATAAGTGCCTTTCAATAAAAGGAGGGTTGCTGGATACAATCAGCGTGGTCATATTTCGGGAACACCCTGGGGATGTGTAATTGGAAGGTAAGATAGCCCTGTATATAATGCTATGGTAGGCTGTCAGCAAGTGGCTGTGTTCCAGACAGACATCCAAGACATTTTCTTTAGTGTGTGAGCCAGTGCTCAGTTTGGGGAGGACAAGCTGTGGTGACATTGGCTTTTTATTTTGTCCTGCTCTGCAGAGAATCCAGCACCTAGGAGAACACATTTAAGAATGCATTTACATCCTTTGCTTGCCTGCTTTGCTCTGGATTTCTCCAACGAGGCACTTTAACTGGTGTAAATGCGTAAGGGCAGTGAGCAGGTCCAGATTTGGGGGCTGATTTTTGTTCCGCTGGAAGGGCAGCCTGGGAGGGTTACCTGGGGAGCAGCCCTGGGTGGGAGGTGGTCTGTGCAGTGCTGTCAGTGCAGATGTACAAATAAACACTCAAAAAAGAGGTGCCCCCCCAGGCTCATGTGGATTGGTGAACTCGACAAACAGATGCTTGTTAAGAGGGTCAAATCCACAGGTCGCTGCAATGCCCCCCCTGTGAACAGCTTCCTCTTTAGCAGCTGAGCCTATCACCTGTGTTCAAGGGTTTGTTTCACACCTCTGCCAAGCTGGACATTTCCTGGCTCTTTTGTAAGCAGGAAATCTCTCCTTTCCGTTTTTCTGCACGAGCAGAGATATGTGATGATGTGCATGAGCCTCTAATTGGCTCTGTGGATTATGCCTGACCCGGGATCCCCCTTCCATCTGCAGCTCAGGGGAACAGAACTTGAGAGATCTTTGTACAATACAGACATTCAGTGGGTTTAATATTGCAGGAACCCCAGCTCAGCCTAAATTGCCAGTGCTGAACTCTGAGTCTGTATTTATCAACTTTCTTCTTTATGAATCACTTGCCAAACTCATATCTGACTCTAAAATTGTTACTAAAATTAATCCATCTCTGGCTGTGCTGCATTTCTCTGCAGGTCAGACACCAGGTCCTAAGTGGGATCTGATACTGATTCAAAACACATTGAAGTTTTTCATCCAAATCCTTTTCTTTAAGTGCACCATGGCAAATCTGGATGTGCAATATATTTGAGAAGAATAATAACTTTTTCTTTTTTTTTTTTTTTTCCTTTTTTTTTTCCTTTTTCTTTCAGTCTTGCAGGTAGTCTTACCCTGTAAAGCATGTTGCAAAAGTAGGAAGTGTATCTGCATGCATGATAATTTCTGCTGAAGGACGGGGGGTCAGTGTTTATTGTGAGGCTGCTCTGGGATGAATGAATGAGTATCAAATCATGTAAAACAAGTATCTGGGGTTACTGTGAGTCAGTGAACTGCAATTGCAGCATAGGTAACACCTCAGGCCCTCTCTTCCAATAGGAAAAAGAATTTCACAGGGAAAAATCAGGAGAGTCTTTCGACCAATGAACATGTGCTGTGGGAGTGAGTCACATTCATAAAGAGTTTCAAGTTTGTGGTCTGGCAGATCCTGGGAGATGATTAAACCCACATAAAAGACCTTTATTAATACAGTTTCTATAGTTCTGCACCAATCTTAGTGGAGATGGAGCAAGTGAAGAAGGATGGAGGGAGGGAGCTACTTACCCACGGTGGCAGCGTGAGTCACTGCCACGCTGGGTGAAACACAATCCTGGTGCTCCGTGGGCTCTGCACTCACTCTTATCTCAAAATTCCTATCTGGGACACAGAGAGAAGCTTTGGTAGCTGCAGTGATTGGCCCACAGGATTTTTAGCTGCAGTGTTTGCCCCGGATTGCTTTGAAGCAGGTTCCACCTCCTGCTCCCTGGTACCCTCTGCCCCAGCAGTGCAGCCTGGCAGGGATGGTGACCCCTGGACCCCATCACTGGGACAAAACAGAGGGACAGGTTAGCCCCAGCAGCTTATCCAGGGTTTTCCTGCAGTGGTACCCATCTCTGCATGTACTCCTGGCAAGATGGTTGTTGGCTCTTTCTTCCCACCACTGGGAGCAATTCACAGATTTATACAATCCTTGTCCTGGGTTTGGAATAATTTGTCTTCATTTTTAACACTGATATGATTTATTCTTAACGTCTCTGTGCCTGGAAGTCTTCTGTTAAAGAAAATGTTTCTCATTATCAACTGTGAGATTGCCAGGCCTGGGAAATATTTCTGGTTTATATTACTCTCCTGGTGTACATGAGACATCCCAGAACCAAAGATGCTGAGGTCCCTGTTTTATCTGTGTGAACAAGATGTTACTGGGTACAGGGGGCTGCAGGCCCATCCAAAATTGTGTAATCTGTCATTAGAGCTTCCTCCCCCTTGGGCAGCAGCACGGGGATGCCTGGGGATGCCTGGGGATGCCTGTCCCAGCAGCCCACACTCTGCCACCCTCCTCACCTGCCCAGCCCACTGCAGGAGAAAAATGAGCCTGGTTCTGGCACACCTTTGGTGCTGCAGCAGCAGCTGACAGGGAAAGTGCAGGAGTGATGATGGGAAGCGGGGAAGAGGGGCAGATTATGGAATGACAGCCTCCAGACATTGGATCAAAAGTGGCTTTGTGGTGAAGGACAGAGAGACCCAGACAGAGTTTGGCTGAACCAGGGGACTTCTGGGGTGGGAGCTGCCTCCCTCAACCCAGGGAAAACTTCTTGGGACAATTTCCCCATAGAAGGTGATGAAAACTTTGTCAGGGACTGAAAGCATTTAGCAAGGCTTGTGCTGTCCCTGTGTGTTTTTAGGGGGCTGTAAAACAGATTTACTCAACAGTGTCTGTTCAGGTCTTTCAGGTGGGCCCTTCTCTACCTGGGGTTATCTCCGGAAGGCAGAGATGTCTGTGGCTCTCACACACTCCTGTTAGAGCTGTGAGTCAGACAATCTCTCTCTATCACAGCCTTTGATCCTCCAACAACTCTTGCCTTTGCCTGAAATCTGTGTTTCCCCCCCAACCCCACCCATCCTGAGGAGCACAGGGGGATGCCACAGGACGCTGGGCCCTTGCATGAAATGTGTCCTCTTCAGCTGCTCACCCTGCTCAGGGGCTCCTCAAGGAGATGCAGTAACTTTGCCTTCACATTCCATCCTCTGGGGCAGGAGGGAAAAGGACCCTTTTATTACCCTCCCCATGGGCTGCTCTGCCAGGCCAGCTGTTCTGCCAGTGACAGGAGCAGATCCCAGCTCAGGACACATTATCCCTACCTGAGTACACCCTGCAATTTTCTGCCTAGATAAATAATCCCACACCAGCTTCAGGAAGGGCAGTCCCAGACTGAACTAAATATTTCTGCAAGCAAATACTGCTCTAGTATTTTTGGCATGAAACTTAATAAATAAACAAATTTGCTGTTCCTCAGGATCACGTCTGCCTCTCTTCTGTGGCTGTGCCAGGCTGAATGTTATCCTGAGCTTTACCAACACCGAAAAAAGTAATTTCCCATCACATTTATGTATTGAGAAGGATCTTCTCAGCTCTTCAGCTTCCTGCTGAAGAATCAAAATGTGGCTGGTCTCAGCCATACCTGCTGGCTTCTTTGCATTTTTAGGACTTTTCATATGGAAAGGAGCTAGAAAGGCATTTTCCCAGATCTTCCTTAGAGGGAGAGCTGGTAGCAATGATTGCTCATGGCTCTCCTCCAAGGAATGGAGCAATCCAGCTCATCCCACATCCAAGTGGAGCTCTGTGCTGGTATCCTCCAAGGTTCCTGTTCTCCTCCCTGGGCTGGGGGTCTCCTGCACCAAGAGCTCCTTGGATGGGGCCAGATTGGTTGATGCAGCTCCTCATCAAAGCAAACGGTGCATCCAGCTCTGCTGCAAAGTACCTGGGTGGAGAAAGCCGTCTCTAATTGCTGCTTGTGAGTAATAACAGCAGTGTTTGTGCTGAAGGCATTGCTATGGCTGGGGCTGCTCCTCCTGTGCTGAGAAAAGAGGAAAAGGGGGCTCAGATCAGCTCATGACAGATTCCCTGTGTGGCTGGGGCAGCTGGGAGGACTTTTCCAGGCATGGATCAGCCAGCAGGTTGAGCCAATCCCCCATTATTTATCCCTCTGCACGCTGGACAAGTGCAGGTGTGAGGCAGGGCCTGGCTGTTCTGCGTGGGGCTGGAAGGAAGGGTTGGGAATGACCCAGGAGCAGCAAATAACACAGGGGCTGGGAATGACCCAGGGATTGGGAATGACCCAGGGATTGGGAATGACCCAGGGCTGGGAATGACCCAGGAGCAGCAAATAACACAGGGCTGGGAATGACCCAGGGCTGGGAATGATCCAGGGATTGGGAATGATCCAGGGCTAGGAATGACCCAGGGCTTGGGAATGATCCAGGGCTGGGAATGACCCAGGGCTGGGAATGACCACCAGACACAGCAGGACCTCAGTGGGGAACATCTCATTTTGAGGACAGATCACTCCCCAGGGATAAAAATAGCACATGCCTGTGCTGCTGTGTCCAAGGAAAGGATTGCCCAGAGGGGTGATGGATGCCCCATCCTTGGGAACAGAATCCCAGAATCACCTGGAATGGAAAAGCCCTCCCAGACCATCAAGTCCAAGCTGTGCCCAATCCCCCCCTTGTCACCCAGCCCAGAGCACTCAGTGCCACATCCAATCATTCCTTGGACATCTCCAAGGATGGGCACTCCAACACCTCCCTGGGCAGCTCCTTCCAGTGTTAAATCACCCTTCCTATAAAGAAATCCCTCTGAATATTCAACCTGATCCTCCCCTGATGCAGTCTGAGACTGTGAAACACTCAAGTCCAGGTTGAATGGGGCAGGGGGTGGAATGAGATGGGATTTAAGGTCCCTTCCAGCCCAAGCCACGCTGTGATCCTATAAAGGAGGGTGGCTGTTGAGGCACCCCGCCCAGCCCCACAGGATGGGGAGGGTCCATGAACCAATTGTGCCATCTGAGAGGCAGGGCCTGCCTGCCCCAAGCCAGAACAAGCCGTGTTTTACCCAGCAGGTTGTTGCTGTTTGCATAAGGTGGGTGTAATGGGAATGTACCAGGTGCCATTAAAGCATCCTGCCCTGCAACCTGGGAAAGGCTGGTGAGGTCCCCACTGCCTCTCCAGATCTTTAACTGCAGTTTATCTCCAGATCTTTGACTTTATCATTGCACAAGTATTTAAAAGAAAACCCCACTATGAAACCTTTCCCTAAGTGCATTCTGCTAAACTACGTAATTATTTTCCTGGTGAATTTACGCTGCTGACAGATGTAGAGGAATTTCTCACTACAGAGAATTTTGCAGGGCTTCATCTTCTGAGAAGGTTTCAGAGCCCTCATTAGAGAGGGGGATTTTTGCAGAGTGAATTCAGCAGATATGGTCATGCTATGCAGTGACAGAAGAGGCTTTCAAAAAGGGCTGAGACACTTCTCGTTTCCTTGAAATGTTAGCTGGGGAATTCGCTTTGCTGCCTTCAGCTGCTGCTCTTTGAAGGAAATCCCCAGTGCAATACCATATTAGTAAAACATTTTTTAAAAATCTCTTCTGGGCCCTAGTCCCATGGCTGGACAGTTTGCCGTGGGCTGTGTGGGATTTGTGGCTTTGAGGAGAACCAGTCTTTCAATGTGTGTTCAGAAAACACATTTTTAAAAGCCTATTAATGTAATTTAGTTTTGCAGATTGAAGCCTATTAAAACCTAACTTTAGTTTTGCCATTATGAAGAAAACTACATCCTCAATCATGATTTTTCTCCTTTCCTTTCCTTTCTCCTTTCCTTTCTCCTTTCCTTTCTCCTTTCCTTTCTCCTTTCCTTTCTCCTTTCCTTTCTCCTTTCCTTTCTCCTTTCCTTTCTCCTTTCCTTTCTCCTTTCCGTTCCATTCCATTCCTTTCCTTCCTTTCTCTGTACAAGTCTCTGTAGATGGACCATGTTTCTGGGTAGATGCTTTTTGCTTTTCAGCTGTAGCTGATATTCATGGCCTGACAATACAAAATTTTCCATTCTAATGACCTACCTTAGAATTATTCCATTGTCTGATCTTCTCTTCTATTCCATCTGTCTCATCTTCAATTAACGTGGCACCAGGGGCTAATACTTTTGTTGAAATAAACACTTTGGAATTATTTACTGCCCCCAAAGTTAGAAAATTCATTAATGTTGATACTTCGAAGATGCAGAACCACTTTTCGGGGTGCTGGCGCTACTATTCTCTGACTTTATATAGTTAGGAGAATTAAGTCTTTATTAAAAAAAAAAAAAAATCCCTGGAAAAAAGTTATTTTCATCTCAATTTGTTGACCAGTTATTTTCCAGGGAAGTAACTGTTGCATGATAGAGTTCAAATGAGAAAATTTTCCTTCCCAATAGTTCCTTCTGTTTTTTGTTTTGTTTTGTTTTGGGGTTTTTTGTGATTATAATATGGAAAAATACAGTGGAATGAGGACTACAAGACCTGTGGAGAAGGCAATTCATTGTAGTAGTCCTCAGAGATCTTGAACTCCTCCAGGACTCAGTTCCAGAAGTGGAAGTGCCACCTGGAGTGGCCCCTCCTCACCTCTGTCTTTTGAATTGTGTGTCAGATTTAGCCTTGGTGCTCTCTCTTATTAAATTAATGAAAGGGAATCACTTCCCTATCTGTTCTTCCCAGCAGAGAAAGCTGTTTGAAATCGCCTGGCTTGTTTGAAATTCTGGATTCAGTCAGGGAGGCTTGTTCACCTTTTCCCTCACGAGCTGTCTGGCCTCTGTTTCCTCAGCACCCACTGGAAACAGCTTTTGGTTTTATACTGGAGACAGTTCGATTTTTCCTGTAAGAACAGAAGCCCAAAGGCTGAATTTTTAAAGAAACCACTGAACACCATGAACCTGAGGGGGTATTTAAGAGTGAAGGAGAGCGAGTCAACCCTGACTCAATTTATTTTGGGAGGTGCCAGCCTGTTTTGGACATGCACAGTTCAGCTTGTGTGTGGTTCCACCCCTTGGCTGTGCTTTCAGCTTATAAAGATGCACAAGGGAAGCACAGGTGCCTTCTTTACTGATTTTGATGCCTGCTAAGTGATTGTGAAGGCTCCTTGGGCTTGCCTCCAGCTCTGCTGGGGGGATGTGGTGATGCTGGTGATTTTTAGCACGTGAAGTTTTAAGGTCTGGTTTCTGTGTGGAAGGGGAACAGCACTGACATCCTGCCCAGGAGGGGAAAACCCCAGCCCCACATAGACCACATATTCAGTGGTCCTGTACCAGCTTTGTCGAACAAATATGGAATAATTTTGGGGTTTAGTACATTTTATTACTTTCAAAGGGAATTTCCAACAGCACAAGGACGTGGAGCTGCTGCAGCCAGGCCAGAGGAGGCCACGCAGATGCTGCCAGGCCTGGAGCCCCTCTGCTCTGGAGCCGGCCTGGGACACCTGGGGCTCTTCACCTGCACAAGACAAGGCTCCAGGGCGAGCTGCCAGCCCCTGCCAGGGCCGCCAGGGGCTCCAGGAGAGCTGCACAGGGACTGGGGACAAGGCCTGCAGGAACAGGACACAGGCAATGGCTTCCCAGTGCCAGAGGGCAGGGCCAGATCTTGGGATCTTGGGAAGGAATTGGTGGCTGTGAGGGTGGGCAGGCTCTGGCACAGGGTGCCCAGAGCAGCTGTGGCTGCCCCTGGATCCCTGGCAGTGTCCCAGGCCAGGCTGGACAGGGCTGGGAGCATCCTGGGACAGTGGAAGGTGTCCCTGCCTATGGAAGGGTGTTAGAACAATATGGACTTTAGGCTTCCTTCCAACTCAAACTGTTTCAGAATTCTGTGATAAAAGTACCTCAAGCTATTATTTCACTATAGTTTGACTTCCAGAACACATTGGAAATGTTAAGATGTAAAATTACTTTTTTCCCAGTTAAAGCTCAAGGAATAACATTATTCTCTTAAAATTCACTGATTCATGCAGCTTGAACCCAGCTGTTGAAAAAGGAGATAGAAAAGGATGAAGGTATTGGAGAGGAGGGGTTTTATTCAACATGAATCTTTGGAGAACATGGAACAATTTGGAAATGGACCAGTGACATCTCTGCATTGCCCAGTCCCATTCTGGCCTTTGACCCAATCAGTAAACAAAAAAGGTGAGGAGTAGGTTACAGCCCTGAGATGTAGTTGTTGAATTGAAGACTGATGGATTTTTCTGGGCAGGAAATGAGGAATAGACCCAACAGGTGACATCCTAAGAGCATGCTGCTTCCTGGAGTTGCACTGTGAAAATGCAATGTTCTTTTGACTGTGTGATAAATTAGGTATTTCTGCCTAAAATGATCTGTTGGGGCTCAGTGGAGCTGAAAGGCCTTTTTTGGGGTAGGTGTTTCTCATCAAGACACATGGCAGGGAGTGAGCTGAAACAGAAACAGCATTCAAAAGCTGAAAACCAGCTCAGAACACTGTCAGCTGGTACCACACACAACATTAGCTGTTATTTGACTGAATTATTTCAGAGAGGTACTCCAGCCCAGGGGTGCACAAGGGCAGAGGTGGGCAAGGATGATGTCCTTGCTGAGCACTGTGAACTTTTCTGAGGCCCATGTGCACATTCAGCTGTCTTGCTACAGGTCAGAGACCTTCCTTGGGTTTTCTGGAGAGACCTTTTTCACTCCCATACCTGGTCAGCAGCAGCTCGTGACCCAGGTGGTGTCTGACAGGAATCCCAGAATATCCTGAGCAGGAAGGGACCCACAGGGATCATGGAATTCAGCTCCTGTCCCTGCCCAGACCCCCCAACAATCCCCCCCTGTGCATCCCTGGCAGCGCTGTCCAAGCTCTCCTGGAGCTCTGGCAGCCTCGGGGCTGTGCCCATTCCCTGGGGAGCCTGGGCTGTGCCCCAGCACCCTCTGGGGGAAGAACCTTTCCCTGATATCCAACCTAAACCTCCCTGGCACAGCTCCAGACATTCGCTGGGTCCTGTCCCTGTCACAGGGAGCAGGGATCAGAGAAGTTCCTGTTGTAGACCTTGCTGAAACCAACCTCAGTGCCCATCACAGCAGTATTTTGGGGAGGTAGCACAGTGATTTCAAGCCCCCACAGCACAGTTTGAAGAGCCTCCAACCCCAGGGCAGGAGAACATCTTGTTGTGTTTCGGCTCACACTTACACATTTGTAGCTAGACAAGACAAATAAAAGGGTACATGAGGCTGAAAAAATAGATTTCTAATAAAGGAATGACATAAAAGAAGAAAAACCAAGAAAATATCTTACTCATGTTGTGGTTAACTACACAGATGGTGCTTAGCTGACTCAGCTCTTTGACTGACATATGTTGCTCTTTTCACTGGAAAGAAGCTGGAATTGCCCTCTCCTCCCTTCAGTTACTAAGACAGATCCCACACCTTTGTTTCCTCTTCCCTGAAAGAGGAAAAATGTCCAGAGGAAAATCTGTGACCCTTCCCATTAACGAGCCCAAGTTCAAGTCCCCCTGGTTGTGTTTGTCCAAGAAAAGCTTCACTCCTCATGTTCTGTGACAGGTTGGTGGGACAGGGCATGGACTTGGGTGAGTGAAATCTCATCCCTCTCAAAGCTTTCTGGAGGTGTTTCCATCCTTGTTAGCCCTTCACGATCCTCTGGTTGCTTCTCAGCCATGTACAGGTGTGTCATAGGACTCTTTATATCTTGAGAATATCCCATCTTTTCTAGCTGAGCTGTAACTTTTTTTTTGGTTGGAAGTGCTGTGTGATGACGTCTGTGCAAGGTAAGGAGAGGACTCCTGCTGCCCAGAGGCCAAACCTCCTGTGGGAAGAAGCCACAGGCTCAGGAAGTCATGGGAGCTGAAAGTGCTGGCCATAGGGTTCAGCCCCATTAGGCTAAAAATTAACAGAGATGTGTGAAAACCTCAGCCCACGTCTGCAGTAAGTGAAGGTTTTCCAGCTGAACAAACCCCCGACAGGGTCTGGAGACTCCAGGGGTTCCCTGGAGGCCTGGTAGGTCTGTTCAGAGCTGCTTTTCAGCACTCCCCCACATCGTGTGACACAAGCAGCAGCCTGGCTGTCCCACGGAGCTCCAGCCTTGTCCTCTCCTGACATCCTCATGGTCAGCAAAACACACGGAGCTGAGGCATGAACCGTGAGTGTAAACTTCTTGACTTGAAGAGCAGGCAGGTTTAAGATGGAAAACTCAGTGCTGGTGATGTGGGTAGAGGCCAGCACAGAAGCTGAAGTGCCTGGGATAACCTCCTGGTGATGGTTGTGTGCGCTGCTGGTGTTTACTCTGCATGCAGAGGTGAGTGCTGAGGGCTGTGTCCTCCCAGGGGATGGCCACTCAGCCGTCAGGTGGAGGTGCTGTGAAAAAACACATGGGTTTGTTTATAAGGCCTCATTTTGAAGTTTTTCCAGCAGAGTAAACACAGACAGGATGTCCTCAAAAGTCTTGATCCAGCTGTCCCCAAGGGCTGTGCCTTTGGGGTGGCTGACCTGAATGTCCCCGTGCTGAGGTTGGTTTGGGCAGGGAGGATCATGGCACTAAAATGGATTTTTTTTCCCATTTGAGAGGAAACATTTCACCCTTTCAAATTTTTTGGTGATTATTCTGAAGAGGAATTTTTTTTTTTTTTTTTGGTGCCACCTGCATTTCTAGGGAATTCCCAGAAGCATTCCAGTTTGCTGGAATCTGCCTAGCACCCAGAGCTGTTCTCACATCGTGCCAGCTCCATTCTTCCCTCCTGCAATCCATTATCCTGTACGTGCCTAGCTGCCTTCATGCTTTGCCTCCCAACATCATTTACATAAGAGGAAAATTAGCAGCTTGAGTAATTATGAATAACTCACATTAGACAAAGGGGCCTTGAGGCTGAATGTAGGCAGCCGGAACGTCTGGCACTGCAGACCTTCCATGGCCAGGAAAGGATCCTTTTTCTTTCATTTGGGGTTTCCCAGAAATGCCCAGAGGTTTAGGAACCCACATCCCATTGGTGTTCAGCAGGAGGCTGCTGTGGACAGGAGGAGTGCTGGGAGTGCAGCTCTTCCAGGTGCCCACGCTGGAATTTGGTCTGGATCAGGTTTGTGGACCCTTTTTTGGTGGGTTGGCCATGGGCACAGCCCATGAGCTCACTGCCCACATCTCCAAGATATTCTGAGAGCAGGGAGCCAGATTCAGCCCCTGCTCATCCCTGCTCCAGGACAACCCTTGGTTTAGAAGAAAAAAAGATCAGAGCTGGTGTTGGTGTTTCCCAGATTAAAGGGAAAACTCCCACATCTGAGGAGACTGGGTGCTGCTGAGCTAAGCCCAGGACAACAGCTGCTGCTAGTAAAAATAATGGTTGTTTTTACTAGGAAAAAACTACTCCCTGACAGCAGAAAAAGGAGTTCTACTTGAGCAGAAGCTGCAGAGCCTGCCTCTGAATACCCAAATACAAAAATAAATCTTAAAAGGACAGCCTGTAAACACTTAGTGGGGCTGTCTGCAAGACCCGATGAAAATAAAGGAAGCTATTTCAGTTTTTGCATGTATTTTCATCCCTACTTGCATAAAAAGCAGCTTGCTGTTGCTTTAAAAATATTAAAATACATGTAAAACACATTAGGCTTGTGTACAGTTTTCCAAGGGGTGTCACCACAATGTCCCAGGAGTAACCATACCTGTGCCTTGGCAAACTCCTCTGCTGAAAAGCCTTAAGCAACAGAGCTGATCTGTTTGGTTTGGTTTTTTTCAAATGAGGTTCAATTTTGAGATGGAAAACCCAGAGATCACATCAGGACATGCACACTGGCCCAGGCAGAGTCATTGTCCAGGGTCCCAGCAGAGCCAGACTGATGTGACCATCACATTTCAACTGCAGCCCAAGACAGCCTCCACTGCATCTTCCTTTTTCTGTCTTTCCCTGTCATAAAAAGGATGAAGTGCTTCTCCCACCATTTATATATGGAAAAGGCCTGGTTCTGAAATTGTGCACTTCCCACTTGGAAACAGATTACTGTTTAACAGCCTGCTGCTTTTCAGTGTTACTCCCCCAAAATGCGTCATGGGATGACACATTTCAAGAGCGTAACTTTTTTTTTTCCCTCTGGACCACAAGACCTACTTGCATTTATTTCTCTCAAAACTGGCTTCTGATTGTTTCCTGGTCCTTCAAAAATTTTTTTTCCTGTTATTGTTTTCTACCATTTTGTTATATTTCAAGCCAGGTTGGAGGAGGCTTGGAGCAGCCTGGCATAGCAGGCCCTGCCCATGGCAGGGGTGAAATGAGATGAGATTTAAAGTCCCTTCCAACCCAGGCCATTCTGTGATTATGTTTGCTTTGCCAGGATCACTGTCTTACTCCAGCTGTCACATTTTTGGGGGGATTTCAGTCAGTCTGGCTCACTGCAACATGCAGAAGCCAGAATAAAAGCTTTGTTGGGCAGAGGTGTTGAATAGCTTCATGGTGAGCACAGTTTACTGTACACAAAGACATCAGGGAGAACAAATTTCATTCTGTTTTTCTCTTTTTTTCCTTTCTAATTCATCCTCTTCTTCCATTAGACCTTGTATCTCACTGCTGCTGCTTGATGTGTATTTGCTCAAAGATTTGTTTTTCTGTCTCTAATTTGCTGGTTCTTCCATCCTTTTATGGGCATGCTTCCTAAAAAGAGGTTTTAAACTTTTTTTTTTTTTCTGAGGAGTTTTTTTGCTGCTTCTAAGAAAGTGAAGGGGGTTCCAATATTTCATCACCGTTGCTTCCTTTTTACTTGCTAATTTGAGATGATATAAGAGGGCAGGGAGTTCCCCAGGTTATGCTCCATGAAGCACCATGTGAAATCACTGCTGAACCCTTTGACTCGCTTTCGTTTTGTTCTTCAATATTCCCACTTGATCCCTGTGAATTTTGCCCTCCTCATGCCAGCTGCAAAAAATCACCAAAAACATCTTCCTGTAATATTTGGGCTTCTTAACAAATACTTGTTTGTCTGCTATAAGTCCTTTGGTATATTTTACACTGTTTTCCTTGCAAAGATAATTTTAAGAAAAGTTGCAGTATTGCAGATACTGAAAGGTCATGGGAACTTCTGGCTAAGATTAGTCCAACTTCTTCCTATCAATGGCTGTAAGTGGCACTGGCATTGTAAAAGGAGTACTGTGGGAGCAGTAAAAGACATTTTTTTTCCCAAGTACACATTGAAAAGCACTTTTATCCCATGTCTAGGGCTGGGCACTAACAGGAGCTCTATCACTATGGGCTGATGTTTTCTATTCAGGGGCTCACAGAGAACGCATTGTTCCAAGGGGAGCTGAGCTGCAGAGGTTGGAGCAATTTCATAAGCACAAAATTCCTGCAAGGTGTCTAGGAGGAGCCTTCAGGTGGAAGGGAAACCCTACGACAGGGGCTGCTAAGCAAATGAGCTTTACTCTGTACCACTGTAAGAACAGAAAAAAAAAAAAAAAAAAAAGAAAAGAAAAACCAACCCAAAGCTGGTGTTTCCTTCACTCTGCTCAGTTTGTCATTACCACGAGCCAGGCAGAAATCTCATGTTGGGCAGAATGAATCCTGTGAGGAGCAGCTGAGGGAGCTGGGGAAGGGTCTGGAGCCCCAGGAGAGGCTGAGGGAGCTGGGAAAGGGGCTCAGCCTGGAGAAAAGGAGGCTCAGGGGGGACCTTGTGGCTCTGCACAACTCCCTGACAGGAGGGGACAGCCGGGGGGGTCGGGCTGTGCTCCCAGGGAACAGGGACAGGAGGAGAGGGAACGGCCTCAGGATGGGCCGAGGCAGGGTCAGGGTGGACATCAGCAGGAGTTTCCCCATGGAAAGGGTTGTCCAGGTCTGGCCCCATCCCTTGAGCCATGTGGATGTGGCACTTGGGGACAGGGATCAGTGGTGACCTGGGCAGTGCTGGGGGAATGGTTGGACTCTATGGCCTCTGAATGAAACCCAAACGATTCTGTGATTCCATGAATTTCTCCAAGGATTTACCAACAAACCAACACCTTCCAGCTGGGACCACCCCTCTGTGCTGTGCTGGCCATTAGCAGCTGGCCACAGCAGTGACACTGGAGGCACATGGACACATGTTTTACTAAACCTTGAGAGGCACAATTCTAATCTGAGCCCCCTGCCCAAATGGATTTAATTTCTCAAAGGGCTGCTTCTCTTTTTACTTTGCAGCATCTGGAGCCTTTACAGAGGGAGAGAGGTAGGCTGGAAGGCCTTATCTCCAGGGGCTGCATCCAGGAGTGGCTGAGGGCACCTCTTTAGGTCTCTGTGGGTTGTCCTGAGCACAGACACTCCACACTGAGCAACCTGAGCACCCCTGGCAGATTATTCCAGTTAGGTGAGTTTCTCCTTAACACCGAGGGGCAAATGGATTGCTTGGTGGCTTTTCTGTTCCCTCTAGCTCATTGCTGGCCGCCCAGACCACAGCTCTCTTACAAAGAGGAGGAAGAAAGAACTTGGAAGGACACCCACTTGTGTGGGGAAAGGAAGAAAACGTCAGGGGATTACTGAACACTCTCCTGTGCGGTGATGACAAATGTCCTGACGCAACTGCAGACAGACAAAGCCACCCCCCAAGCAGCATCGGGGCTGGCTGGCACAGCAGGAAGAACAAGTTGTGCTTTTGGAGATTTTTTCCCCTCCTGCAAAGGACAGATCACTCTTCAGGGAATTCTTCTTGTCTTGCTTCCCAAGGGGTGCTTCCTGCTGAAAGGCTGGTTCGTGGTGCCAAAGGGTTTCTTCAGCAGAAGAAAAGCATCCAGTTCCTCCTCATTTCCCTTTCCTCCCCCCGTCCCCCACTGCCATGGACACACAATAACCTGGGTTTGGCTGGAGGACACTATTGAGAAAGGTGACATCTGGAGACGAGGACACCAAGAATTGCAGGTCTGTTCCCTCCCATGAGGGTTGTCCATGTGGTTAATCAAACCTTTGGAGAAGGGGAGATTTACTCCTGCTTGCAGTTGTCTGGCTTTGGCTGCTGACGGTTGATTAGTACCCATTAATTATCTTCCCAGTCCAGGCATTCATAAGCAGAGATCAAAGCACTCTTCAACCCTCCTTTGGCTAAACCAGAGAGAATGGTGCCCTTGGACCACAAGATGGATGGATTCTGCTGTGGGCAAGGATCCCAGCTGGAAAACGCCTTCACTCAGTGCAATAACTGAAAATCTTACCACCCCCTCTGCTGTGGGGGTGCCCCAGCCCCAGCCAGAGTTGTGCACTCAGAGTGGATATGTTGGATTGAATATGGTTTTTGTTCTTCCTTTTGATGCAGAGACTTAAGAATACTTCTATCTTAAAATAACTTCTCCAGTCCCTGTATTTTTTTGGCACTGCTACCAGCTTCTTCCACGTCACTGCAATTAAATCATAAATGCAAATACCAATATAACACCATTTCATATGCATTTTTTTCAGCTGAAACCATTCAGAACACATTTTTTCCCACCGCATAGATAACAACTGCAGCTGCAACTTTCTGTACTGCTCAGTGAAAATGGGGTTTGTCTGAACACCTCTGGCTGGCTCAAAGATCCCAGTGCAGCTGCCCTGCCCTCACTGATAGCTGCCGGTGCTGATGCTGACCACAGATTTTATCAGCAGGGCCATGTAGGTGTTTTTCAAAGGATCAATGGTTGAAAATGTCAATTAGCATTGTAATATTTCTCACCTACAAGGTTAAAAAAAATGGGAGGGGGAGGGAGGAGGGGAGGAGGCGGGATTAATTCCAAATTCTTGAGATTCCAATGCAGTGAGTGTCTTTCTTCAAAAAGAGCAGGGAGATGATGCTGCATGAAGGAAATTGCCTCTCAAGTTGGGAATTTTTATAATTTCCACCCACTGTGATATCTACAGGTATATTCTCTCTCATCACAGTGCCTGAGGGCTAGATGCAGCCAGGGATGTGGATGTTTTGGTTGCAGTGTTTCCTTTACGTAGGATTTTTCTTTTTTTTCCTGGGAAAAGCATGCCAGCCTCTGCAAGTGCCCTTCAGTGGGAGTTCAACAGCTTTGTTGTTTTTTAGAACGTGTCAAAGGGCAAGAACAGACAAATTCATGCTGTAACACAAATACAAAAACTCGGGGAAATTCAAAGGTGGGTAGATCTGAGGTTCTGCCCCAGGTCCATTCCTAAATCCTAACAGTTCATCCCCTCAGGACCATGGCTTCTCTTAGGAAAATCTGCTGCTCTGTCACCCAGAGTGTGCCTGCAAGGCTTGGGTGCTCTCACAAGGGTTCTGCTGTCAGTAGGAATATTTTCCACCCCAGGAGCCCAAGGCTGGCAGTGGGATATCTACTGGCTGAGGCTGACATGAAGCAACAAACCAGAGCAAATATTTCATTTATTTTTAATATACACCCTCAGTGAAACTTTTGTGGGATGTATGGCTGCTTGAAATGTAAACCTGAATTTCATTCTTCATTAATTTCATGCAAAAAAATTAGGAAACCACTCACAGTATGGCATGTGTGGCAAAAATGTGGCTCAAAAGAGGTATCCTGCACTGCTATTTTTCTTCCCAATTAATTTCAGAGACTGAACACTACACAGTTCTGGCAGTCTTGCTAGGAACAACCAATAAAACACCACTGGAACTGGTCTGGAGCATTTCTCATAAGTATTTCTTAAATGGGCACCAACAGGCTAGATAAATTCACTCATACTTTTCAATAAAAACAGCATAGCGGCAACAGCGAACAATCTGATGTTGTCTTGAGCTTTTGTGGTGAGAGGATAAGATTGTTTGTATAGAAACGAGAGTGGATGAGGTTAGGTGAAATGAAATTAACAAGAACTCTCTTTCCATGAAGAGTAAGGTACAGAAATTGCTTGATTGCGTTTTCTAAGCTGACCTTCTGCTTGGTTTTTCTTTGCTTGTCTACAGAGGATGACAGAACTATGGCAAAACACAGTGATTCTTCTGTCCATGGTGGCAAATTGGCAGCTGTTGATCAGGAGGCTGATGGTGTAAATCAGTGGTCGTGGTCAATCTGTTGGAGTTATCACAGGACAGCCTCACTTGGGCACCTTCTCCGTGCCTTAGGGAAATGTTCATGGAGCAAGGAAAGGCCAGCTCCAAGACACTGGTGTGGCTCAGCCTGTGGAAACACCAGCCCCTAGGGAAGCTTCTGGTCTCTGCTGGCATTTTGGGTGATCTGTGAGCTGCAAACTCCAACAAACCCTGAACAGCAGAGAAAATGCTACTTTGGCTGAGGGGCACTGAAATTGTTAAATTCTTAGTGTGGCTGTGGTCCTCCAGGTTAACAATCCTGCTGTTCCAGCCTTTTTGGAGGCTAAAGGAGTGTTCTCCAGGTAATAAATCTATCTTTGCCTACAGGAGCAAACAGGAACCTTGTAGCTCCCAGATAGCTGTGGAACACCATTCCCGAATGTCCTGTGCTGAACCCAGGGCTCCATTTCTGTCCCGAGGAGTCCAGAAAATGATAACAGCTGTCAGTATTTAAGACTTTGGCATAGCCAAGGGGTAAGAAACTTGATAGTCCTCACAAAAAAGAGAAGTCCAATAGCAGAGGATTTGGCTCCCAGTTGGGAGTTAGTTTGGAGATGAGGAAAAATTTCTTCACAGAAAGGGTTTTCCAGCCCTGGCACAGGTGCCCAGGGTGGTGCTGGAGTTCCCATTCCTGCAGGGGTTTAAAAGCTACGTGGATGTGGCATTTGGGGCCATGGGTCAGTGGCCTTGGCAGTGCTGGGGAATGGTTGGATTTGGATGGATGGCCTCTAAGGGCTTTTCCAACCCAAGTAATTCCTTGATTCTATGATCCGTAAATACATCCTGTTAATTCATTGTCACACAGACCTTTCAACCTAAATATTGGATATTTGAGTACTCTTAGGACTCACAGAGTGCACAGGCTGTGTCCACACTTGCAGGGTCTCAGCGCTTCCTCAAGGCTCCTTCCAGGGGTGCTTTGAGCTGGATGGCTCCAGGCTGGTGGAGCCTGGAGGGAGCAGGGACCATGCAGACAGACCCCAGAGCCACGGTCCTGAGTGAAACCAAAGCTCTGACGAGGACCAAGGGCCGTACTGTGGTTGGTGCAGATCAAATGTGGGTGCTCTGGCTCCCCCAGGTACTTGTCCCCCCACACTGGCCCAGGATCCCCGGGTGGTTAAGCTCCTGCACAGCAGCTGCTCAACAGCTGCAGCTTGCACTCCATAAATGAAAGAAGCCCTAAATCTGTGTGAAATTTCCAGTGGTTTAACAGCTGCTGCCTGAGCCAGGCTGTCTGTGTCACACACACGGTGACGCTGGAGGGGAAGGAGGCAGCACAGACAGCTGGGAGCAGTCATTTCTGCTGGTGCTTAGTTTTAATATGCTTCTGCTCATGTCAGAGCCTTTCCAGTGAAAACTTGAGAATGGAGAAGCATTTGGATTTATTTCCCCCCGCTTTTTTTACTCCCTGCCTCATAGTTGCAGTGAGTTTAGTATGAGTCAAACTCTGTCATTACAGGATTTTTTTTCCTAGGGGGACTTTGTAGTGGGATTCATTGCAACCTTAAATTCTCATTCTTGTGAATGGAGGGGAGTGGTTTCTCCATCCAGGAATGGGCGGTTCAGCTGAATTAGCTATTTGGTTTAGACAAAGACAATTTGCTTTGAGACTTCTCTAACCCTAAAGTTATTTTTTGGGGGGCAGCAGTGCTAGGGGTAGATCCCACAATATTCTGGGCCTCTGGAGAGGAGAAGGTGCTCTGGGCAGATGAGAAACTTCCTAAGAAGTGCCACTAAAACCCAGGAAATTGGTTGTGTGCTTTGAAAAAGCCATGCAGAGCAATTAGAGAGAGGATCTGGAGGGTGATTAAAATATCTACATATTAATAGGCTGCGGTATGACCAACCAACTAACACTGTTTGACTGTGGAGAGGGAGGGTTTTATGCCCAGGAAGTAGCAGGGAAAAGTCTGGGTCGCCAGAAGGGCTTCATTCACCTCAGTAAACAATAAAGTTCAGGATAAAATCTGTGGTGTTGCCAGGATTTATTTCAAAAATACCTGGTGCAAACAGTTGTTTTCATTTACCAACATTTTATGCTCTCTCTGTGTTTACAAAAATAAAATGACCTATAATAAAATGACCTATTAATTAATAACCAAAACCAGTCCTTAATTCTAGTTTTTACTGAAATTATATTTATGCCAGGAATCCCTTATTTGCTCTCAAATGCAAATTCAGGTTAACCAAAAATTATGTGAATTTTAGCTGTGGGAAGCCCTGCTCTCAGCAGAGGTGATGCCACAGAGTTAAAGCACTTATGGCACACACTGAGGATCTCCTGTCTTCCCCACACTGCTTGCCTGGATTTTGGCCGGATTTCTCTGGATTCCTTGCCCCATGAATGTTCTGTGATGCAACATCATTCTCTGTTCAGATAATAACTACATGAAGGAATTACCTTGTTGCACTTTTTTGGGGTGCAGCAAATGCTTTTTGGGGTTTGGAAAGGACTAGGCAGACAGTCCGAGGTCAGTATGTAAAAATCTTTTTATTTTAATTTTCTGACTCCATTTATATACACTGTACAAAGGTGGCCAATTATTGGCCAAAGCAGGTCAACCCATCACTTGGATTGGTGACCATACCAATCACTCAAATATTCTATCAGAACAAAGGAATGTAAACATTTCTTATTTATATGAAGAGGCTTGGGAACTCAGCTCAGAGTTCCAAAACATCAGAAGGTTTTTTTGCTTTAATATCAAGAGCAAGTCTGAGACATGTAAAATCAGAGCTACATTACTTCTGGCTGGAACAGGGTCTGCTGCCAGAGAGGGGGTGGTCAGGTCCCTTCAGTCTTGGTTGTTCTGGTGGGAGCTGCAAGTTGAGTCGTAGTTTTGGTGCAAGATCTAAATGGTTTGGGCCAGAGTATTCCTGGACACCAAATCTCCCTGCACATCTAATGGCTGCACAGGGAATGGGGCATCAGGAAGGGAGGAGATCTTGAGGCTGATGTTGTACAATGGTTTGAGTTGGGTGGGACCTTATGGATCGAGGCCCCCAGGGGTTTGCAGGTTTCCATAGGTGAAAAGTTGGACACGAGCCAAAAGCGTGCACTCACAGCCCAGAAGATCAAACACTCCCTGGGCTGCATTGAAACAGGCACGGGCAGGTCAAGGGAGGTGATTCCTCCCCTCTGCTCTGCCCCAGGAGAGCCCACCTGGAGCACTGCACCCAGCTCTGGGGTCCTCAGCACAGGAAAGGTGTGGGGCTGTTAGAGAAGATCCATGGGAGACCATGGAGCTGCTGCCAGGGCTGGAGCCCCTCTGCTCTGGAGCCAGCCTGGGACACCTGGGGCTCTTCAGCTGCACAAGACAAGGCTCCAGGGAGAGCTGCCAGCCCCTGCCAGGGCCTCAAGGGGCTCCAGGAGAGCTGCACAGGGACTGGGGACAAGGCCTGCAGGGACAGGACACAGGCAATGGCTTCCCAGTGCCAGAGGGCAGGGCCAGATCTTGGGATCTTGGGCAGGAATTGGTGGGTGTGAGGGTGGGCAGGCCCTGGCACAGGGTGCCCAGAGCAGCTGTGGCTGCCCCTGGATCCCTGGAAGTGTCCCAGACCAGGCTGGACAGGGCTGGGAGCATCCTGGGACAGTGGAAGGTGTCCCTGCCCATGGCAGGAGGTGGCGTGGATGAACTTTAGGCTCCCTTCCCAAACCCAAACCATTCTGGGATTCCACGATCACCTCGTTCCATTCCTTCCATTACCCTAGGCTGCTCAGTGTTATGCCAGGACAAACCCTGCACGCCCCACGTTCTCCCCAGCAGCTTGAACACAACTTTAGTTACCACAAAATGCTCCACCAGCAGCACAAACTCGGGTTTCCTGGTGGTGGCTGTGGGCTATGAGCTCCAGAGCTCCTACCCAAGGAGGGCTGGAGGGGCCCAGGACAGCTGGAGGCCCCCAAACAACTCTGGTGAGAGCTGTGCTGGTGCCCTGCTGCTGTTGGACCCATGGGTGTGTTCCCCATGGAAGGGACTGCAGAAAACAGGGATGATCCTTCCAGATTGGGAGAGAGTTGGCTGGGACCCTGTTTTCCCTTTCCCCCGCCCCTGCTTGGGCTCTGGCAAGCCAAAACCTTCTCCATGGCACAACAGGGTAGAAAATAACTTCCCCTCATCTTTCTCTGCTTCCATTACATGGTCACTGTCACTGTCCCACCAAGGAGCTCAAGGGGTACAGGGCAACCCACCCCTGAGATGGGTCCCATTGAGGGACACAAGTGGATGTCCCCTGCCCCCAGGGATGGCAGGAGACAAAATGAGCTGTTCACTCCTTTCCTTCCCCATCCCTGGGTTATCCCTGCCCAGAAAAGCCTGAGCAGAAAATGCCAGGGCTGGATGGGCGATGGTTTGGTTTTGTTGTCTTGTTTTAAACAGGCCCTGTGAACAACTGTTGTGCTCGAGGGGCGGGAAGGGGGGTTACCATGGCAAAATGGGATTTGCTGGGAATGAATAGCTTTCTTTTTCTCCCCTGAAATGAATGGGTTGCTGAGACCTCCCTGCATATGAAGGCTGTAGGTGCTAGGCTCGGTGGAATGGACAGTGAGCAATTATCCCCCCCAGCTTCACGTTATCCACAGGCTTCTTAATACAACTCAGTGTTATTACACACAAAAAATGTGATCTCAAGTGTGGATTGAGAGAGACAAAATGTTCCCAGTGGGATCTATCCGTGTCTCTTCCCCAGTCCCCTCTGACAACAGGGATTAGCAGCAATGTTTGCACTGACTGTAACTAGGACATAAAGACCATGGTTCATTTCTTCCCATTCAGCTAATTCTTTACATTGCAGACACTACAGGATCCATTTAGGGGTTGGGGGGTTTTTTTGGTTGGTTTTTTTTTGTCTCTTTTGTGAAAGTAGGTTGGGGAGGGAGGGGGTGAGGGGGGGAAATCTGCCGAAGAAACTGTTGGCATCTCCAAAGAAAAGTATCTTTTCAACCCTCAGGCTGCAGCCCTCAGCCCTCCTCTGCCGGGGATGAAAGAAGCCGCTGTGCACATCTGATGCGATGGCATTCACAGACAACCTCTCTTTTAGGTGAAGGCCACGATATATTTGCCAAGAATGGCGACTTTTAAGAAATAAAGTGATTTAAGCTGGCAGATTTGACCTCCCATATCAAGCTCTGGGATTTGGTTTGTTGTTGTTTTTTTTTTTTTTAAGCAAATGGGAGTGCTTGCTCCCAAGCCATCTCTCATTCCTGACACGTTCCCACCTCTAAAGCAAACTACAGCACCAACTTTAGGGATGTTTTCTTTTCCAGGACAGCTTTGGGAGGCAGAGTTTGACTATGTGGGAAGGGTTGGGCCAGAACCCCATGGCAAATATTTTTGCCAGCTACACAATCCCTAATATGTACCAATTAACAGTGTTTTGGTCCCATTTGGAAGAAAGCCTCACCGGCAGCCAAAACCTGAGCTGTAGGACACAAAATTTGCGCAAAGGAGCTGGAAAATGCGCTTTTGTGCAGCACAATCACATCACCACCTCAGTCTGTCTGGGGAAAGGTCAGCAGGGCAGTGGCCCCTGCAGCATCTCTGTGCAGGTTCTGGACCTGGTCCATCCCTTTTTTGGGGCAGGGGTGAGGGGAGAGGTGGTTAATGTGCCAGCATGGCTCTGGCTGTTATCTGCATGCATTATCTGTTCCAGTGCCATACATCAATCTTGCCTAAACAGACAAGTCCTGCTGACTCACAGCAGGTTCAGGGGAGGCTACGTGGCAAAAATGAAGGATTAAGAGGTGAAAGAGGAACCTGTAAATCTTTCTGAGATGAAGGGCAGGCAGGGCTGTGTGCCACAGGCCGTGCAAGGATGTGATGACCCACCTTTGCCCCATGGTCTCCGCCTCATCAGTGCTGGAGGCAAATGATGTAGAAATAAAAGCCCCAGAGCCAAATTCAGGCTTCAAAATACTGATTGTGGGGGTTTGTTTCCTTATTTGATTTCAAACGTCCAATCTTGGAGAGGAAAAGTGTGCAAAGGAGACACACCCCTTCTCTGAAATTTGGTCAGCACCATCACAAGCCATAACCCATGCAAGGATTTACCCAGATCTGTGCACAGACCAGAGAGAGGAAAAATGACCCCAGATTGCACCGTGCTTTTCAGGTGACCCCAGATAATGTGCCTCAAATGTGTGTGATGATTTATCTACTGCCTATCACCTCCATTCCTGGCGTGAAGAGAGAGAGCAGATGAACCTGACCTGTCCTTGGGGGGAACACAGGCTTGCCAAGGCCTTCAACACATGTTTTGGAGAGCATTAATGCATGTGCTCAGAGTGCAGGATGATGCCTGACTATGTTTTCCTGCATCACTAGAAATATCCTAGGAATGGACAAGTGCTGATATGGATGACATATTCCTGGGCTCCTTCCAGTAAAGGGAAGATGTGAATGGTAACTTGGAGAAAGTCACCTTTCTGGCACCTCAGCTCTTCCCACAAAGGATGATTTTTAGGTCCAGACCTCCCAGCATGTTGGTGTTGATACCAATAGACAACACATGCTGCCTGCTGGTTTATATGGGGGGAAATAACAGAAGTTTCACAGAGTCCTACCTGAAATCTGCATCAGGGTAAACAAAGTGGGTCATACAGCCACAGAATGACAGAACAGTTTGGGCTGGAAGGGACCTTAGGGACCACCTTTTTCCACCCCCTGCCTTGGGCAGGGACAGCTTCCATTGGACCAGGTTGCTCCAAGCCCTGTCCAACCTGGCCAGGAAAACTTCCAGGGATGGGGCATCAGATCTCAGATGGCTCTGGAGGGATGTCAGATCTTTAGCACACATACAGACACCTCCATTCAGGTGTTTGACATCAGGGGCTGAGTCTTGTTGGTACTCACACAGACACCTTTTGTTCTGCTGGCTGTTATTCCCCCAAAAATGCGCAGGACACTTGGTCTGCTCATCCCAGGAATGGTTATGGGGGTGCTCTCCATCACAACAGGGTGAGTGGTGAGTTTTCCTGCCATGGAGGGATGTGGTTTGATAGGTCAAAGGATGTTATGTGTCAAAATAAAGGCATTTTGGAGAGTGTGTACTTGTACTGACATATTCATCTGATGCTAATTAATACAGACAGGAAATATGTTGTCAGGTTCAGAGCTGTGTGTTAGCTCTCCCCTCACAGCCCTGTGCTGGATGAATGACGTGTACCTTTAAACCTGAAGAATTTGGAAAGAGGGTTGTGTTTTCTTCCCGTGGGGTTACCACCAACTCCACTTGTTCTAGTTTAGTTTCATCCTTTAAAGCCTGAAATAAAGATGGTTTTAGTTCCTTGCTGTCAAATGTAAATGATGCTTTGACTTCACAAAAATGAAACATATTTCTAAAATTAGTGTCATCCTGTTTCACCTTCCTCCCGGGTCACATTGTGCAAGCAAAGAGATCAAACATTTGTGCTTCTCCCAAAAAAGAAATTATTCATGTTTGAGTTCAAGTTAGGTGGGTGTGTCTCCACAGAGTGGATGAACTGCTTTGTGTTTAAAAATCAGGTGGGAAGAAGAGCATACTTTGATACTGGGAAATGTTTTGAACCTCAGAGGACTCCTGAAACAGGAGATCAAAAACCTCTGGGATTTTCTGTTGCAAAAGCAGGAAATCCCAGTGTATCCTGTAGCATAAGAGAAAAAGTTAAATATGCAGGACACAAGGTAACTTTTTTACTTATTTCAGTCATCATCAGACTTCACCCAGGGCAAAGCTGAAGCATGGATTTATGTACTACCTGTTCTTGTTTGGGCTGGAGGCATGGACTCAAAAATTCACTCTACTCGATTTTAAAGATTTTTTAATGGAGATTCTTTATTTGTTCGATGAATATCACCTAATGACCACAGGAAGGCAGCTGACAGTTAGTTCCAGGTGGACTCCTTCAGTTGCGAATTAACTCAGGGGAGTGAGTCAGAGTTTGTACTTTCACCCAGCAGGCAAATCACTCAATTAATGCAATGACGAAGCTGCTGCGGGTGCTTGCGAGAACTTGGAGCAATTAATTACCTGTGTGTTTCCTCCTGTGGCAGGAGCAACACCAGCTGCTGGAATTATCTTAGCTAACACCAGTTGCTGGAACTATCTTAACTAACACTAACAAATCTGGACAGTCTCAGCCGCCCAGAAATCACTGCTGATTCCCACAGCTGTCAAAGTCAGTCACAGAGTCACAGGATTAATCACAGGATTACAGAATAAACTGACCTGGAAGGGAATAATAGGGATTATTGAGTCATTTTACCTTGGTATAAAGTATCTTCCATCTCCCTCCAGTGCAGTCTGGCTGCTGGTGGCCCTTGTCACTATGAACATCTCCAGAACTGTCACCAGGAGAGAGATGCAGCTCACCTGTAAGGAGAAATATTGCTGACTTGTTTCTGAAATATCTGCTTTTATTTATCCTTTTTTATTTTATGTACTTACATGTTGTTATTCTCAGAGAATTCAGCCTTTGTGTATGCCTTTCAGAGAATATGGATTATCAACTTTGGGAAAAAAGAGATGGTTCCCAGTTTTAAATAATGTGTGAAAAAATAACTTTGATTACTACAGAATGAATTCTTCTAGTCTTCAAGTATATGGTTCACTTGTCAAGATTTTTCTGAATAATTTAAAATCATACTTACTGTCATTTTAAACATATTTAACATATACAATGAATATATAACTTCAAATTTTAATCAGTTCTTGAAATTATGGAATGTTAAAATCCACTTGAAGACCAGTTTTAATAGAATTATTTAAATAGAGAAATCAATTGAGTTACATTTTTACAAAAGTAGAATTCTCTCCTCACTGGGACAGGGAATGGAGACAGCAAATTCCATCAGTTTTACAGAAGTGAAGAGATGGGATTACTGAAGATGAAAAGATGAGCTCACTTCCTCACTCAGGGTCCCACAGCACTGCACATTAATGAATCTCCTGACATGCAGTGTTCTGCTTTCAGGCACACCCTTGCCTGAAATCCTTCCCGTGTTTTTCCCATTTCTCAGCACTGTGTTATTGGACACACATTACACTTACAATAAATTAATCTCTGATCTATTTTCTGTTGTGAAGGTGAGCTGTGTCTCACTTGGCTGCTGAAGGAGGAATGTTAGTCATCCCAAGTCTCTCTGTAGTTGCTGCAAAGCATGAGAACAGTGCAGTCCCTTTGCAGTGACTCTTGGGGGGCACCAGGGAGACTTCAGAGCTCCCAGACTTCCTTCTCCTCATACGATTAATCCAAATTACACTGGGATGGAGGTCTGTGAGAAGTTCCTCCTTGCTGTCTATGAGCAAGACTGGAGGGAAGTTTGGCTGCAGGGCAAGGTTGCCAAAACCAGAGGAATGAGAAGAATTCCTTACTGTGAGTGACATTATAACTGAGTACTGATATGGTGATGCTCTGAAAAGCAGAGTGATGTCTTGGGCCATGTATGGGGACAGAAAACAGCCAGCAATGAGAGTGTGTCAGCACAGCTGGTCTGAGAAAATGCAGCTGAGTGTGTTTTTGGGGTTTGTTTTGGTTCTCTCGAGCAGCTGAACTTACTAGAGGTGAAACCACTTGTGGTTTCCTGTTTTCATAATTTGGCTTTTTTTATTGTATGTCAAGGATGTTTCTTAGAAGCAGAGTCAAGTCTGCTGGCCCACTGTAGCAGGTTTGGGGCTGCCATGCAGGTAGCATGGGCACCCAGGCCTCCATTGGATGCTTTGGCATCCCTTAAGAGGAAAGCAGCTATTTAAGGTAAAGAAGAGGGCAAAGAGAAGTTGGGCAAAGCTCATCTTGTCCCAAAGTCAAGTAAAAATCTGGTTGCGTGTCTGCTCCTGTTGTGGATATCCCCACCTCCTCAGCTGGAGATCGTCACTGATTTATAATGTTGTAAACAAAATGGGAAGCAACAAAGCTTTATAAATGTACCAATTATTAAGAAATTGCTAAATGTTGACCAGTCTTACAGAAAGATGGTGCTTTTCCTCTCAGTGTGTGTGCATAACTTAAAGAGAAAAAGAGCATATCCTGGGCCAACTCTTTGGCCGCTTTTCCCAGAAATGGCTCTACAGAGAGGAACCAGCCCTGGGTTTTTCCATCAAATCCCAGTTATACCCAGCATTAATACGACTATTCAAAGCATCACAGAATCCCAGGATGGTTTGGGTTGGAAGGGAACTTCAAGCTCATCCAGTGCCACCCCCTGCCATGGGCAGGGACACCTTCCACTGTCCCAGGTTGCTTTAAGCCCTGTCCAGCCTGGCCTTGGACACTGCCAGGGATCCAGGGGCAGCCACAGCTGCTCTGGGCACCCTGTGCCAGGGCCTGCCCACCTTCACAGGGAACTATTTCTTCCCAATATCTCATCTATCCCTGCCCCTGGCATTGAGAAATCATTCCCTATTTGCCTTCCTTCTTGCTTGTCTTCCAGAGTCTTGGAATTTTTGAGAATAAGTGGGGTTTTTGCCAGTCCATGTCATGAGGTAGAGGATGCTGCTCTGTACAAACTTTGAGGAGGCTGAGAGAAGCACAGTAGTAGTAGTGGGCCATTCTTGGCCCCAGGGATGGTTCAGCGGTGGCATTATGTATGACCACGAGTTAAGAGAAATCTGAGAATGTGAAAGCATAGGCAAAAATTGTTTCAGCACTTGGAAAGGAGCCCCTGCTCCTGCAGCCAGTGCCACAGAGCTGAAAACACAGGTGGCTAATGAAGTCTTACAAATGGTGCAGTATCTTTCCACATCCTGTTGGGTTCAGCAGGAGTTCTGCTGCTCTCTCAGGCTGATTCTGGGTTATGTCCTTGGAGCCTGCGAAGGCCAGGAAGGAGAGGAGTGCGTTGGTCTCCTCTCTGCTTTCCCCCATCATCTGTCAGACCCTTCCCAAAACACCTTCTCGTGTTGCAGCGGCATCGCGATGTGCCGCGGGTGACCCTCTTCCCCAAATACCCACAGATAAACTCAGCTCCTTTCATCCACCAGGGAAACTTCTCCTTTTCATGAGCTCCATGGCTGAGTCCCGGAGGTCAGCACTGACGGGTGGGTTTTTGTCATGTTTCCTGGGAAGTTTGGTAATTTATGGCATGAGATTTCTTTCAGGAGAGATGAAATGGTGCACGCTGTGTAAACCTCTGCAAAGCACTCGGAGCCGTGAGTGCTGATAGAGCCACGCTGCACCAGTTTACATTCTGCAGATGGCTGATTTATGGAGGTGGCAAGTTGGTGAGGCTTTTTTCCCTTTCTAGATGCGAGGCAATTTCCTGAGCAAGGCTGAGGTTGAGCGTCTGTCACGTGTATCCTGCAAAAAAGTTGGTTTTTTTTTTTTTTTAAGACATTGCCAAAATGAGAGAACTGAATGCCCGAATTTGTACCAATTTCATAGAATTGGTACAAAGTCATGTTGTCAGTTCCCAGGCTGTGGATGAGTGAAGATGCTGATGGGGACAGGGTGGCTCCCTCCTGGTTCCTGCTGAGCAGAGGACCATCACTGCAGGAACACTTCACCAAAAACCCATCTGAATAGCTGACAGCTTCAAACAATTATTTTGCCCTCGACAGAAGGTTACCTCTGTGGAAGTAGAGGTGTGTAAGCAGCACTGGATGGGAATTGCCACTGGTTTTTGCTCTGTAGAGATTTTTATGAACAGCCAGAGCAGCTCCCTGTAGCAGAACACAGCTGAATGCACTTGAGAATGCTTTTATTTATCTATTCTACAGCTCAGCAACAGTAAACACTGTCTCCCCTTCACAAAAAAAAATGGCTCATCCATGTTTATATCCATGATAACATGTCCATTTCCAAGTGTTCCTTTGAAATTTTGTCTCCTTGAAACACCACAACTGGATGAGGGATACTTCTGAAGTTGAGCTGACCTTCCTTGCAAACATCAAACCTCCCTGGGTGAAGCAAAGAGAGCAGTCTGTGGGTTTGCTTTTTGGGAGCTGCAAGCTTCCCATTTATTTGGATTACCCTTGTCATTTTGCCACCATTTTGCCATGAAATTGGGTGTTTTAATAGAGGGAGTTTTGTAGAGTTTCACATCATGCTCAGGACTTGCCATGAGCATTTACACCTGCAGCTTGATGAGGGATTGCAGCAGCTAGGATGGGGATAAACCTTGAGGGAAGAAAGAGTTTTGCTGTCACTTCCTACCTTCCAGGAGATCCTCACACCCAAAAAAAAAAATCAGGAAAAAATTCTCAAATCCCTTAGCAATAGCAACAACTCATCTTTGCCTACAGTGGATCACTGAACAAAACTTTTCAGTGCTGTCCTGCCCTGTGGTCTCCTTCTGGTTCTGTTTCCCCTCTTTCTATGTCTATCAGCATATGGATTATCTGGATTTAGATGTCCACCTGGCTGAGATCTTTAATAATGAGTCAGTGGCACTTCCCAGCCGTACACAGGCCCCTGCCTGTGGCTGCAAGTCCACAGGCAGAAGCTCTGTAGGCATTTTCAGCATTTCTAAGTGACTGAAATTCAGAAAGTTTTTTGTCACTGTCAGCAAATGACAACAGGAACATCTGAATGGTAGGAAGGAGAAAGGAAATGCGGTTTTTCTTTCACAGAAACGCAAATTCCAAGAAATAGAAGAAAAAAAAACAACAAAAAATTTGACTGCAAATTAAAAACTCCAAATGAAATAAGCCTATTTCAGGGAGTTAAGATTCTCCCTTTACATCCAAAATGTGGTTTTAAGCAAAACAAAACAAAACAAAACCTACACATCTTCAGCAGTGAGACAGAGAATATTCCTGGCCATCTCTGCCCATCAGCTTTCCAGTAATATGCATTATTTTGGCTTCCCTTGTGCACAAGCTGCAGCCTGCAGATTACAGGGGCAGCTGTCTGCAAACAGTTGATACTGGGACTAAAGCTGGTGAAATCTGGAAGTGTGCCTGTTCTGCAGCTCCAGCACTGTACTTCTGCAGATATGCCCTGATGCAAAACACAGGGAGAACTCCAAATCCATGGCTTCATTTAAAAAAACAACAAAAACCTACAAAGCACCTGCATGTGCAGCACAAGGGATGATGCTTCACTTGCCACTGAAATTGTGGTTACATGATGCTCAAAGACACACTGGTGGCGGGGCCAGTACAAAAGCTGGGCTAAAAATTGTTTTGGAAACATCTTGGGAATGAAATGCCCTGATAAAGAATAGGTTGTTCCAACATCGCTGACATTGAGCGAGGGAAACAAAACTGGCCATGAAAAAATGCAAATATTAATGTAGATAAAAAGGACTCCTTGGAGAGGACACATCTGGAAATAGGGCAGCTTCATGGTGTACTCCCCTCACGTGGTCATGCAGATCCTCTCTGCAGGCAGCAGAGCCCAAGCGGTTCTTCAGCAGTATCCATTCCTCCCTAAGCAAAAGGACAAACATGAGATAAATCATCTTCTATAGTGCCCATTATCTCCCCTGACCATGAGAAACCTCCAGCTGAGACTGGAATGTTGAAAGTTTTACCGCCCTTAGGGCACCGAGGAGACTTCTGTATCCAGGCTGGAGGGTCCAGCTAGGCCTTCTCTCTCTGTGCTGTTCCAAGTCAATGGAAATCTCAGAATAAGTGAGAGGTTTAGGTTGGAAAAGCCCTCAGACCACTGAGTCCAACCATTCCCAGCACTGCCGAGGACACCACTGCGCCATGTCCCCAAGTGCCACATCCACATGGCTTTTAAACCTCTCCAGGGATGGGGGCTCTTACACTGCCCTGGGCAGCTGTGCTAGGGCTGGACAACCCTTTCCATTGAAAAAAATTTCCCAATATCCAACCTGAACCTGGCACACCCTGAGGCCATTTCTTCCCATCCTGTCACTTGTTACCTGGAGGAAGACATTGACCCCCACCTGGCTGCCCCCTCGTGTCAAGGAGCTGTGGAGGGCAAAAGATCTTCATTCTCCTGGCTGTGGTGGCACCTGAGAGAGCTGGGTGGATGCAGATCCTTCTCCTTTAACAGGCTCTGCCCGGGAAAGTGTTTGCTGCAGCTGCTGCCTGGATGCTTCGGTAGGCTCAGATTTCAAGCCTTTTGTCTTTCCCGAATCGCATTGTTCTCTTGTCCATGCACTCCTGCTCATAAGGGACATCCTCGTCAGGTTCGGCAGCGCATCTGGTGGGCACCGTGACTCCGCTGGGGTTTTTGGTGTGGTTTTAAGCGCCGGGATGCAATGCTGGGAGCGCGGGAGCGGGGTGGGCTGGGGTCTCTGTGCCCCACGGATGATCCCGTGAGTGAGGGATGCTGTCAGACCCACAGGTTATGTCCCTGAATTACCGAGTGGTGCTGTAAGGCAGGGAGGGGAAAGGTCAGCTTAATTACACTGCAGAATAGGAGTGATTTTGTAACATTCCTGTCACAACCAGGAATGAATCCGGATAAAGCCTATTCATTCAGCTTTTTGCAAGCATAGGAAGAACAGGTCCCTAACTACCCTCCAGCAATTTATTTTGAGTAGTCTCCAGCTGCTCTTTCAAAAAGTTTCTGTTGTGTTTAATACCTTTATTGCATTGAGAAGCATCTCATCTTCCTTGGAAAGTGGCTTTTTGCAGGGGACAGAGAGTGCTGGGACAAGGAGCAACAGTTTTAGACTTAGAGGGGGAATTTCGTGTAGATGCTGGGAGGAAATCCTTCCCTGTGAGGGTGGGCAGACCCTGGCACAGGGTGCCCAGAGCAGCTGTGGCTGCCCCTGGATCCCTGGAAGTGTCCAAGACCAGGCTGGACAGAGCTTGAAGCAACCTGGGAGAGTGGAAGGTGTGGCAAAAGATGGTTGCATATTTGGGGTGGGAGCAGAGGACATTTCTTTCTGACTCAGCCCTGGTCAGGGAGCTGTTGAAACATTTCCATGTTGGAACAATTTTTGTGGCAGTATGACAGTGACCTGTATCCTGCTCTATGTGGCCAGTGAGTAATTCTGTTGAATAGCCAAGAAGTTCCTCCTGCCGTTTTGACTGGAGTATGGGATTTTTCTGCCCCAGCTCCCTGTTGAACAGGTGCTTTGTATCATCTGGAAATAGCTGTGTTTCAACACAAGGATCAAGTGGATTTCACAGAGAGGCTGGGATTTGCTTTCAAGCCTGGCTCATGTGACGTGAAAAGCCGCTCTGCATGTAATAACCACTAATATTATTAAAGTGTGCTTCAGGGTGGGCACTCTCACAAAAAATACCACTTTATCACCAATGCAGAAGAGAAGGGTGGGGATTTTTTTCCAGTTTTGGGGGGATTTTTTTATTGTTGTTCCAAACCATGGAGCACTTGCGCTAACCCACAGTAATAAAAAACAGATTATCTCACGGACAGTAAGCTCATCACCACCCGTTGCTGATAACAGAAAACAAACACCCCTTGCATCTCAGTGCGTTGGAGGAACAGGCTGCGCTCCCTCCCTCGCCTGGATCAAGTCAAAGCAGGAATCTCAGCTGTGTCTGGGAAAGAGGGATGCCAAGAGATCTTTTTATTTCATTTTTCAGTTGACTAATAACTCCACCTGCAAAATGTTCCCAATCTGATTTTTTTT
>VWYP01033532.1:65129-77351 GCA_013400435.1 Pycnonotus jocosus
TTTTTTTTTTTTTTTTTTTTTTTTTTTTTTTTTTTAGCATTGTCCTGATACACAGTAAAATAGGATCCCGGAAAAGTAAGAGATATGGTGTGCTCACCTTCTCTTTTTCTGTCTCTCTCCCCAGTTTTGGGGATTTTTTTGGTGAAAAAGAGAAAGCAAAGTGAAATCCTATTTGGGATAAAGATAATTTCTCACAGAATGAGTATTGTCGGTGGCAGCAGGAAAAAGGATCTGAAATGACAAGACACTTAAGGCCCCCAGCCAGCCCTTATTTTTTCTGTTCCTTTGCCTTGTCCTGGCTGTGTCAGTGTCCCCTGAAGCCTCGAGGAGCACGTTGGGTGAATGCACAGTGAGGGGAGGGTGTCACTACCAGCATTACGTGGGTTCGTGGCACATCTCCCAGCATCACGCAACACCTGCTACAAATCCTTCATCTCCTGTGCATCACACCAGCATGTTCAAAGCATTTCATTAACTCTGAAGGCAGTAAATTTTTTGATAAATCAATCTGAAGCGCCTTTTTTGGGCGCTACTGGCTGGTGCTTCAGCTTCCCAAGCACACCTTCGTGTGTTTTGTAATCACAGTTTTTGAAAGATCCCCAGGGAATACAGAAACTGGGCACAAACACAAAACAAATGGAAGCAGGGAATTCTCTCTTCCTCTCTCAGCTGCTGAGATTTTCCTTTCTCCCAGCTGTATTATGTTTTAAAAGCTGATGTCAGTTGTGCTACACTTTGTGCAACAATCCAAAAACTGCAATAATAAGTTTGTGAGGGCAGTCATACATTTTCAAACTGAAGTAATTTTCTTGCCTAAATGCTGACGAGCAGAATACTTAACCAAATTAGCTCCAGTCTTTGTAAGTAAACCTCTACCTACCACCATGCTTTCAATTATTTTGACCACTCCAGATTTTTCCTGCTCAAGGAATAGATTTTTTTTTTTTTCAATCTAAGGATATTTTATGCTGTTTCTACAATGTCTGTAGGGATGAGTTTGTGAAGAGTGTAAGGGAGGCATTGTTCTGTGGGTGCTTGGTAGGGTGATTCAGGGAAAATAAGGGGCTAAAGGCACTGAGGGGCTCAGAGAGGACCAGGGAACATCCAGGGGCAGGGAGGGTTGGACCCAGGATAGACCTTGGCATGGGAGAGCATTGGAGCTGCCAGAGCATCCTCCCAAGTGGAGCTTTGGCCCTTCTGCACACGGAGCAGACGCTGCAGGATCTCAGGTGTCTGAGATCAAACAACCCCCCAGTTGTATTGCCCCGCAAACGTCCCCTGGAAAATCCTGCAGGTTCCCTTTTTTCTGCACCGTGGATGTGTTGCCAGGCTGCACACACCCACGTTTGGCAGGGCTCCACCACCCACCGCGCTCTGGCAGTGAGCAGCAGCAGATTTCCCATCTATTCTGAGTGACACCGATACTCCCAGCTGGAAGGGCTGGGTGAGGAGACGCTCCCGGCTGCTCTCGGTTCCCCAGGAGCTGCCAGTGCTCACATGAAAGCAGTTTTCCCTAAAGCACCATGAAACACCCCGAGAGTTTTGGTCTCTTGCTTTGGCTAGAACACCTGGATCCTTGGAGGACCAGGGAGCTTTGAAGACTGCTGAGGTCCCTGCCCTACCTACATCTCCATTTCATCCTTGCAGCTACCAAGGCAAGTTAAAAAGGGCAGTTTTGGCTCAAGGGTGTCGTTACTTCAATGCATTGAATGTCTCCTGTCTAGCAGGAAACATTCAATCCACTTTCTGAGACCTTTGCTATGAGAGTAGGAAAGGCTGAGAGAATTGGGATTGTTCAGCCTGGAAAAGAGAAGGCTTCAGGGAAACCTAATTATGATGATCCATTGCCTGCAGGAGCCCACAGAAAACATGGAGGGGGACTTTTCACAAGAGCATGTCATGACAGGACACAGGCAATGGCTTCCCAGTGCCAGAGGGCAGGGCTAGATGGGATATTGAGAAGGAACTGGTGGGTGTGAGGGTGGGCAGGCCCTGGCACAGGGTGCCCAGAGCAGCTGTGGCTGCCCCTGGATCCCTGGCAGTGTCCCAGGCCAGGCTGGACAGGGCTGGGAGCACCCTGGGACAGTGGAAGGTGTCCCTGTCCATGGCAGGGGGTGGAATGGGATGAGCATTACAATCCTTCCATCCCCAGGCCACTCTTCACTGATTCTGTGATTCCGTGATCAGCTGCCAGGCACACTGGGAAGGACATTCCCAAGCCAGCAGCTTTCCTGTCCATGGGCAGGAAGCTTTTTGTGCATTCTGCTCCTTTTTGGCTGACAGCTGAGACACATCTCACTCAATCCCTATGGATAGCTTTGGCAGGGAGGCTGTGGAAGAGACCTCTTGGAGGGGAACCTGAGGAGCCATCTCTCCTCTGGGGGCTGTTACACCTCCAGGTAATCTAGAAAACATAATTTATTATTTCCTTAGAGAATTCCCAGCACCTGAACAACCGCTCCAGTTCCCTTTTCTCTGGTGGTGTGTTTTGGATAGGTTGGTGGGGGTTTTTTGGTTTAGTTTGGTTTAGTTTGTTGTTTTACAATTAAGATGACCAGGAACTTTGTTTATTTACTTAACAAAGGCTGAATTTCTCACAAATGCAAGAAATTGGCATCTAGAAGAGCATTACAGAAACTGCAAGAATTGTGAAAGACACCCCATTGCCTGGCAACACTACAGTGATATACAGGAATTGTTGGATTTAAGAAATTAGGACTTTGGAAAACACACATATTCAGAAACACTGTCCTTTAGAACTGGCTTTAAATCCAACAAAAAGCCAAATAATTGTGCAGCAAACCTCTCAAATGCCATCTTTTTTGGGTTTCACCCTCACCCCATAAAAATACATCTTGAACTTCCGTATAATTAATTTTTTTAATCAGGTATTTGTCCTACTCACAATAAAAAAAAATAAAATTAAAGAAAAAGACAAAATGCACGAGGAGAGCAACCCAAACCCTGGCTGTGCCTTGCTTTCCCAAAGCAGTGCGAGTCCACAGGCAGCAAACACCACTGATAAGGTTCTTGTTGGCACTTGTGACTTGGATTGCCATTTTCATGAGAATCAGCTGGACTGAAATCATTCTGCCTCTCAACATCGCATGGTTTTTTTTGCCAAACTTCACCACTGGTATCAACAGGTACAAATATTCTGAAGTGAGGCATCTGCTTGTGCTGGGTTTGAGTTCCCACCATGATCCCTATGCTCCAGCCTCAGAGCTGCTTAAGAAAAAGTGGCAAACAAACAAGGCAACTGCCTTAAAAGAAAGAAAGGTGTTGTGACTATGCCCAGGAGCAGAGGTTTATGGTTATCATCTTCATGGCTAATTAGAAGGTGCATCTCCAAATACTCATGGTTTTGTACAGCATTAAAAAGAATATTCCAGCTCTCATTTTGATGCCTATTTTGCGTCCACACTCTTGCAGCCCAGCTGCAGGAGTGCAAAAAGTTAAACCACCAGGTAGAAGCTTCAAAAATGGTGCCATGGAAGTATTTTTTTATCACAGAATGGTTTGGGTTGGAGGGGAGCTCTAAAGGTCAACTGGTCCAACCTTTTTTCATTGGTTGCCTCATGAAGCTGTAAAAACCATGGACATGATGACACTGGCCTCAGTGGGGACAAGCTGGGCAGGGTTAGAGGGTTTTAGGGCATGCTTAGAGGTTTTTAAGGCAGGAAAATCTACCCAAGCTGCAGATGACATCTTCAGCTCAGGAAGTGGTGCAGCTCACCTGGTGGCACAGCTTGCAGCAGGACATGGCTGCAGAAATGCTTTTTTGTTGTGGACTTTCCTGGAGATCTGCTGCATCTGAGCACATCCATTTGCACCAGTGACACAACCACACAGCTCGTGAAATGCAGCATCTGCAAGCTGGGGGCTGACAACACAAATATCAGCTGTTTGCTGCACATCCTGCCCTCCCAGCCGCCTTCCCTGCTGCTCACAGCTGCTGCCTCCCTGTTTATGGGGGTCAAAATCCTATGTAAAAGTGCCAAATCAGAGACTTTAAAAGGCCTTTTCAGCAGGAACATGTCTCCTTTCTAACTCTCTCCCTGATGTGGGCTGGGAAGACCAATGCAAAGCAGGGAAACAGAAACAATAAAATATGTTAATCGCTCTTTCGCCTACCAGAGAACAGAGCTGGGCCCCAAGGGGAAATGACATTTTCAGTTTTATCTCAGTGGCACTGCTCCCTTCAGCACTGAAAAAAAAAAAATCAGTGCTAGAAACTGCTTTTTCATTACAGATATCTGAATATTCAACATGTCGTTTAAATTGGCTTTGGTTCTGTTCCCAGAGCCACCCCTGGAGGAGCCTGGTGAGGATAAAACCACCCAGCTGATATCTCACACCAGGTTGTTTTGTCTAAGCCTAAAGTTTCTTTGTCTCGTGAAATTAAAACAACCCTTCTTGCTTCAAGTGACTTTCACTTTTTCAAGGGAATTTCACGCCCAAGGACAATCCTGCATCACTCCTGTTGTACATAATGACCCAGAGAAAAATCTGCTTAACCACAAGAAAACCCTCTCTTCTCCCAGAATTTGGGAGGACTGGCTTTTCATTCTGTTTTGATGGTGAGTGCAGCATCACAAGTGGAGAAAGACTGGCATTTGTAGTCTGGGAGGGATCTTAAGAGAAGTAAACATTCATTTTAAAGAGAAAGAAGAGAGACTCTGAGGGAAAATAAACTTTCTGGGCTTAAAGAATTCAAAGAAAGACAAAAGAAAGGCCTTTGAAATCTGCAGGGTGTCTGTGTCCTTCACCCTACCCCCAAAAGGTACTCGTGTCTCCCTTCTTTTTTTCCCCCTCTCCCCCCAGCCAAGTTAACATGACCTCGAACATAATTTGGGTGTTTATACAGAGCATAATTCACACCATGTTCCCAAGGGCAGCAGGAATAGGACAGAGCCCAGCTGAGCACCTGCTGTCCAGAGCTGGCTCAGCAGGGTTTCCACCCACAGGCACATGTGCTCAGGACACCCAAGTAACCAGGACAGGAGGAAACGTCCTTGGGTTACAGCAGAGGAGGTTTGGTTTGGATATTAGGGAAAAATTCTTCATGGAAAGGGTTGTCAAACCCTGGAACAGGCTGCCTGGGGCAGTGGTGGAGTCCCTAGTGGCACTTGGGGACATGGGTGACTGGTGGGCCTGGCAGTGCTTTGGGGAATGGTTGACTCAATGAGCTTAAAGGGCTTTTCCAACCTGAAGGATTCCATGGCAGTATCAATGACACTCCCTAATCCCCAGCCATGCTGCTGCAGGATGTGCCTCCAAGCTCCCAGAGCACATCCCAGCCCAGCCAGGAAAGAGATATCCCTTTTGGCTCAGACCCTGGAACATTTCAAGTGGGGTGAGGAACCACCAGGCTCAAATCCACCTTGTCTGGGTTTGAGCTTTGTCCTCTGCCCTCAGCCAGTGCCTCCTGTAGGACCAGCTGTCATTTATATGAATAATTAAGATAAAAGAGACTTCAAATCAGTGCTCTTTGATATTTCAGATGAGTGGTCTCTCCACTGGAGTTTTAAATGGGAGACAGACACTGTCTTGCCCTGTTTTCATTAAAAAATGCCCGTTACTACCTTAGTTCTACATCCCAAAATGAGGAGAGTTGTTCCAACCTCATGGACTCTAAGAAGTATTTCACCAAATTCCTTCTTCAGCTCAGCTCATCTCCTACAGAGAGCCTTTCATCCCGGATAAATGGGAAGTCAATCTCCATATTATGAATTGTGAACATCCATTATCTCAATTCTGAAGTTGAAAAAAAAAAAAAGTACTGAGTTGTTTCTTGTCTGACTACCTTGGCACTTCTAATCTAAAAAGTTTCTGGATCTTTTGTCCAGGTTTAATCTTGTATTGAGCAAGGAAATTGCTGTACTTTTACATTGTGAAAATTTAACTTCAGTATTGTTTGTCTGGAAACCCTTTCAGAGCTGGAAATTTATTGCACTGGATGCTGAGGAATCAGCTCAGGGATTCATATTTGGCACAAATAATGTCCCAGAGGTGACGAAAATGGCCTATATATGGCTCAGGGAAATGCCTGTGTACATGTCCATCACACATCTGTTGTGTTCCACTTGGTCAAACAAACATCTGGAAATGTGACCCTGTGGCTTTGTGCTGGGCCACCGTGTCCTCCTGCAGGACACCTGCCCAGGGCACGTGGCTGATTCAGAGCCTGAAGTTTGAAGAAGCATTTTTAAGAAAAGGTTTGAGCTCGAAGTGATTAAAAACAATAAATAGTTGCTGTGTTTCCGTTGGCATGGAACTCTGACCGTGCTGGGGACGAGGGGGATTAGCAGTCCAGCAGCAACTCTCCATTCCCTCTGGTCTTTGATCCCAGCCCTAATGCATTTCTGGGGGCTGTGCTTTGGGCAATGTAAGGGTTTGGCCCCCATGCAAGGGTGACTGGATGGATCCAGCCTCCCAGAGCAGCCTCCAAACTACACGCAGCTCAGGCTCATGTTTGGATTTCATCCACTTTAGAAGTAAGAGCCACCCACAGAGACTTGATCTAATTTTAAACTTTCCAGGAGTGTTGGGAAGATTTGACAGGGATTCTCAGTTGGGGGCTGAAGTAGGTGGATAGAATATACAGATGAGATCCATGGCCAAATAAATAGGATCCTGGCAGGAAAGGCCCGTCATGACATAAACACATATGCTCCCTAACAATTAAATATTCACTGAGCCTCTCCATGCCTGTCTGATCATTGATTCAGTCATTGAAACACTCTGAGAAACCAACAGTGGTGAAGCAGAGTGAAGCAGAGATGCCTGGTTATCACGGCTCAAAATTATCTGAAACATTCCCAGACAGCCAAGGAAAAGCTGGGGAGTGCCCACTGGAAAGAGGTTTTTGGTAGGACCATGGGGGGAAGGCTGGGTGGAGAAAGACTTGCTGCTTTTGAGTCTCTGCAGGTTTCTCACAAACAGAACGTAGTGTTCCTGTTTATGTATCTACTCCCTGTGTATGCTTCAAACACATAACTCATCACAAGTTAACTTTTTGGCAGGAAAAAAGGAATATCTTGACTGTTTCTAGGTTGTCAAAAATCCTTTCCTCAGGGTTAAGCTGTTTTCAGTATAATTGCCTGTAGAATTCTCAATGCTCAGAGACCTGCCAGGCAAAGTCCACCATGCACTGAAAGGAGAGACTCTGTCCCAAACAATTTACATCCTGAATACAAGAAAAGGAAAGCAGACAGATTGGGAGTGCCAAAAAAAAGTGAAGAGACACCTCTAGAGACAGCAATAGCAAGCAATCCACATCTGCCAACTTCTAAACTCCCCTTGGCAAAGGTTTCAGCTCAGCAGCTGTATCTGAAATGTTTCTATCAATCCAAATTATACTCCCCTATTCCTCTCATGCAATCATTGTGATTTGATCTTTCTTTTTCCTCAGTTTTGCTGAGTTTTGTCTGCTGTTTTGTCCTTTGCATTTTGATTGTTTCCTCTTATCTCCACAGACCATATTTCTGGGGTTTTTTTCCCAAGACTTTAAGGATCCAGGTTCCAACAGCTTAAATTACAGAGATGTCCAGATGAAAAAATGGACATCTCCCAGCACTATTTTCCTCAGAGTCTGTTGTGATCTGAGACTCTGGCACAGATTCTGGATAAGAAACTTCTTACAATGATGCTGTTAGATATGTGCAGAGCCTGGGTCAGCATAGCAAATCCTCTAGTTTACCTATAAGTAATCCTAGGCTGGTTTAGGTTGGAAAGGATTTTCAGGATCATCTCATCTCAGTGGAAGGGGACACCTTCCACTCTCCCAGGCTGCTCCAAGCCCTGTCCAGCCTGGCCTTGGACACTGCCAGGGATCCAGGGGCAGCCACAGCTGCTCTGGGCACCCTGTGCTGTCAGAACCCAGGGCATCTCTTTGGCTGCCCTGGGAGCTCAGGACACCCTGGCTGGACAGTCTGGGAACTGAGCAAAGGAAGTCTGAGTTTTATCCAAGAGCACTGTAATGCCCTGGACCTGTCCAGGGGGATGAACGGGGGGGTTTTACTCCTGTCCACGGGGGTCACAGACCCTGGCACAAAGCAGAGATGAATTACAGATCTCAAGAGTGTGAAATACAGTAGTTTAGCTTATCATAGAGTGAGAAATATGTAGTCTTAGGTTTTTATAATAGAAGTAGATGGAAAAAAGATGGAGATTTTGGGGCAGTCCCTAAGGTTTTTCTTTTCTTCTTCACCTCCATTTTCTGCTGTGATGTTAGCACTGTGTGGCTTGGGGAGATTGGGCCAGGTGGAGATGACCTGTTTGGTGTGGATGGTGGACATTGGTAGGAAATTGTAAACAATATGTTTGTAATAATCTGTATTTAAGACAACGACCTCCCATAGGGGTGGGAGTCCTGCCATGGCCGGGGTGCAGGACAGATCTCGCTGGGCACAGAACGAGCTGTGAGATAAGAAAGAATAAACAAAGTGATAGACCTTGAAAAAACAGAAGCTTGAAGCCTCCGTCTCTTTCTTGCATCTGGCCAAAAGATTCCAGAAGGGCAAAAGGACTCTGACCACCTGAATGTCGGAAAATCATAATCCAACACTGTGCCAGGACCTCCCCACCCTCACACCCACCAATTCCTTCCCGATATCCCATACACACCTCCTGTCTTTCAATCTAAAGCCTTATCCTGTCGCAACAAGCCTTGCTAAAAAAATTAGTCTGTGTTAAGAGACAGAGGCTTGTGACATATTGGTGGGCGATGGTGGAAACCTCTCCCTCTCTCACTGCTGCCCTAGCATGGCATCCCAGGGTGCTGTCTGGCAGCTCCCAACCCCGCAGAAAGTGAGACGGACCCCACAGAGGAGCGGGGAGTTTTGTTTGATGGGTTTAGCAGAGGCGCTGCCAGGTGGAGCCCGGCCAAGAGGCGGCAGACCGTGACGGACGGGCCCGCGCCATTGAGACAGCGGCAGCACCCAGGGGAAGGGAAGGGCTGGGCTGAGGGAAAACCCCTCACACACACACACTAACACACCCCCAAACACACAAACACACACATTTATACATCCACACTCACACACGGGCCCGGTGCAGCCACAGGTCAGAGCCCAGTCCGGTGCTTTGTTATTCACTGAGGCCTCGTCTGGCGTTCAGGGCTGCGAGAATGGCGGTGCACACACACACGAACCCGGGGCTGCGCCGGCACCGACAGCGATTTGCATTTGAAGCGAGTCACTGATCCCATTCCCGGCGGCTTTGCTGGATGCATGGCTTAGCGGAGGGGCAGGGTGGTTTTATTTACGGACGGGGCTTGGCACACGCTGGCGGCTCCGCATTCACCAGCAGCTCTGAGGGCATCGGCCTCAGGAGCCATTGCTCGTTTTCAAGCTCCACCTGGAAAGCTGGTGTGCACAGGAGTGTTAATCCCTTAGGACTTCCCAGCCCCAAAACCTCACCATCCCCTCTATATCTGCTACTCTGGAAAGCTGGAGACTCTCCTGAAAAGTTGTGCCGTTCTGAGCAGGAGAGATCCCAGAATGGTTTGAGTTGGGAGCTACCTTAAAGTTCACCCTGTTCCATCCCCTGCCATGAGCAGGGCCACCTTCCACTATTCCAGGTTGCTCCAAGCCCCGTCCAACCTGACCTTAAACACTCCCAGGAATGGGGAATACTGCCAGTCTCAGTCAGTAGGAGCTGAGGAGAGAGAAAATGATAAAACAGATTAATCAAACAGACCCAGGAGGTGCAGCTCAGAGCTTACCAGTAATAAGAGGTTAACTGAGGACAAGGATGAAAGCTGGATGTGGTTAATGCATGAAAAACCTCATCAGTAACGGGGAACATAACAAGGGGGGAGTGAGAGAGCTTAAAATATAGGTTTATTGGCTTCCTAAATACGTTTATGCTGAGTCAGATCCCTGTTCTCACCAGCCTCCCATGTGATGGAAACAAATGAAGCACAGTCAAAGAGTTGAGAAGGTGAGCTCAGCAAGATGAACACCTGGAAAGACAAAGCTGTTGTTTTAGACGACTGAAATGTCTGAAATAAGAGATAGCAAAGGAAAAATAATCATTGATTCATCAGATGCCCAGGCATCTGATGGGGAAAGTGGGCCTGATACCAAATTCAGCTGCACAGAAAGTTACTTAGATACCAAAGTAAGGCTCTGAATCATGGAGGAAATAAAAAAAAAAAAAAAAATACCAAGGGGAGCATAAAAAACTCTCTGCAAGGATGAAAACTGAAGTTGTCTTCTCTTAGCAGCCTAAACAGGACCTACACTTTTTAAAATCCATTCCAACTTGCAGTATTTGGGCAGCGAACATCCAGAAATCCAGGATAGGCTGTCACAGGAGGAAGGGCTTCTCCTCCCAAATCCAAAACCATGTGCAAATACAGAGGCAGAAACCTGATACACTCAACCCTGGAGCCTGGCCAGCAGCACAGGCTCCAGCACTGAGCACATCTCCCTGATGCAGAGAGACCAGTCTCCTGAGCTTAAAAAAATTATAAAGTGCTCTGTTTGCTTGCGGAATTTCTACCTGGAACACTAATTTGGAATATTATCAGTTACACATGTTTGTGGAGTCTGGTTGTTTAACAGACATCTGTTCTTTCTGGCATAGAGACAGAGGTTTCCCACATCTAGCTGCCTTTCAGGACAGCACTGCTAGGGACAAGATCTCAAGAGCTGTAACCCTGCACTAGCTCAAACCCTGGCAAAACCAGCCCACTTCTGATATGGTGGAGCACCTGATTCTGCATCTGGCGCAGCCCTAAAAAAGAGCTGCTTGGATTTATCTAAGCAGATTTATCAACGAGCTTTTTCTAAGTCTGACCTTCACTGTATATCCTCAGCATCTGAAAAATGCTGCCTGAACACACCCCAGAGTGACTGTGTCATAAAGGCTAGATCAGCATCCAGGAGCCTGAGCGCTCCAAATGTCACGAACCTGCAAAACTGGGCAGGAGAACAGCCTCATTCCCTGTATTGCTGATGCTCTCCAATTTTCCTTGGAAGTGGCCCATAATGCAAAATATAGTTTCTGGATACTTTTAGGTGTTTGGTAAATGCTGACTGCAATATCCACATCTCCCTCTATTAATGTAAATATTGTCCAGTGCGTATGTGTGTGTGTACTACCATTAGGACAAGGGGCAATGGCTTCCCACTGCCAGAGGGCATGGTTGGATGGGAAATTGGTAAGGAATTATCATCTGTGAGGGTGGTGGGGCCCATCCCTGGAAGTGTTCAAGGCAGTGTTGGAGGGGGCTTGGAGCAGCCTGGGATAGTGGAAGGTGTCCCTGCACATGGCAGGGGTTGGAATGAGGTGGGCTTTAAATGTCCCTTCCAACCCAGACTATTCTACAATTTCATTCAAGTTCTCTGCCCCATCACAGTCCTTAGAAGGAGGAAAAAACAGTTTGAAGTTTTAGTGAATCCCACAGAAAACGTTTTGGAAGTGAAATTGCTTGATTCTTGTAGGCAGAGAAAAAAAAATTGGGCTAGGGAATGTGCCATGTTGGATTGTGTGTTAATTTGTTTGGTCTTTTGGGGTTTTTTTTAAGGTTAAGAATCCCTAGGTGTGCCTAACTTCTGTAGGATTAGCTGAGGGAGCTGGGTTTTTTGTCTCAAGAAAAAGAGGTTCAGAGGGGACCTCAGCACTCTGCACAACTCCCTGGCAGGAGGATGCAGCGAGGTGGGGGCTGGTCTCTTCTACTGCAGCTGAAGTGAGAGAAGCAGAGGAAATGGCCTTAAGCTGAGACAGGGGAGATTCAGATTAGATATTAGCAATATTTTTTCACTGTTAGAGTGCTAAGGCGTTGGATCAGTTTGCAGAGTCACCATCCCTGAAAGGTGCTCAAGAGGAGTTAGGATCTGGCACTGGGAGATGTCATTTAAGGGTTACAGTGGCAGCTGGGCTTAATGATTTTTAAATATCTTTGATGATTGTATGATTCTTTTCTGTCAAGAAAACCACAAAGATTTGGGGAAAGAAATGTGGCAAAGGCATTCTTCCTGGTACCTAGCAGTGAACACACCGGGAGATCTCTGGAAGGAGCAGAGCCCCTCCAGGTGAGTGCAGGTGTTGGCAGATGTGCAGCCTCTGCAAGCCCCAAGGGATCAGCCCCTGGAGGCCTGGCTGTCAGCAGGGCAGTGTGTAGAAGCAGGTGCCTCACACACAGGGTTCATCACTCCAGATCCACAACGAGCACTGGGTCCCACCAGGGTGTCTTGGGCTGCAATATGTAAC
>VWYP01033538.1:0-20100 GCA_013400435.1 Pycnonotus jocosus
GGCAAGCCCAGCCCGGAGCCGCTATGGGCTGCAGGCTCCCCTCTCCGTGCTAGGGAAAGGGCCCAGGCCCATAGCCAGCTCTCAGGCCAGGAGATGGCTGATAGGGGAAGCAGCACGGCGTTTTACAGCTGCTAAAAACTGATCCGGCCGGGCTGGGGGCACATCATACCCTCCCCCAGCCTGAGAGCCCCCAGGCCATGCGGGTCTCCCATAAAAGCCTGGGCCCAGGCAGGCCGGGCTGTCCCGCCCGCACCCCGTTCTGGAGGCCCGGCTGGGCCCGGCCCCAACTGCCCGGGGGAGGCGGCGGGGCCCAGACCGGGCCCCTCCAGCTCACGGAGTGATGTTAACTGCTCGCTGGCTGGGAGTCAAAGAGCCTTTGAACTCTGAGGTGAGGTTTTATGGGTATCACTCAAAAGTTGCATCCTGCTTTTTTTTAAGTGGCCAAACCACATGCCAGTCAAAAAAGCTAACCCCTGATAGGTTCTAGCATCCTGGCAGGGAAAAACCATACTCTTTTCCACTAAAAAACCAAACTGTGGCTCAAACCACAACACCTGACTTTTCCAGTATTCTAGCTTTCACATTTAGCCTGCAAAATAAAACAAATAAAACAAAAACATCACAACAATCAAACAGCTACCTTAAGATAATATATGAGAGGAAACGAAATTCAAGGTTGGTGGTGAGTGGTCCATGAGAGTAAGAACGTGTTCAACTCCACTGCAGTGCCATGGTTCCTTCAGCCATGCATGCAGAGCTCTCTCCTTGGCAGGAAAAGGGATTAATTATTTAGTTAATTAGTTAACTAGCATAGCAATGTGAGGGTGGGGGAAGGCTGCAAGATAATCGTTACCACTATTATCTAAACCACACAGCAGCTTCTCATAAATGCCTTCTTTATTTCTCATGTAAAGAATGTTGTCAGTACCAGAAGAATTTTTCATATCAAAAATTTCTATTAAACAACTTGCTACTAAGCTCCAATTTGAAACACAGTCTGACTACCAGAAAATATGAAACAATGCATAAATTATTTACCACAAAGATTTAAAGCACAAAAACTGTGACAAATGCATCTGAATTTAATGGATGGATACAGAACATGCTGCATCCGATTTCATAAATACATTTGTATCCCAGCCTTTCTTTGCCCTTCCTATAAAACGTTTTTATGATGACAACTTTATTGGTGCTGAAATTGCTCCTTTCCTGATGTTCAGATCACAAGAACTTTGTTTGCCTTTCATGTATTATCCAGTATTATTTTGTCTCCTTATCACAATGCTATCCATTAATTCCTTTTTTCTATATGGATTATTTTTCCACAGTCATGTCTCCCCTGTCCAGTGGAGGGGCATGGATGGGCTGGTTGTGCAGTAGCAAATAGAAAACCAACACACCTCAGACTTATCCCTGAGGAAGAGGTGATGAGTTGCTGAGACCATCCCTTCCAGGACCTTTGTTTCATATCAGTTGATATAAAAGGTCTGTTTGTGGTAGGGCAGCTCCATAGGTGCCACCAGCAATACATCAATGAAGCTGCTTTTTGTCCAATGTGTTTCTTTTTTCCTTCCTGACCTTTCCTTTTGGAACCATTGTATTAGAAATCAATGGCAAGTTTTATGATCTGGTTTTTTAGCTTTACTGTCACAACCCAAAATTGGCAAGAGAGAGAAAAAAGACAAAAGCCTTAAGACGCATTTGGCAGGCAAAACAACATTAACCCACGTGCTGTTTTTTAAAAAGTCTCACAAGCCATTCTGTGGCAGAAGTCTGGGCTCACATTACAGCTCTGGGAGTTCACTAAATTGCTCCTGTAAGCAGTGTGCATCCCTCTGTATTTAGTGTGACATGGTTGAAATCACAGAACAGAAATCAAGCAGTAGTGATGCTCTAGACCCTTGTAAGGAAATGTGTATGTGTTGCTAATACACATATTGCTCGAGCACTTCTAAGATGTTGGACATTACTCGTGTTTGGCAAGTAAGCAGAAAAGCACTTCCTGAGCCATTATCTGCCAAGCTGCTGGGTTCACATAAATCAATTTTCTGTAGCTACATCTGTGAGCAGTTCTGGCATCTCTTTCCTGTCTCCAACATATCTCCTTGATCATATCTTTAAGGGACCCAAGGAAGGCTTAAAAAGTGAATGTAGCTTTGTCTTATCTCAGATTTTGGGCATCTTTGTGCTCAAATCATTAGCAAATAAGGAAGCTGTTTGCATCCCCTTTGTCAGTGAGGGATCAGGTCTTTTCCAGCAGCTCCTTTTTGACTGTAGTAGTTGAAAGTTTGAAAGAGAATTATTCCTATTTAGGGCAATATAGGTGGTTAGTGCACATTTTCCAAAGAAATAGCACTGCATACCAAAATAGGAAAAGACCTGGTTAAAGAATATTTAGAGAAGTTATGACATCCTGAGGAACAGCTGAAGTTTTTCCTCCTGCAGTTCATAGTCAGGTGAGAAGATCCCTACACATTTAGAGGTTATCTCTGTAAATTCTCTGTGCCTGAGGAAATGAGGAAGGCAAGCAGAGGAGTTCATCTTTCATGAAAGAATGAAGAACCAAGGAAATTGCAGTAATATAATACCCAGAAAGGAAGATGATAAAATTATTAAACAATATCTCAGTAGTCATCTAGGGAATAAACTGATAAAAACAGCCAGCATGGATTATTCAAGAACCTACTTTCTCAAACCATTTCTAATTTCATTCCTTGTCAGAGCAACCAGCCAAGTGGATAAAGAGGAGGCAGCAGATGAGATATGTCTTGAATTTATTAAAAGTATGACATTGTCTTGCATGACATTCTCTTAAGCAAAGAGAGAAATATGGCCCAGTGGGTGCAGTCATAAAACCTGTGGATGGCTCTGTGTTGAGAACAGCACTGAGAGCTGTGGAGGACAGGATTAGCAAATGCTGGATTAGCTGGAAAAATAGTAGAAATCAGTCTAGATGACTCCAGTAAAGCTAAGAGCAAAGGAATACAGGCAGCTCTGAATGATTTCTTCAGGGGTATCTGCCACTGCAACATGAGAGTTTTTGCTGTAGGAGTTCTTTAGAAAATGCTTACCCTTCATCAAAATGAGTTGTGTACTTTCTTTCCATGAAAGGTCACTGAAAAAGCACAAAGCTATCAGACTTAATTTCTCAAAAAAAAAAAAGCTGAAATTCTCTGTGCAGGTTTGTTCCTCAGTTATTCCAGCCCCAAACTGACCACTGACCAATTCTTAGTTACAAAGATGTATTCAAACATCTAGGGCTGTTATTTTTCAGCTAGACAGACTTCATGGAAAAGAGCATCACTAACAAAACCCATATTCCCTGTGGGAGACAAAGAGATATTCCTTTGGGATGAATCTTTTGGAGTAAATAATTAATTAACCATGGCTTGCTTCAGTGCTGACTCCCCAGTTCTGATTGAAAAGTAGAGGAAAGAGCATTGCTGTGGAGTTAAATGCTTTGGCTTTATATTGCAGTGGGTATGATGGGACCTTGTGTGGGGCCAGATGTGATAAACCCCACAAAGGTCTGTCACTTCTGAGGCACCAGCCCTCGCAGAGAAATGGCTTAAAATAATTTTGCAAGATGGCTCCTCAAGTGTGTTTTTTAAAGCAAATATTTAATAAAAGCTGAAAATAACAACCAATACAAAAACAAAAGAAAAAGCTGGGCTCAAGTGTCAGAGAAGCCTCTGATAGCTTGCTAAGACACTTTAAAAGCCCTGAGCACCTCTGTACTCATTCTTAAATACACAAGGATCAAAGAGGGTTCTATTGGCACAGCTATAGGTTTTGAGAAACCTTTCTAAAGCTCGACCAGTGCTCCAGTGCTGGCACTGAGCCAATACGAATGAGAAGGGCACAGAACTTTCTAGTTTGGCTTCTTTATATGTTCAAAGGTAAACCGAAACTCTTTTTCTTATATAGAATCATTTGCTTGGGTGTGGAAATGCACTCCTACATGGATATTACCTGTATTTTTTTCATTTTTGAAGGATGTAGCTGAACTCTACTGCTGGAATAAAGGATGTTGTGAAAATAAATATAGCAGACAATAACAAATTGCTTGGATTGAGTAGTATGTGCCAAAGCGTGTGCCAAATTGTATCTCAAAGACTTTTCATGCCAAAACCACTAAGCTGCTACCAAAGCTGTATAAACTCTTATTAAAACATGCTACAAGAGCTTAGGATATCTAAGAAAAGCCCAAACCAAATCTGCTAGATTTGGTTATTAGTAATGTCAGGACCTGCTTGCCCTGTTTCAACAGCAGGAGTCACCACAGCATGAAGTGAGCCCAGGGTCAGGCCCAAAAACACTCACAGACACATCCCTTTCTTCACTTTGTATATACGTGACACAGCTCACACAGAAATACACCACCGATGTTAACAGAGATAGAAGACAAAAATAGAATTGATTGGAGGAATTGATACTTTTTGAGGAAATATTTAGGCAGAAAACTTTTTTTCATTACATGTTGAGCACAGCAGGGAGGAGAGAGGAGAAAGAGTACTGGGGGAAAAAAAAAACAACAAAACCCACACCTGCATGAAAACTCGTACTTTGGTGTTGTCCTGGGTTGTAGTATAGGACTTGCACAAAGTATTCTATCACCACCTTCATGAACTATTGAATCCAAATGTTGGAGCAGTGTCTCTCCAGGCCCCTTCCCTCTGGGCCATTTTCTGTTAATGGCTTATCAAACACTGCCCCTCCCTCTAGTCTATTTGCTGTTAACGACTTATAGATAACGCCCTCCGGGGAGTTATCATGCTATCCAGGACCCTTCTGTATGACTCATCATTTCATTGTAAGATGCTCCGCCCAGGGGGAGGAACCAAGCATTCTCAACTAGATATAATCTGGGATTTTAGGACAGTACAGGCAGCACTTGCCCACTGGATTTCCAGAGGACCAGAGCTACCAAACCTTTTCTACGGAATCACTGCTTCAGGAAGGCCACCTCAATCTGGACTGCTGCCATCACCCTGCTCAGGTTGTATTCTGACTCTGTCAGTGGTCTTTTGTATTATTGCATTTATTTTATTTTACTTTACTTTCTTTTCTTTCCTTTCTTCTTATTAAATTGTATTTCTGACTCAGAGCCTCTCACTTGTTTTGCTTTCAAACCTCTACATGTGTTCAGTACACATTCATTCATTGATATTTCAAAAAATTTTAAAATACAAGTAAGAAAGCCTAATTAAATTAAAAAAAATTCCACCAAAAAAAACCCCAAACCCAAACCCAAACAAACAAACCAAAAAAAACCAAACAAAAAAACCCCCAAGTTATTCTTCAAGGAAGTACCAATGCCTTAACTGAAGGGTTTTCCTGTGAGGTCTGCGGGGTTAATTTCAATGTTATCCAATGCAGACATACATTTTGGTCAGTGCCCTACCACCTGCTCTTAGCTTTTCTTTTCCAGGGAAGGTAAAAGCCCTGAAAATTGATAGTACAGCAGTATAGACACCCCTTGCAATCCAACACAGAGATGCTCTGTGCTAACTACTTACAAACAGTCTAAAAAGCATGAAAATCAAGTTGTGTTTTAAGACAACATGTTTAGATACAAAACCTGGGAGCACATTTATGCATTTCCAACAAATGTATATCCTGGAGCTCAGGTTGAACACACACATACTTTCCCTGTTATTTCTAGTATAAATTATAAACTTACTTTTGTATTTTTCCCTTGAGGGCCTTTGCAAAGTTAATCGTCCCTGACTCCTTGCCAGCATTACCTCAGTAAATACAATAAATGTGCATTGGGAAATGCCTTGCACTGTGCACATGTCAATTTTAATAGATCAATAAATTATTTTCTTGTAATCTCCAGTCTCAGATATATTCTACAGAGTTTGCAGAGAGCATATCATTCTGTGGAGGTGCTGGTGTATCACCACATCTATAAACATATTAAAATATTCAGAAAGATGTAAAAATGTTTTTAGCTGGATAGACTTCTATATTAGGTGTCTCTGGCAAAGCTGAATGACTTCTTTCTGCAGGAACTCTGCCCAAGGCATGGCTAGTTGAGCCTAGAGGTGGGCTTCCCACATGGAGGCAGAAAAGCACATCATAAGGTTAGTGCAGTTGTTTCCTCTGGATTTTGAGGTGCCCTGACACTCCCAGGCAGAAATTCCACTGTACGGCCCAAGCTACACAGCCATTTGTTTCTGGACTTCCGGCTGGGTGCTCATATCATCACACTCCACACCCTGTCAGTAGTGTCCCGGGGTCTCCAGCTGCTCTTCCATAGTAGGTTAGAGCAGGAACATCCTTCAAGTCTTTAATCTCAGTGCTTGTATCATCACAGGGTCACTCCAATGTAAGTCAGAAGATAACTTGATCCATTGCAAAATTATGGCTGAGTTAGATCATAATTTCTCCCTTTCACAGCTGCATTCATTGCTCCTTCCCATTTGTCAGTTTTGCAATTTCTTTGTCAAAATTCTCCTCTACCCATTTCGAGGTCAAAAGTTTCCTACTACCGTGGCAGGTTTTTTGGGTCCAATTAGAGATGAATTGCTCATCAGAAAGATGTCAGAATTACTGAAGCACAATTAACCCTTATTGTTTCCAGTGGCAGGACAAGTCTAACCCACCCCAGGTGAAATCCCTTTGCTCTATAAATCCCAGTTATGCTCACATTTGCTATTATCAATATGTGCAGTCTGACAGATGCATTTTTCTTAGCCTGTGTACAATCTCCATTTGCATGGTAATGACGCCTTCCAAAGGCATTCAGCAGGTGAGATGGGACATGAACTCCTTCCATCAGCACACATGTCTTGACATCAGCAGTGATTTTCAAGAACAGGAAAAGCTCCAAGGGAGCCGTGCCTGAGCTTAAAGCTAACGCTTGCCAACACTAGTGATGGGACAAGCTGCTGTCAAATCTGCTCATGACATAACCAGCCATATTTTAAGATGCACTAATTTATATACACCTTTACCATAATATTGGATTAAAAGAGTGGACAGGAGACAAGGAATAATAATTTGACCAAGTTCTGGTGGGCTCTAACCCCAGTTTCCTAATGAAGCTGAGTTTTCACACTGCACAGCACCATTCATCTTCCTCTCTACTTTTTGATGACTAACACTGAAGCAGCTGTCCAATTTAAACCTCATCAAACTCAACCTGATCTCTGGAAGGTAATTAAATTCCCTGAGTACTGCCCCTTCTCCAGCTGTTTGCTCCATAGTTCATCTCGTGCATTCATGTGAGCCTGTCTTCTCCAGCCCTCCCTTAACTCCTAAATTTTCTCCATAGCTGTATTTCCAGGCTGATCAGTCCTAACCTGCTCATCCACGGTTTCCTTGCCCAAAAGCTGTGACAGACTCTCATTGTCCCCATTGAAATTTGTAGAAGCATCTCCTAAAGACCCTCCTGAGGTGAGCAGACAGGAGACAGATTTGTTCCACCCCATCCAAGGTGTGGGCTGACAGTAAACTCCTCCCACAGCCACAACAATAATATTCTCCCACACCTTCTCCAACCCTTCTCTAGTGACTCCAAACAAAAAATTTGGTTTTCCAGCACAGGTGGTATTTATCCAGGCACCTACCATCTGTTTTCACAACTTTCCTGGTACAGGTGCTGTTCACTAGGTAAGCGGTTTCCTCCTGCTGGGATGGCACAGAAAACCAGGTCCCAGCTGTTTTCTTCCTGGTGCCTAGTAGTATGTCTGAGCTCAGTATTCCCATGCATTCCCACTATTTCATTGCATTATCTCATGAGTTATATAAAGGTAATGTTGTACAGAAACCCCTTTCCCCAGACAGTGATTAAATTTTCCTTATGTCATTAAAGGATTTGTTCCTCTGTTGTTTTCTGTACCAGCAAGTAATTCCCATTAAATATTAAGTAATTGATTAGCCATATTTGTCTGGGTTTTGGGTAAATATTAATTAATTGATTTATTTAGTCGTTGCAATTACACTAAATCAGCTAACTAAAAATAATGCCAAATAATTAATTTACTTAGTATTTAAATATTACAAATTGCCATAAATGACTGCAAATTACTTGCACACAGGGTAAATTTTCTTATCACTTGCAGGAAATGGAATGATTAATTTCCAAATGTTATTTATGTGTGGTGCTGTTTGGTTCTTTTCCATTTCACCTAGTGAGCAATGCACAGGGAAATCCAGTTACTGAGCCTGATCCCAAAGCACTGACATCCCTGGTGTTCTTCTCTCAGGTAAACACACAGTGTAAAGAGAGGTAAAAACCCCCTAATTACACTTATGTGAGAGTCTGAGCACCTTGCTAACAGGTTTAATCTCTCATGTAAGAATTTTCTGTTGTCTAATAAGGCTTAAGTTTCTCTTGTTTCACTCACATGAAACATGAATGTTCTGGCAATGCCTCCCCTATGTGGCCACATCTTTGAGGAGAGGGGAAAGCCTGTATGAACCAATCTCTCAGCTACTGGTAAATCTGGTGGAAACTACCAAAAACAGCAAAAAGGGATGGAGAGAAGAGTAAGAGAGACAGATACTGATTAAAAGAAAAAAATCACAGTACTCTTGTTTCTATATGAAACCATGTGAATAAATAGGTTTCATGCCTTTCATCCACTAAGATGCCAAAGTATGTCCATGCTGCTGAAGATGAGATTAAGCCAGACCACCTCCAGTCTCTGCTGCAACAGAGCTTTTTTCCTCTGAAAACTCAGTGCTGAGCATGGTAAAAATTCAGCCTGATTAGATGCCAAAGGACAAAACAGTGGGCTGTCTTGGGAGACCAGCTTCTTTCCTCTCAGTCATTTATGTGTGTATTTTAAAGCATCAGTGAAATGTCCTTGTTCTCTTGTCACAGTCTCTATGAGACCAAAGCAAGTACGGTGAGGAAGGGGCTTGGGAGAGCCCCAGATCAGATTTTAAAAGCTCACCCCTAAAAAGCACTCAGGAATTTGCTCAATTATAAAGCATGTGATCAAAGAATCATAGAATCCTGGAACGGTTTGGCTTGGAGAGGACTTTAGAGATCCATGGGCAGGGATGGCACTGACTAGGTCAAGTTGCTGAGGGTCTCATCCACCATTCCTTGAACACTTCGTGAGGGGAAAAGGTACAGCTGATTTTGAATGTGCACACAGGGATTATAATCCAAGCTAATACTCCACATCTGATAAAATCCCCCTCTCACTGAGTTTTGGGCCACATTTGGAGTCTGCAAGAGAGATGCTTTTCATAAAAACCTGGACAGAAGATGTGCTCCAGGAATGTAACTCATGGTGACTAAGGGGGCATCATTCTGTCAAGGACTTGACGTCCTCAGTGCCAACTGCTTCACACCTTGGGACCAAAATCTTGTTTGTATCTCCTTTTCTTCTTCTGTTCGGCTGAGTGTTTTCATTCAGTCTGTGGTTAAACTTGAAAACAGAAGTTTAGAGACATGAGAGAATTTCATCCTTGGAAATATTAAAAACTTGAACAGATTTGGCGATGAGCAACCTGCTCCTCCTGGCCTTGCTCTGAGCAGAGGGAGCTAACCAGAGTTCTCTAGAGGTCCTCTCCAGTCTGAATTATTCAGTGCTTCCTCTCCTTGTGTCACTAATACTAAATACATTCTGTCTGAAAGGGCCTGTAGTCAGTATCTTAATGATGTCTCTCAAAACTTCCTATCACACACAAGACAGACTTGCAGGATTTCTTCCTCTTTATTTTACCCTTGGTGTGCTTATGTGAGTGTTGAAAATTGCTTCAGAATGTTTAACTAATTCTAATTGAACCATTCTCATTTTCTCACCAATCTCACTCACTCCATAAATTTGCCATCCCTGAAATTTTGCTTTCAGACGCAGTCTCAGGTTTGAGAGGGATTTCCAGAGTAGGAACAAATAACTAATAATGCCATAATATTTACTCTTGCATTGCTGGCACTTGAAATTTAGAGTTGCATTCAGACCCCTCCTTATTCAGAATAGTCTTAATATTTCCAAAAAAATACCAAAATGTTTCTCTAAGTTCAGTGAAACACTGAAGAAATAGGGAACAGATTATTTATTTTGCACAATCTTTTTTTCCCCACATTTTTTATAAAAAAGAAATGATGTTTGCAATGCATCTTTCATTTCCAAATACCAAGAAGGAAATTCTCTTATCTTGCTTATTTTGCTTCTGATATTGTTAACTTGGCAGAAGCAAAAGGAGTTCCTCAAGTATGGCAGCATTGAGGAATTCATTTTTCACCCTGGAGGAAAAAAGTTCCAGCTGCAAAACTGTGGCAGAGCTTTGCTCCAAAAAGCCCCCAGTGGATTCTGTTGCCTTTGCTTTGCTCCTGCTTCCCCTGCATCACCCCTCTACTTAATTTATAATACACAGGACACTCCTCCAAAAGCTTCCCAGACCATCTTCCATCTGTCTTCTCACCAGGTAATCATAAATCAGCTGCTTCTTTACCTTCTCCTTGGCATTCCCTGCTGCAGTGGGTCTCTCCATCACCGTGCTTGCCATATTTCTCTGCTCCTCCTTGGCTTGCCTTCAAGTAAATTTCCCTTTATCATAGTCCAATTTTCAGCCCTATAGGAGACAAGAAAAAAAAAAAAAACCAAAAACCACTAAGTAAAAAGAGTTCAATGGACTGTACAATCCTAAGCATATTTGCCAGGCTAGACCAGGAATGACTTGTAAATGAAAATTAAGGATAAAATTGTAACAAATGCAGGGTATACTTTCTTTTTCAGTTGAAAGTCTTTCTAGCTTGGAGGTAAGAAAAATCATTTAATTATTTCTGAAAAGACCTGGCAGGAGTCCAGACCAAGAATTTGATACTGTTGAGAACTGAGGTAGGCATAGAAGAGTTATTTCTATCTCAATGAGATTTGATGTTCCACTTAAAATCAGCAGACCCCTTGCTGCTGTTAATTGGTGTCAGAGAACTGTTTCTTCTGGAGCAGCTCAAAGAGACACCAGCAGAGAAACTGCCTTGCTCTATTTTTATGTTTCCCTTCCTTCCCTTTGCCTCTCAAGGGACGAAAAAAAAAAAACCAAACCCATCTGAAGTATGAATACAGATGAGAAGATGGGAATTTAGTGCTCCTCAACTCTTGTAGGGACCCAAGTGAGAAGCAATTGTTCCAAAGGCGCTAGTTTGCAGGGCATTTAGGCACCCGTGCTCATTCAAACATTCCCTTTCCTGAAGTGAGCCTGGAGTGTTCTCATCCCTTCAGCTGATGAGCCCAGGGAGGGCTCAGCAACAGAGATTTTAAATGCTGCAGTGCAATGCCCCCCTCACTCAGAAATTTCTGGTGAGTGAAATGTTTTTCACAAGGCAGACAAAAGAGTGGGGTTTTTGCAGGGTGGCTCATTACTATGGCAACCAGAAGAGTGACCTCCCCTTGCTCCACAGCACTGATTTCAAAGATCAGGGAGACATTTCCGCTGAGTGTGCACATCACTTCCCACTCAGCTGTAGTGGCTCTGCAGTCCTAAAAGAGGAGTTAAAAGGAAATTCAATTAATCAGCGTGCCCCACAAAGCTGAACATCTGGATGTAGCAGCATCTGTGCTGTCTAATGACTAAGAGGTGACAAGGGTCTGGTAGAGGTTTTTCATCCCTGTATGGTGATGGCAAACAACTGGTCTTTGACACAAGCTAGAATTATGTACAGTGTACAAAACCAGGGGAAGTTTGGAGCAGCACCTTTTCAATCTGGGAAGGGGCAGAGAAAACAAGACGCTGAGCTTGGAGATTGCTGTGTTTCCCAGGCTGCGCAGGATTTTAACTTTCCATTCAGAGCAAGATAAGCTTCTAAGAAAAATTACTTTCCTTCATATCTGTAAGAATGCAATTTGATCTTTTTTTGAGAGATAAAAGGATTTTCTCCCTCATTTCCAGTAATTGCCAAACAATTGCCAGGCAAAACAAACAGAAGACACAGAAATAGTTTCAGTCTAGGCAATCACAGCCTCAGCAGCATTTAGCTTTTGCAAAGTGTGCTGCAGTCGTAACATGCTCATTTTCCTACAAGAACAGCCACAAAGGAACCGTTTACTCACTCTTTCATCCTGTTCTCAGAGGGTTGGTGTTAGTCCGCTAGCAACAGCAGCTTCTGCACTTACAGAAACAGCCTGGACACCTGCTCATTTTCCTGTTGTGCAGACAGTACCTTCCCACAAAAATGCAAGGTGATTACCTCCCACAGATGTTCCTTGCGCCTATCTTGACATTACTTGTTCCTTGCACCACTTTTCCCAGAGACCTCTCTGAGATTACTTATTCCCTGGATACCAAGAGAAGACAACCTTACAGCAGGGATGATGTAGTCAGGGAGAATGGTGGGACAATCACAGGGCTGGGAAATACAAGTGCTGAAACTCAGAAATCTTAGCTGATATAAAGGATTATTCAATCCAGTCAGACTGTTCTATCAAGCTGTCTGCACCTTGTCACTCTCCAAGCTCTTGCCACAACCCACAACAGGCATTAGCCTTCAGAAAGCACAAGGCAAAAGAAGTTGCACCAAGCCATTAGGTCAGTTCCTAATTTCAAACCAACTGCAGCCAGAGGACAAATTCTGTGCACTTGCCCTGCTTCAACCAATCTTGCCAAAAATTAGTAAGAGGGGACTTTGGCAAGCTTTGCACTGTCCCTTTCTGTCTCTTCCTGTGGCACGCACATGCCTCATTCTCTTGCTGCATGCTCTGATGGCTTCAGCAGACATGCAATTCTCCATGCAGAACCCATCTGCATTGCCTTGGCAAGGGACTGGGCATGGCCTTGTGGTTAAAATCCAACAGTAACAGGTGGGAAGACACCACACAGTTGTTGGAAACTCTGCTTTTCCATTGCCGAATTGACTGCAACTGACTCCCCTCAGACATCCCAGATGAGGACTGTGTTTTTGCGACAGAGAGAGCTGCATTCAGCTTGGAGGTGAAAAGAAGTGATTTTTGTTGTGCTGCACCACATTCCCATCTGGCAGGTGTCAGCATGCCAGAATTGCTGGGACTATCCTAGTATCTATCCATCTGTCCATATGGGTCATCATGCTTGAAATACCACAGATGAATAAAGCAAAAATCAAAATTCTTCTGCTCAACAGCTGCACGCTCTGCTGATTTCCTAAAAGGAAGGGAGGGGTGGAGGAGTCTGTCTTCAGGTGGTCACTCAACCTGTTAGTGTGGCTGTCTACAACTCCACCATCTCCCTCCAGCTTTCGAACCCATCAGCTCAAGGCCTCAGGACAAAAAGGATGAGCAGTTAAGTTGAGCATCACTCATTTTCCCTGCTCCTGGACTGTCAGATCACAGCTGCTGCCAGCACAATGTACACAGCTCCAGGCAATGACAGATTTAGAGCCCCATTCCTCCATATCATTAGGATCAAAGAGGCCCTGACCCTCAGCATCCAACACCCTAATGAAAACAGAGAGGCTGGACTCAGGTTAGTTCAGGGGAGAAGTGAAACCTCACTGCAGTCTGCATCAATCCAGCCAGGGGCAAAGAAGGGCTGGGTGACAGCTGGCAATATAAGGTGTAAAACCACAGGTAAATGGGGAAGAAAAGCTAGGGAGGAAAGAGGAAGGTCTCAGCACTGAAAAACAAATGAACAGTATTTAACATCAGCCCTGCTCTCTGTACTCAAAATACAGGCTATCTCACAGAAAACAGTGTCTGATTAACAAACATAAGCTGCAGCCTGGAAAATTTATCTCCTGAGATGCTCCACACCTGGCACTTGCTAAATGCACCAATATTTTGTGCAGGATGACCTGCCACTCATTGGCCAGCTGGATTCTGAATTTGTTCATGTGGGAAGTTCCAGGCTATAGGGTCAGAAAATTCCTTCAAGGTTGGGCTCATATCTTCCTATTCTCCACACCACTCAAGATTTTCTACACCTGGGTCTCTTTCTGGGTCTACTGCTGGGTCAGGGGTCTTATCAGCTCCTCTGGACATCTTAGCCCTCATTCTAGACAAGCTACAAAACTATATAGAGGAAATGAAATGAAATTAAATGAAATAAAACCAGATCAATAACCAAGAAGATGGTATCTTTAACATTCAGGGGACACTGAACGTTTTTAAAGTGACGTAACTGATTCGAAACAGAAGGAAAGGAAAGGCTGAAAAGCTTCATCCCCTACTCCTTCTCTAGCAAACTGGGTGTAATTACTAATAAATTCCTAAAACATGCTGCTGGAACTAGGATGCAGGGTAGGACAAAGAAACCATAAACCAAACGTACTTGGCACAAACTCTAGTAGCTTTATAAACTTCCTATAACTCATTATCACTGAGCTCAACAAAATAGCCATCTTACTTCATGCATCTCTACTGTAAAAGCTATGTGTTAGGGACAACATTGAAGCTATTTCTGGATAAGAAAACAACCTAGGGACTAGAAAGGTATTAAAACTTAAAAAATGCCTAGTGAACAGAAATACAGAAAGGACTCTATTCTAAAAGACATTATAAATTTAAGGAGTAACATTGTTACTAATTGCTTTATCCCCACACAAAGTACAAATAAAATGCAATCAGTACAAGTTTTTTCCACTCTCTTGAGCCATGTGCTGGGCTCCAATAAAAATGTATTGTTCTGGTTTAGGGCAAATTTGGGAGAAAACCCCAAATTAGGTTCCTCTGAAAAGCAAACCTAAACAGCCCCTCCCCCAACTAGTCTGGGAAAGAACTTTCTTGGAGAAAAGTGGAAAAAATTATTTATTTAACAAACAAAGTGCCCACAAGCATAAAGAATGAATAATATGAAACAATAAAACCTCTTGGTGCTCTAAAATGAGATCACAACATTTAGAAAGTCCTTACCCTGGGAAGCTCAGCTTGCTCAGTCTCTTATCAGTCCCTCTGGAGATCCAGGCCCTGGTGGGCTGCAGGTGCGAGCTCCCAGTGGCTCCTTTGGGTTTTTCAGTCAGGATCAGGTTTAAACAGTCCTAACAAAAAGAAAAAAAAAACAGTCTAGGAGCTTCTCTGCTTCAGCTAGCTAAAACTAAAAGCAAAGAGATCTCTGTCCCGCAGTCTGTCCAAGCCTCAGACGAACACAGTCCTGAAGAAAGAATGTGTAGGAGTCAGGCAGTTTTCTCAAAAACAAACTCCGTGCTGCTTCTTTCCCCTCTTCACTCTTAGAACTAGTCTTAATGGTATAGCACTTAACATACAGCACAAACAGAACAGACGAGTGGGGATACAAGCATCATAAAGTCACCCTAGAACAGAGGAATGCCCATTTATCACCTTCTACAAGACAACGAACTTCATGCCCATCTTACAAGTTTGGGGAATTGTCTCCTGCTCTTGAACTCATAAGCTTGACAGTGGCACGGTAAAAGCAAGTAGATGTTAAAAATTCAGTGGTCCAGGCTATTTCCAGAATCTGTCACTCATTCTTTCCCCAGAGAGACAAGAAACTGAGATGAATGTCTCTGCTGGAGTTGTGCCACATGGATTAGTGAAGTGGGACTTTTCTCCTGTGCACAGATTGACTTCAATTCACCCCAGCTCTGTTTCAGTGAGCCTTGTCCAAAGGCAGCCACCTGGGAAGGAGAAAGAGTAATTAACTGATGCTTTTGGGAACAGTTCTGCGATGAAGGTACAAAAACTGAGCAAGGAGATGTGGTGCTTTCATATATGCATATTTGTGTGTATGTGTTTTGGCAAGAAAACTTCAAACAGTGGCTGCCATCAGGGCTTTGCAGAAGAAGAAAGCCAACAGCAGTAAATCTAGGAAGCAGCTGTTTGACAATCTGCCTTCAGATAAAGTTTCTTCCAGACCTGAGTCCGGCCCTGGTCTTCCCAATACCCAGGCTCCTCATCTGTCTAGCTTTGACTCTCAAATATGTCAAAAACACAGTAGGAGCTAGAAGAATATGTGGTTTCATTGAGATCTTATAGCAATGAATCGGCAGTGATTTTTAAGGAGGAAAAAAAAATCTAAACCAGGATTCCTTAATTTGCTATCTGGCATATCCTGCTTTTGCTCTCTGACCATTGCTCTCATGGTCTGTGGGACAGGATAGGAACCAGAGCTGCTTCCCCACTTTCACCCTGCTCTAAACTTTCAAATATGAAATCTGGTCTGCCTTTGAAATCAGAGCTTCCCATATTTAGTTTTTTCTTTCTCTTCATGGATGTCTCACTTGCAAGTGAGCAGGTACCAGGATATACCCCTTCAAACCGTCTGCACAGCCAGATTTGGGAAGGGAAAAAAATGAGCCTGGTACATCCTGTGGGTCAAAGAGTGCAGCAAAACCCCTGAGGGGCTGCTGAAGCCCTGGCAGAAGCTCTGGTGGGTAGCACTTTTTCCTCCAGAGAGCCAATTCGCAGCCTTAGGTCTCCCAAGCATTTTTTTTTCTGCTTTTTCTGACAAACACATTCTGTCTCCTCTCCCCATGCTGGCTACTTCTCTTCATAAAAATCAGTGCTAAAAAATGAAATGGCAGAGGGGATTATTTTAATAGCTTTTCAAGGATTAAAATCACTATACCCCAGAGGAACCCCTGGCAGACTTTAGCTCCCTTCATCTGTTCTGACCTCCACTGAACACTTAATTCATGAGTTTCTATGGCATGGGATGATCAGAAGACAGTGTTATTATTATTATTGTTCATTGCACTTTGTCTGAAGCACTTGCAGGTGAGATGAAAACGCTTATTTAAATGCAGTCTCTAGAACACTGTTCACAAATCCATCTAGGCACCAATTACAACATGAATCCAAGATATAGCAACTTCTTTTATCTGGGTGATAAAAGAATGGGTGAGGAATTCTGAAAGCACACAGCCTGGGTGCCTGGATGAGGAATTCTGAAAGCACACACCTTCTGGTTACAACTTGAGTCTTTCACTAGGGAAAGATTTCACTTGGCCCTTCTTTAGTGTTTTTTGCATCTTTTGCTGGAAGTCCTTGAATTATACTTTCTCCTGACTGATACTAACAGCTCTTTTTAAAACATGATTGATGGCCCATTGTCAATAGCCATCATGCTCCTGTCAGAGAAGTGGGAGACATGAAATAATTCAGTTTTCAATAATTCAAGTGATGTTGCTAAATTTAGGAAACAGACACTTGGAGGAATGAGAGCATGACAGAATTTTGTGGGGGGAAAATAAGGGCTTGTCACTGAGTTTTAATTTGATCAAGAGCATAGTGGTATCAATAGATTTGTATTCCAAACTTTGCTCTACTACCAGTTTGAGTAATAATCACCCAGAGAAAATAATCACATAGAGGACACATAACACATAATCTGATATCTTTTCCACAAGTGTTTTAGGTATATTTAGTCTTTTAGTTCACTTCTGCTGTTCCTGAGTCCTAGGTCCACCTTAGACTGTTGGGAACAGAGCAGACATCGGTCCATGAACACGTCCACAAAGTTCACCCCGGACTGATTCCCTCCCTGCACAGAGATGTGCTCCTGTACCCAGGGGGCAGTGGAAACAGACTTCATGCTGCAATTCTCTTCCCTCTCCATCAATAACATTTTACTTTCCAGCTGGTACCTGCTGAGTCCCGTGCTGCAGGGCTGAGTCCACAATATGAACAGACTACTGATAGATGTTTTAAAACCAGTGAAGGTAGGAAGTAAACTTTAACAGATGGAAAAAGACCCCCCAAAAATCCATTAGCATGTCTTTCTCAGTTGAATTTCATAGTGTCTTAGCAGCTGACATTGTCCCTCCTGGAGGTAATTACACAATGTAATCAAGCCACCAAATAACCTCCTAGTGCACCATTTATGTGTTACCACTCAGTAATGCTACTGCTTGGCTCTTCCCTGCTCATCCTCTCCAACATTGTGCTCCAAGGGAGGGCAGGGCACCATGCCTGCAGCAAGATACAGCTGAGCACCAAAGGCTAGAATGGCAACCCCTCTCTGTCTAAAATCTCCCCTCATTGTGAATACCTAGAAAACCTCTTTCTGCATCTGAGAGATGAGTGATTTTTTTATCACTGGTGGATCATACAATCACAGAATGGCCTGGAATGGAAGGGACCTCTAAGATCATCACTATGGAGAGGGTCACCTTGCACTGGATTGTGGGAATTCAAAACACAGAAAAATCTCAAAACCTCATGCATGCAGGCCCAAATACAGCAGAGAATACAGGGTTTGACTTGAGGCCTTGGAAAAGGCTTCCAGCTTTAGAGACTATAAGCAAGAATGTGGATTTGTAGTTTAGGCAGAAACATACTAAACTAGGTAGTGGAGAGTTTAAGGTTTTAAAGTTAAGATATAGAAGTAGTTACAAAGGTAATAAGTTTTAAGGTGTAGTTCTGTAGGATTGTGTGTCACTATATGATTGAATAAAATTGTCCTCATTGCAGCAGGATGTGTGATACAGTTTAATTAGCCACTGGTGTGAAAGTTAAAACAATATGTGTGGCAGTAGTTTATTGGCTAATAAACCATTAAATCCCCTCATAACCTGTGGTTTTGTGACCACTGGCCACGAACTCCTGGCATATGCAGTGAAGACATTCTCACCCTTCATGAGACTGTAGAAGAAGAGCAATAAATCATGTTTTAAGATGTTTCCCAGTGGTCCCATCTCTCTTAAAATCCTGATACTAGATCAGGTTGCTAAGAGCTCCATCCACCTTGAACATTCCCAGGGATGGGGCATCCGTAGGTTCTCTGGCAACCTGTTGCAGGTGCTCACCACTCTCACAGGAAAGAATTTTTTTTTCCCTTCTTTATCCTAACACCTTGGAACTCCCTACTGTTCTGCCACATTCTTCTGAAGTGAGGCTCAGAGTTACAGGTCTGAGACACACAGCTCTGCTTGTGCCTGTACACAAACACATCATCATAAGCTAGCTCTCATTCCATAGGAAACCAACCTAATCTTCTCATTAAAACTCTGGAGCTGAGTTCTGGTCTTGGAAGACAGAGCCATGCAAGCCTGGCAAGAGTTTCATTAAGATCACACATGTCTAGCTGAGGTTCAGATCTCCAAATGGATATCCTAGGGAAGGAACAGCCCTTCTCCTGCTCTCCTAACTTATGCGGGGCCATCTTAGCACAGACTAATCCAAACAGCATCCGTATAATTGGAAGAAAGCTGATCTAATCTACCATGGGGAGCCAAAGCAGGTGCCTGACAGCTTCTCTGTTACAGGTCACGCCTATATATGGGATTAGAAAAAAGAAAAAAGAAAAAGATCAATATAATAAATTTACTCTTCATGGTTCTCTGCTCTCATTCTACTTCAGTGATGGACGGAAGAATCAGCAACAAAGTGACTGGAATTTCAAGTGGCAACATGAAAATTTAGCCAGCTGTCTCCTCTTCAGATCCCACTTTTCTCCCACCATTTTGTTTCCTTCTACCCCAGTTTTTGAAGTTCCTTTCCTAAGAGGGTACTTCCCAGGGGCTTGAGAGACCCTGGAAGGTCCCCCAGTCCCTCCCCCTGTACAGCATGCCTTGCAAGCCAGATTCCCTGTTTCCAAGCCACTCTCCTGACAGCTCCAGGGAGTTTGGATCCTGAAGAAGAGAACCCCTGTTTAATAGCCCACAATTAACTTATCTTCTTCCAAATTGCCTGAGCACTTTTTGAAACCAAGCAGGGACATGTTGGCCACTACACCAAGCAGCAAGAGGAAAAAAAAGATGATTTTTCAGAAAATGATGACCACTATGTAGTGCTTGTCATATGGGAGCGACTGTCAAAAACACCATCAGCACTTCCAGCCTTCAACAGATATAAGAATGAGTAGACCATGATGCTTGCAGAGCACAACCATTCTCAACCTGCCCCAAAGAAAGCTGCCAATTAGAAGTTGGGAGCACTCTGCTGAGAAGAAAGCCCAGATCTGCAGAAATCCTTTTTTTCATTCCATTTTTTTGCAGTGAAATTCTGAGTTTCACTTTCATGACACATAAAGTTCTGAATAAATTTCTCGTTTAAGCTATTTGTTGAGTTCTCCACAGATGTAAAAATGAAACAGCTCCTTAACGTGCAGAAGATTGAGCAGGATTAAAATACACCACCATGAAAATAAAGTTTCTCCTTTTCAGACCAAAACAAAGGACATTTAAGGCCAGAAAGTGCAGCATGCACACACTGCATAGTTAAAAAAAAAAAAAAAAAAAAAAAAAAAAAAAAAAAAAAA
>VWYP01033538.1:20116-34908 GCA_013400435.1 Pycnonotus jocosus
AAAAAAGGCAAATCCAAAATCATTCACTGCAACTTTTCCCCCATTAAAAATATATATCAAAGCCACTATATTCTCATAAAAGGATTTGCTTTCAAAAAACATGTCAACTTCTGATGACAAAATCTGCTGTCTGGCAAGTTTCCTATTTAGCTGAAGATGGAATGCACTGTGAGATGCTGCATTCTGGAAGTGCTGACAGAAAATAATCTGGTTTCTGCTCCCTTCCTCCCATACATACAATCTGCTGATCTGTGCTTGACCTCTTTCAGGAACTGTGGGATCATTTAAGAGAGAATTGCACAGATTCCCATGATGATTCTTTTTTATTGATTTTGCCAACTAAGGAACTCAGCTATTTCTTCAGGAGCAGTAGAATGGGTAGGTGATAACACAGTCAACACCACTGAGTAGTTTTAGCTGGCACAACAACATCTAAGTTGCAGAGTCAGTATTTTGCATGAGAGGTTGATGGAGTATGTCCTGCTTTCTTTTTCCTAAAATGTTCTCTGCTCAGAACTGAGGGGCAGAAGTGCATCACTCTTCAGAACACATGTAATTTCCCCTCATGATGAACCCAAAATTTGTATTCCCTACCTCCCAGTTTAATTTTCCTCCAGGTGCAAACACTGCGGGTGAATAATACAGGTGTGTGCTGGACCTTAAGGGACAATAATTAAGGAGCATTAAGCGATGCAATCTGAAATGCTAAACTTGCAGTCTCTGCTGGTAAACATGCCCCTAACTCATGTTGATACAAAATATCACTAAACCAGTGGGATTAGCAGTAAAAAATGCCTTTTTGCAGTCAGGCATCCAAATTTTGTCCTTCTTTGATGGATATCCACCAAATAGGTCTTTTAATGTTTGACAGAAGGACAAATGGGAACATTCAGAACAATTATCTCTGCATAGTGTAGCTATACAGATTTAATCAGCTCCCATCATCTGAGCAGCACAGCTTCTACCAAGGACCCAAATGGTGCAGACTGCATCATTGTGCTTATTAAAGAGCCTGACTTGGCCTTCATTAGGATTAGTGGGGAGACTATCAAAGACACCTAAATAATTTAGCAGTACGGGTCATTAAGGCCTGGGCCAGAAATTTCCTGCTGCCAAACCTGAGGCACTTCTGAAAAATCCCATTGAAGATTATTAAGTCCACTGCTCCAGACAGGGCAGTTGTGCTGTGTCCCATGAAGTAAATCTTTTTTAAACTGTGTATTTCCAAAGACTCTTCAGTCATGCTGTTGAGTCACTGCTCCCTGACTCCCTGAATGAAGCATTCCTCTTTTTTTTTAACAAACCACCTGCTTTCACAACTGTGCATTGCTCCATAAACACGGTGATGTGCCCATAAAAGCTAGGAATGGTCACAAATGCTGCAATTGGTCAGGAGATGTTTTCTGACTTACAAACATGCAGCAGTGTTGAAATGAGTGCCATCCCATCATCAGCCAGTGGGAGCCAGGGGATGGTGGACACACTTTGCTCTAACCCTCCAGGGCACAGAGGGAAGAACAAAGGCACTTAAGGAGAGATGCCAGATCTCCTCTTTCAGGGCTCCTAATTTAAAGGGAACAAGGCACCATCCTTTTGCTGTCAGAGTGATGAGGTTTCAGGCAGAGTAGCTGGGAAAAGGAATTTCCTGACTGTAGGGAGCTGAGTGTCTCATTGTGTTATTGAGTGCTGCTCTGACCCCCATCCATACAGGGAGAGCTCCAGCAAGGATCAAACAGCTGCTTAGCTGAGCACAAAAGGGAACATTAGCGTGGCCTCGGAGATGTGTAGGCAAATTACTCTAGGAAATAAATGTTGCAAAGGAAGCGATCCTACCCGCTGCTAAAGTAAACGTGCCAGTAGAAAGGAGCCTTGCTTCTTCCAGGGTGCCTTGCAGCTGTGGTAGTAGATGGAAGGAGCGATCGGTGCCTAGCAGAATTATTTCCTTTCTGCCTGCTTTGGCAAGGCATAAATCTCTTCCCTATTACCTGAGGTATGTCTCCTCATTGAATCAGGGTGCCCTTCAATTCAACAGCAACATTCATTTACTCTCCATTTCCATGTGTCTGGTGCACAGGAAGCAGAACAGCCGAGAGCTGCAGTGGCAGTCCCACATTCGGGTGAGCTGTCCCTGTTGGCAGTTCGCAACTTTAGAGACTTGGGCTGCCAAAGGAGATGTCTGTTCTCTGTACCACCTTCCTGGATTAAGCTGAAGGGCTCTTTATCCATCAGGGCACAGCACCGAATAAAATCTAGTCTGGTATTTCCACACAGCACTGCGAGAAGAGGGAAAACTGTAATCACACCCTCCCCATCCCTCACCTTTCCCCCCTTCTCTCTGTTGTGTTCTCCAGCACTTCCACCTTCCTCAACAAATCCTGCATAGCATCTCCAGTGCAAATCATTCCTCTAAGGGAAGATGGGATACACTCCCTGAGATGTCCAGTGTCTCTGGCAGCAATAGTTTCTCTCCTCAGCTTGTCCTTGAGAAGGACCTGGAGAAGTCCTTTGGCTTAGGGCCTCTTCATTCTCAGAGGTAATCTCTCCCTCCCCATAGCCCTGAGTCTGGAGGAGGTGATTCATTCTCTGGGGATTTGGTTCAGTCCAGGCCAAACAAAGAGACAAAAAATTCCTGTGCTGGAATACTGCTAGGGAAGAAATCTGTTGGGAATAACAAGTTACCTGTGCAAATTTTGCTGATGCTCCCCAGAGGAAAGGTAGCAGCAAGTGGTCTTGTGAATTCCTGCCAGCCCTGCTCTATATGATTTACCTGCTGCTGGTACCCAGGGCCAGTATTAATGGCCACCAGCATGGCACTGGTCTACCTGGTCATGAAAGGCATGGGCAGGGGGAAAAGGAGAGGAATGAAAAGCTGTGCTTAAATTGCCAGAGGGTTTTTCTTTGTTGTCCTGCAAGTGTGGGCATTGAAGAGTTTGCCAGGAGGAGTCCTGTCAGGTATGTTCTTAGCAGGTAGGAAGGGATAATTTTCCTTTCAGCACCTGGACCTGCTGGTTTTCCAGTGAATGTTAAATTGTGTTGCTGCCTAGGAAAGTTTTTTGAACTTACCTGAAACATTTCAATGCAATACAAGAGAAGCAAATCCTCCTCTCCCTCCAACCTTTTCTTTTCTTTCCTTTCCTTTTCTTTAGCATTTCCAAGTTTCTGTGCACTTCTTCCTCATACAACTGTATTAGGTGCTTCAGTTACGCCCAGGGTGAAAGATGCTCCTCTTTTTATAAACCTTTTAGATTGTTTAAGCAATTTGTTCCAAAGGCTTAATACAGTGAGTGAGGTTTTGTTTCTTGTCCTCTTCCCTGGTGGTGCTCTCATCATCCTTTCCATAAACTTATTTCTTGGTTCAAATGAAGTGAAATGACATGGGAAATAAGCTGGGATCTCTACATTGTTCATAATTGATTTGATACAAATATTTGATAGTTCTGAAACTCAGTCATTTGAGCAGATTGCAGAGTATTTCTCAATACTCACACAGAAACTGATTTTTTTTCCCTCAAAACTCTCCCTCTTGAGAGCCTTCACTCCTAAAGTTTCAGCAAATTGACACAAAACTTTCAGAACATAACTTATCAGAGTGGTTTTTTTCATCTCTTTTTTTTTTTTCATCTAGACTGTCTTTCAAGACTTGAATTTCTCATTAAATGATTTAGGACTTTTGTCAAGATCCACTTTTTTTAAGAAATGTTATTTGTTTACTCTGTTCTGTTAAAGGGGTTTGTTGTTGGTGAGGGAGAACTGCACTAATTAGGCTTATTTTTTGCCAATGGTTTCCCAATAGAAATGATATGACAAGGGAGTCTGACTCATGAGGGAAATTAGATGTATTCTCTGAAGCATAGCTGCCATGTGACTCTCTGGCAGTTTCACCAAATAATTGTATTTCCACATACTCCTACAAAAAAACAAATAAAGATTTTAATTTCACCAACATTCTCATTTTTGGACAATTTTCATTATGACAAAAGAAAAACAAACAGACAACACTTTCTGTGGGCAAGGCAAGCAAGAAATTTTTGAGCAGCTTTGGGGCAACACAGCAGATCTGCAAGAAATTAATGTGAAATCTTCTTGTGACAGGCAGGAATTATTGTCAGCTCCCTGGCCCTACAGTTAGGTGGTCACCACCTTCTTGATGTTTAAGTCAAAAGGCGATATTATACCTCTGTGAGAAAGTGGCTTCTGTGGCCACATAAATTTTTCAACTTACAATGATCTATTAAGTATGGTAATATTTTACAATACATAAATTTTACAATGTGTGTGTTGTAAAAGAACAACATGTGGATATACATATAACAATCTCGAAATTATCTCTCTTAGAGGGATTCACTTCAAATGAAGGAAAGCTAAAAATTTAGAGGCACATTTAGCTGCTGTGGATGCTGGTCCAGAGTCTGGAGTGGATGGTGGTTGTTGTGAAGCTACAACAGATATTTTCTGCTCTGAAAGCCTTTCAGGCAAACTGTGCATGGAACCCCGAATATTGTATGAAGTGTCATCATTGTGATATCATTAGAGATGAGAAAGGTCAACACAGTGCAGTGTTGTGACCAGGAATACACCAAAATTCGGTGGCAAAATAGTGACCCTGGCCAAAAGACAAACAGCATACCCCCAGCCACCCACCAGAAGGCTGCTGGAGTAGGCAGAGCCTCACTTCTTCCTGGTCCATAGAAACAACAGAAATTAGCTGAAATTATAGATTCTAGCTGGATTTAAGGAAAAATACTTTGTCATAAAGATATTCAAGCACTGGAATTGGTTGTCCAGAGAGCTGGTAAAATTTCTGTTCATGGAGAACTTCAACTCCCAACAGGGCAAAGTCCAAAACACCCTGGTTTGAATTCACAGTTGACCTGTTCTGCTCCAGAGGTTTCCACCAAACTGAATAAGCCTCTGATCTTGTGCAGCATGCTAACCTCACTGCTCTCCTGGTTTTTCCCTCAGTTTTTCTTGTGTCTGTGCTCTTTTCTCTGCCTGTGATTGGGTTCCTAGATGGTGATCAATACTGATCAAGAGCTGGGCCAACAGCTCCATGCAGAAAGAAGAAATATTTGCTTATTTCTGCTGCAGCTGAAACCACATCATAAGACAGTTCCTCTTTCATTGATAGTTTAAGAAGAGGCTGCACCAGGTACACAAAACTGGTGAGTTGGTGAACAAGCCGTTCTCAAATGGATTTGTACTATTGGTAATTATGGTTGTGATTGATGAGTTGAATGAATTCTGTTTGTAAAACTGAGACAGCTTCTGCCAAGCACATCTGAGGCATGTCATCATCTTCTGCACTCTATATAGTGTAACGACCAGCAGCAAAGGTAAGCTGTACACCACTGCTCAGAAAAAGGGCTTGACTTGCATGAAGCCAGGAAACCAGAAAAGAAGGAAAATAATGCTCATTCTACTGGAACAAAACCAGAGAGAAGAGGAGCTGGAGAAGTTGCCCACAGTATGCACCTCTGCAACACAGCATAGAAGAGCTGACACCACCCATAGTGGCAAAACAGCCTCAGAGCCATGCTCCTGGTGCTCATTACCCCTGACAGCAAGGAGGGCACAGAGGAAGCCTCCTGAGGCTGGTAAGGTCACAATTTAAAATGGCTTTAAATTGAAGCAGGGTCAACTTGGATTAGAAAGAATTAAGTTTTTTATGATGAGGATGGTAAAACACTGAAACAGGTAGAGGTTGTAGCTGCCCTGTCTCTGGAAACATTCATGGTCAAGCTGGGCAGGGTTCTGAGCAACCTTGTCTCAGTGAAGAGAGATGCTTATTGCAGGAGTGTTTAGATAGGTGGTCCTTAAAGGTCCCTTCCAACCCAGACTGTTCTATAATTCTGTAATGAAGTCACTTGCCAGAAACTCTTCTCTTGATAAAAATCCTCTCTCTCAAGAGGATTTATCCCTTGCAAGAGGGAAATAGTACTGGGAAGGCATCACCACCCCAAATTATCTTCAAACACCTTGATGATGCAGTGATACATCCTTCTGTAGACAGCTCCTTCAGCGCAGTCTGCTGTAAACACTCTCCTCACATGCAGCTCAGAGCTTCTGCTCCCTGATCTGTGCCACTTCCCAGGCCAGCATGCACTGTGAATCCTGAAATTAAACCAATCATTCCCAGCTGGATTTCTGTGGAATAGTCATGCTTAAATTGGCTTTCCCTGAGTGTTCAGCCCAGCGTGCTGCTGGCTTTTGCGGGAAATGAGCCGAAACCAATTCCTGGTATGTTGAAATGAAATGCAGCTTTTGAACATTTGCAGGAAGAAATCAGGGATGGCTGAGCTGCTCAGAAGCACTCTGGCATGCTTGAATCCAGCCCTTGCAATCCAGAGTTGGAGGCACCCACAGCTCCATGGAGGGCATCATAAATGGGGCAAAGTAGATCTGCATAATTTCAGCTTCAGCAGTAACCACAATGGCACAGATCAGGGTCTCTGATCTCCATCCATGGGGAATATCAACCACACCCCAACCCTTGGCACGTGGAGCTGCTAAGATTTCAACCTCTACAGATGGGAAGTAGCACATTGTGTTACAGCTGCTGTTTACAGGATCCTCACACATTAGACAGTGTGAGGATAGGTAATGCCATGTGCATGAAGGCAGGAACATGTCAGGAGCACGTTGCACAGCCAGCTGTGGGAGGTGAGTTTATGACTCAAAACCTTGGATAGCTTAGGCTATAAAATATCCAGGAATCTGAATATTTTTAAACTGGAGGTCCATATCTATTATAAAATGGAGAAAAGCCTTTTTTACCTTTGCAGAAGATGGCTGCACAGAAAAGGGGCTCCTGAAAGAATGATTTTGGTGCTGAAAAACAGAGAGATGATCAGCTTTTTTATCTGCCCCCATTTTTCCCTTTCTTCTTCAGTCTTGGGCCTTTCCTGATTAACTCTGCAGGAGGAAAATCTCACTTTTGAGCATTATTGTTACTGCCCTATTTTCCCCTGTGGAGGAGACCAAAATGCACATCCATAGCTTGGCTTTTGGACTTTTTCTTATGGCAAGCTCAAGAGAAGTCACATTGTTGTCTGCTTATCAGGTAGGATGCACCACAGTGGCAGCTTCGAAAGTGAGTGGGGCAAAAAGCTGAAGCAGCACCCGCTTAGAAATCCCGCACAGGGACAGAAACCACAGGGTTGGAGGGGGTTCCACAAGGTATGAGACATCAACAAGAGGGGCAAGGGAAGGTGCAAGAGTGTGGAGCAGTCACTCAGCTGTGGGAGGAAAGCCAGAGAGAGCTCAGGGCTACATGGAGAGCTGCAAGAACAGAATAACCCATGCCTTCCTTTAGCTTTGGAAGGTCCCCACCCACACAAACATCCCTGACCTTCCAGTGGATGGCTGGATGATCCAATTTGCAGTGAGAATGTAATTCATTAGAAGCAGGAAGGAAAAAGGACACATCATCAATTTGATGGAAATAACATGGTTTTGAGAGTGCTGACATGAATCACAAATTGCGTGAAATTTGTTCAGTAGAACTGGGTAGGTCAGAGTGATTCAGATATTTCATTTCATCTTTTCTTTATACAAGTGCATCCATTCTTCTCTTTGAAAGGAGACTTTTATTTCATATTTTAAAGGATTAATAGAGCTAAACAACCTGAAAGTTATATGAACTATTTTATCAAGAGAAATCCAAGGCGCCCAAGGTATAATAAACACTTGAATAACAGCACAAAGCACTTATTTTACCTCAGCAGTGACCCCAACACACCAGGTTCCCCAGAGCAACATGGGCCAGAGCCCTGGAGGACTTTGTCCTGCAGAAAATGTTGTGGTTTGTGCCGATAAAATAAGAGAATAAGTGCATGAAGCTTCCAGAGATAGAGCAAAAATCCCTCAAAAGGATGAATGTTGCATGACAGCCAGAGGCAGAACAAAATTTCATTCCCTATTCATCACTATGGGTCTATTTTCTATGAGATAATGCTAGATCAGGTAATAATTAAAGGAGGTGGGAGGGTCAGAAAAGCTTCATCTACTGCCTCTTTACAAAGTAAAGAAGTTTATGAATTATAGGATGTCTTTTTGTAACAAAAGTGGCACCTTAGGCTTGTGATCATCTCTACAGTTTTCATTTTGAAATCTAATTAAGCAAGAAACTTTTATCATTGCTAATCATTTATTTGCAATTGAACATTGAAGATGTTTTTCCTTTCAGTGTCTCACTTCAGAACAAAAAGCAATTGCAAACCATTTGCCTTCCACTTGAAGCTCTTGGAAAAAACTCCCCTAGGCCTGAAGAGCAATGCTTTCAAACCCATCTCAGCTGACATCCTGACACATTCTGCACTGGGCAGAATTAAGAACGCTAGCGTCCAAAGGCCAAATGTTTTCATCAAGACGAGAATTAAATAATGTGAAATCAATACAACACTGTCAAACTTCTGCCTCCAGCAAGATTTCTGTCAGGTCCAACCTACAACTGGCCAGGAGTTCACTCCTCAAACACACCTGCACTTAACACCTGCATATGGTATTACTCAACTTCCTTCCTGAGCAACATGAGAGGAACATCTACATTTTCCACAAGGCAGTGATTCATGATCCCATCTCTCCTGCTACAGCTACTCAGGAGAGACATGCAGCCAAAAAGGAGCAGAGAAGGAAAAGCAAGAGGTAGAAAGGTTGTGAATTCCTGTTAGATTGTGTTTTCCAGCAGTCCTGATTGAAAAGTAATTTCTCTCCATAAATAGGAAGCACAATTGTGCTGAGAAGGATGTATTCAAAAAGAAAAGGCAATGTCAGAGATCTTGAACCACATTCCCATTTTTCAAAAAATTTTCACCTCATAGTCTCCAGAATGAATCAGAAAAAAAAAAATCAGCTCCAGCTTTTCTCTGTACAAATGTCTCTAAGATTTCAGCCAACTGTCAACATGTCTGGCTTGTCAAGGAGAAGCAGAAAAACTTCTAAGCAAAGAGATCAGGTGATCCAAATCCCTGAATGTTTAATTCCTCTGATTAAACACTCAAGGCTGAGGCTCTGAGGGTTTATTTATCCTGGGGTGGAGCAGCCAATTAAACATCTGATGCTTCTGCAGCCTGTCAGGGAGGTGTCGCTCCCAGCTGGCCTCAGTTACCAGCATTTGTAGCCAACAAAAGGAATGAAAAATGCACTCTCTGAATAGCAGAGAAGATAGATAGGGAGGAAGCCAGGAGGATGCAGGTAGAAAACAGCAGCAACCTGCCCTCTCTACCTATCTGCACAGGGCTGCAAAAACTGGGGATGGAGTGACGCTGGCTCTACTGGAAGGGGATTGCCAGCCCCATAAACAGCAGTGGGTGTGGCAGGAGATGACAGCTCTTGGCTTGCCCTGATTTTCACTCCTGCTTTCATCCCCAGTGTAGCCAGGCCCTTTACTGAGCTGCAGCCTGAAACCCTGAGCCCCCACATACCAGCCCCTGGCTCAGACTCAGCTGTGCAGCAGAAAACAGATCTGTATCCCTGGCCAAGGTCTTGCATCACCTGAGAGACATCCATCCTGGTGTTACCCTCACATGGCTCTCCCCCAGAAGATTTGCATGGATCCATTTTGCATACATCATCTATGGGTGCCAGGAGGGTGGAGCCTGGCTCTGCTTGGTGATGCTGAGCAACAGGATGAGAGGCAAAAGGCAGTAATCGGAATGCAAGAAGTTCCACCTGAACATGAGGAAGAACAAGCTGCCCAGAGAGGTAGTGGAGTCTCCCTCATTGAAATATTCAAAAAAATATTCAAGAACTGTCTGGAGGCAATCCTGTGCAATGTGTTAGAGGATGAACCTGCTTGAGCAGGGAGGTTGGACCAGATGACACACAGTGGTCCCTTCCAAACTGTCCCATTCCATGATTCTATCTGTCTGCCCCTCTAATACACATCTGGGTGTTGCTTTGTTGTCCCCCCAGCATCATCTTCTGACTGGAGAAACCTTCTGAAACCAGTACTAGCATCCAAACCAGATCAAGAGGAATGTCAATCCTCACTAGCTCTTATTGGTTCCTCACTACTCAAACCTCCTTAGAGCAAATTTGCAAAAGCACAGAAGAAATAATTAACTGCACATTCTCAGGTGCACAGCAGATGCTAGTAATTTGTTCAGTGTAAAACTTTTAAATAAAACATAACTGCAACACCAAAAAAATGGGGAAAAAATCCTGCATCTCTTTATGGAAAGTAAGAGTCCTACCCTGCCTGAAATTATTATTTTTCTGTAAGGGGAATGAATAAAGCCTATCCTAATTTTTTTTTTAACTCACTGGGAAAGCATCTCAGCAATTTAAAGTCAGATATTCATTGGAGATTGCTAAGGCATAAGCAGCACTACCTAACAAAAATAATCCTAACATTTCATCAAAGTGTGTAGGTGGAAAGATGCAGATACTGTGCAGCACAATTAATTTCTCCAAGTAGTAAATGACCCGTGTTTCATAAGGGTCAGATTGAGAGAGTTAGGAAATTTTTCTCTGCAAACCCTGAAAATTATATTACAATGAGGCAGTTTATTCTGTGGTTGCCAGAACAAATTAAAAGTTACATATTGACAAAATTATCCTGACAAATAAGAGCTCAGCTGCTGTATAACCACAGCAGTGAACATTTACATCTACCAGCAGGTCCCAAATGAGTCTGGGATTATTATTTTGGGTAAGAGAGGAGCACCACATTATCACATAATCACAGAATGGGGTTTTGGGTTGGAAGGGACTTTGAAGGCCATTTAGTCCAATCCCATGCAATAAGTAGGGACTTTTCCCACTAGATCAGGTTGCTCAGAGCCCCATCCAGCCTGACTTTGAATTAGTATCACTTCTTCATCTGAAAGTCTCCAGAATCAATCAGAAGTAAAACATTTCAGCTCCAGCTTTCCTCTGCACAAATGTCTCTAAGATTTCAGCCAACTGTCAGCATGTCTGGCTTGTCAAGGAGAAGCAGAAAAGGAAGGCTAAGGAAACTGAGGCATGGAAAGATGAAGGAACTTGCCCAAGGTCACCCAAAAGGCCAGTCACAGAGCCAGAAAACAAGTCTGTTAGGATCCAGTCCTGGTTTCTGGGGCACCCTGTCCCCTCTGGGAAGCAGTTTGGTTCCACCAAGGACGCCTGTTGCCTCCACCAAGGCTCTCTGCCAAGCTGAGAACACTCACAGGCCAACCTCGCCAAGGTATAAACCTCAGCACCAACAAAGGATCTCTCAAAACCTGCAGTGGACCACCTGCAACAGATAGGGATTCATGGACCTCCTTGCTTGCCTTCTGGGTGAATGTGGAGAAGTTGGATGTGGGTGTCCAGAATTTCATCTTGAAGGTCACCAACTCTGAACATCCACTAGGACTCAGGGGAGTCATGCAACAACCTGAAGCCTGTAACAGGAGAACCATAGCATCCACTATCTCATCCTTGGAAGAGTCACAGATGGATGTAGACTTCCCTGTACTACGGGGAATCTGCTCTTAGGTCCTCTTGTGCCATCCATTCTCCAGGCTGAGCCTCTCAGGGGAATGCCTCAGCCCAATCACCTCTCCTGTGCGCAAGGCCTAGAGCACTTCAGAAACATGGAGAAGACACAATTCTTCCCCAGCACAGAATGGGCAAGCCACAATTTGTCCTGGCCCATGAACGCCTCTGTGCATGCAATCCATTTTCTCCATCCACCACCCCAACCATTCCAGTAACTATGCAGCAGCCAGATTAGTGTGGAGCACGTTTCCCTCCAGGATCAGCAATTCATCTTTCCTTGGCAGCCTCTCAGCTCCTGCAAAAACACTTTGTTCAGGCCCACAGGGCTGGGAGTTTGAAGAAATGTTACATCAGCTCTAGCACAGCCCAGTGAATGTGATTTGTGCCATTGCTGGTAAAAGGCCACAAGCTTTCTGCTGCCCTTTCTACTGCCCTGACAGCGCAAGAGCTCAAGGCATGCTAATACAGGAGGAAATGCACTAATAATAACACTACCATTTTGTGACATTTGGGTAATTGGTTTTATGAAGGGCCATAAATAAACACAGTTCAGGCAGCAGTTTGTGCATCCTTGTAGGAGTGGTGGCAGTCAATCAGTGAGAAAAAGTGGCACTGCCACCCTTGCTCTAAACACTACCAAATTTGTGTAAACATCCCTACAACCTCCTCTTCCATCCCTCACAGCCTGAGATGTCCTTTCAAACAAGGTGTCATTTTGATACACAGATGGCTTCTGCCTTGGGAGCTACTAGTATCTGTGCTGAGCTCTGCCTTGCAAGGGAGAAAGGCGCTTAGGAGAACCAAGTAACCAGACACCATCCTAAGACATCTTTCATTTTCAAAGCTATTAGGTTTTGGTGCAGTCTGAAGATCTTATCCACCTTCTATGGTACTCCATAATAATAAAAATTGAGCACACCAGCAAAATTGACCTATAAAAATAACGCTAAACTCATTAAAAGTAAGACATAATGATAAAAGTCAAGTTACTTCTGAGATGAATTAAAATTAGTGAACTAAGTGTTCTCTCAGATCTCAAAATCCTAAAAAATGGTAGCTGGCAAACAAATCCAGATAAAAAGGACAAAACTCTCACACCTGAATGTGAAAAAAACTTTTCCTCTGCTCTGGCAATGGTCTCAAAGCACAGAGTTAGCTCTGACCAAGGGTTGAACCATTCTGTATTAAGCACAGAAACCAAAAGGCTTCCTTCAGTCTCACTGTTATTTTCTCCTTAAACTGAAGAGTAGGAAATAATAATAATGAGATTATTATTATGAAATCTTACTGAAGATTTCTTTCCAAACCCAGTAACTGAGGACTGAGATGCAGCTGGTGACAAGACAAACATCACTACAAACTTTCTGCTGTTCAGTAGTTGCTCAGCAGCTCTTTAGTAGCTGTTTTGCCTGCAGAGAAGTAAGAGATTTAGCCTTCCACCACCCCAAGCAAGCACTGAAAAGAGGGGATCTTCAGAGCACTGCAGAGCTCTCTGGGGACTCCAGAAAGGAAAAAGGTTTCCTGAACAGCTGACAGGAGCATTTCGAGGGGACATCCCGGTTCCCCCAGAAATCACCCTGATAACACCACAGCTGGCACTGGGTCATGCTATCAAGAGCCCCCATCCTTTACTCAACACTTTGTCTTCATTCACATCCACATCATTAAACTCTGGCTGTTAGCAGAAAACAAGAATTTTAGCCATGCCTGACCTGGGCACAGGTAGAACCATCTCCAGCCAAGCATTTCCAATTAATATTTGCACCTTTCCCAACCTTTACCATTCCATAAGAGACAATTTGCAGTTTTCCCAGTCTTGCACCAAAGTGGGGACTTTCACCTTCACAGAGAATGAGCTCTTAATTGATGGCACAACATCCCAGAAGTGAGCAAGCAAGCAGCAAGCAAAGAAAAAAACCATCCTGATTTTCATTTCTTCTGCACAAGAATCCCAATTATGCCATATATCACATCATTTGCATTGCCACAACACAGCCTTTTATATCTGCTTGAGTTGCCAGCTACTTAATCTCAGTCCACCTTTAAAAAGAGACATGTAGAAAATTAGATGCTTGCTTTATGCTGATGCAGTTAAGGGAGCTAATTTCAATTCCAAAGCAAGATTTATGCAAGTCAATAGACTAAGGAGGTCTAGAAGCCAACTAGAATAAGGGTCTTGTTCTGTTTTATAAACCCATGGGATAGTCCCAGGAATTTACATAAATTGAATTCTCCAGATCTCATCTAGTTTTGGGCAGTGATTTCCTAGGATTTGGAGGACATTCACTACTGATTTCAGATGTGCACATACAACTTTTGCTGGCTTTGTATGTGGCCCTGAAACATACTTGGGGCAGCATAAAGACAGTTTCCCACTTGGTGCTTGTTTGTCAGGATTAAATGCCACTGGGATCAAAAAAAGGGCAGTTTCAGTGTCTGCAGGCACTGGTTTACCTGCCCATGGCAGGGTGTGCCTCTGCTCAGGAGCTCCAATATTTACAAGCAGGGCATGTGTCAGCAGCTGGTTTAGGGAAGGCCATGCAAAGTTCTACAAAAGCACAACAGCTTGCATTTCAATTAGACCAGAGATCTGAAGAGTCACTAAATTAATCTGTCCTTAATCTATTATAACATCCAGTTTCTGCTTCTTTTCTTATGGCAGCATACTGAAAAACATCTGATTATTTCACCAAAAAAGGTTAATATTTTTCCATCTGATCCTGGTTTTCCTGAAGAGCTAAATGTAAAGAGATATCTTCAGTGTAGCATTTTCAGCAGAGTTCAGGAAAATTAATAGTCCTGCACACATTTATGTTGGTACCTGTATAAAATTTGTAGCAGCCACAAGTACAGTTTGTCAGTCTCTGGGTTAGATTGCTTCTCCAGGCACCTGCCAGGTACAAAGGTAGTGGAGGACTAGTGGTCAAGGATGCTCATATTTCAATATCCCAATTGTCACACTTGCTTACACAGCTTCAGGATTTCTGTTTGCAGGGAGACAACTGACAGAAACTCTCCAACTGTTTCCATCACATCTGAGCTATTAAGAAATACACATTTTCTATTACAGTGATTAGAAATCCCATAGCAACAAAACAAATCTTTATCATGATCTCAGAGAACATTGTAAACACTCCTCCACCTAGGGGCAGATACATTCAGGTTTGCTCATCACACTTACATAAACAATTCTCTTCAAAAGCACGACAAGAAGATGGGGTAAAATTAGAGTAACTTGTTTCAGTTTACATAACACCTGGACACGACTGAGAGGTGTCTGTTGGCAGTGGAAATACCCAGGCAAAGAGCTGCAAAAATGGGTGCTGATCATG
>VWYP01033538.1:35104-67135 GCA_013400435.1 Pycnonotus jocosus
TGTGCCCTGAGGGCTAAGTCCAGAGTCTAATGTGTATGTTGATGAGCTTTCTGCGTTGTGAATAGTGTCCTGAAAAGAGTAAATCGTCCTTCCTGGGCCAGGTCCTTGGAGTAGAATAGATTTCCTGAGCTGGGCTGAATGGTTCTTTGTGGTAATATCCCCGAGGCAGGAGATGATATCAATCCATGATAGTCCTTTAGATCGATATCACATATCCATCATCTTGGAATGTGGGTATCCTGTTTGGACGTTGGCACCCATCTCCGCCTGGGATATCCTTTCTCTTGTAAATGAGTGTCCTTCCATTCAGGCCCAAGCACCGGTTGTCTCCACCCTGGCTTCGTTCTTTATTTTACAAATGGGTTTTCTGAAAGGAGGGCCCAGTTACGGGAAAGAGAGAGAAAAAAAGCCCTGCTCGGGGCTTTGGATCCTAGACTTAATAATAACATATATATATTTCATACACGAATTTATACACTATATTCTCCACACAGACCAAGTCCAGCAGAATGTAACCAAAACATGTCAGTGTGGGGCTGGTGTTTAATTTCACACTCACTCTTCACTCTCACTATTTCCCAATCGAACTGGCTCTTGTTGATAGATGGAGGATGCTCAGTGGAGCACCTGAAAACCTGTCAGGTGTTTTCCCTCCCAGCTCTCCCCCCATTATCACCTGAGAAGCTCTGCAGATAGCACTGAGATGACACTCTTTGTGACCAAGTGAAAAGTTTAGTTTACAGCAGGTCTCTTTCCTGGTGAATCTGACCCTTCCAGACCCCTAGTCCTCTAATATCTGAATTCCTTGCTTTCCTAGCACAAGCATCTGCAAGACACATTTCCTACATCTGGAAAGCAGTTTACAGAGCACATAGCAAATAAGTTTCTTGTCAGTTCTCCAATTTCCTATCAAACTGGGATGCCGGATAATTTTGTTCATGCAAGCAGCTGCGCAAAAAGTGTGTCAGAACTGTAGAAACATCATGTTTCATTACTCTCTCAACATCTCACAGAACAAATGGTTGCCACTGAACCATCTGGGGTGTGCAGCAAAAACTGAAAATGTCAGTTTTATCAAGAGGTCAGTATAATTAGTCAACCTGCCCAGCTAAGCCATGCTCAGAGGCCCAAATGTAATTTCATTTTAAAGGCTGTGGCTTGTCTTGAGAGAAGCCTGTTCCTGAAAAGTTCCCATATATCCCTTCTGGAACCAGCTCTGTGACCCCCAAACTCACCAAACTGTGATTCTGCACAGGTGGAGCTTGGTACATCCAATGTCACCCAGGTGAGCTACAACATGGTACCTCAAGAGCATCTATCCCACTGGCTCTGGATGTGCTCAGAACAGCATGGCTGCGTTTGCGAACCAAAGTCATCCTTTAAAGCCCAGCCAAACTTTTCTCCAGCCTCCTCCTGCTTTTAGCTAGTTCTGGCACTTGGAGAAGGTAATTTTCCTCCAGGGATGTCAGGGGTTCCCTCCTAGCACCACAAGAAGGAAAAAAAAAACCCCTCTACTCACCTGTACAGATGGAGAAGACCATCTAGGACACGGGAGAGGGGCATGCTTGGTGTAAGCATTGCTAATTCACTGAAACAACACTTCTCTTGCTAGCTTTTATATACAAGATATAAAATCCATTCCTTGACCTGACCTGAGTCCAAATTTCTCCTGCAGCTGGATGCTGAAAAGTGGTAGAGTTGGCAGGGCACAAGGTATGAAGTTTCTCAGCTCATTGGAAAAAGAGGACAGTGCCTACCAGCAAGGCATGGTACAAATGAGAGAAACGTGAACCACTGGGAGTTCTTCATCAGCTGGAAACAGAGGGAGGTTTTCCCCATCATGAGCCCTATGCCCACACACACCCACATCTGCCTCCAGAAAGCTTAAAAATAGTGTCCAGCACACACCCAGCTAATCACAGAGAGGAGCAGCTGAGCTTCTCCTTTTCTTCCCAACTGCAGAATCCAACCAACAGGATTAGGCTGACATTAAGCTGGCAAAGCCCTTGGTGACCCAGCCCAGCTATTCCCAGCACTGCCAGGAGCACCCCTAAAGAGTTACGTAGGTGACCCTCTAAATAATTGGGAAGCTGGGCAAGAGCAAGCACGATATGAACCAACATGGTCTATCATGCATTCTCTGCTTTATTGTACAAAATGGCTGATTATAAAGCATACAGATAGTTTACATTAACAGGTGCCTCCTGATTGGCATACAGTACAGAAAGGAATCCAAAACATCCTTTTCTTAAGGAGTCTCAGAAGTTGTGGCTACAAGAGATGTATCTGGTACATTAGCACACCTTAATAAGAATTTCTAACTGCGCCACAACTTCTTGGCACTCTCACACAGGTGTAACAGCGAGGCCTAATCACAACAGCTTAGATTTCAGCCCGATTCCCTACACACCCCAGATCCATGTCCTCCCAAATCCACGTGGATTTGAAATCCCTCCAGGAATGGGGACTCCACCACTGCCCTGGCCTGGAAAGCCCTTTCCAGGCAGGAGCTGTTCCCAGTATCCAGCCTGAGCCTCACCTGGCACAGCTGGAAGCCATTCCCTCTCATGCCATCCCTGTTCCCTGGGAGCAGAGCCTGATTCCAGCTGGCTCCAACCTTTCTGGGTTCCAGCTGGGAACTCTCCCTCAGCAGGTGCTGGGACTGAGCAGTTGCTGCTGCCAGGGCACTCCCTGGGACTGAAGTAGAAAATCCTTCAGTGGCTCAGAGAGAGGAAAAAGGAAATCTGGAAACTCTGCTCTTGTGCATCACCAATTTTATTGGAAAATAAAAACTATTGGCTACTTTTACTTTTATTCCTAGAGTTTATCTTCATTTACAGACTTCTAAATTCTTCCTATTCTCACTACTCTGCTTCATCTTTTCTTCTTCTAGATTGAAGCAGCCAAATATTTCTTCCAGAAGTTGACCCAGATACAAGCTGCCACAAGTTGGAAGCCTGGCTTCCCTTGGAGTGCCAAACGCCTCCTACAGACAGACATCAGGCACTTCGGGGTTGAGTTTATTTTGCCATGGAATATGGCCACAGTTCATGTCTGGCCACCAGCTTGGGCAATGCCCTGTGAGTGAGCGGTGACACAGAAGAGAGGCTTTAGGATGTGTCACCTCAAGCCCTGTGTCCTGCCCCAGCATCTGCTGTCCCAGTGAGCCATGACCCATGCCAGAGGGTCAGCTGGGAGACACTCAGAAGGGATTTGCACTGTGGAGCCTGCCCGTTTGCTGCTCTTCTCACTCAAAAAAAGTCCTCCTCCTCCTCACCCTTCCTTGCCCAGCTGGGACAATGGTGCCCAGAGAGGACAAACAGGCACCTGCCCTTCTACCTTCTCATCTGCAGGCCACCACCAAAGCTGAGTGACATGAGTCATAGAAAGGTTCAGCACTGCCAGCAGTGATCCGGCTTAGGACACTTTCCTACTCAATCCAGCAGAAATGATCTCCAGGTGACCACTGCATCCCATGAGGAAAAGGGACATGAAGTCTTCCATCTCCTGTGTCAAGAGATAAAGCACCAAGATTCAAAACTGGCTGTGGACTTGATTGCTAAATTCGACCTTCTGAGGGATCCACACTAGGGATTCTAAGGCATTTCATGTTAACAATGAGTACAAACAACCAAGCATCTTTAAACACTTACTGAGAGGTCTCCATGCTTTAGGCTAAGGAATACACCTTGAGTGCATTCACATCAGCAAAAGCACTGGGTGGCCCAGACTGAGGGCTGCAGGGTGACCCAAATCCTCACAGGTCATTTCCTTCCATAATTGCAGGAAATTGCCATTTCAGCTGTGTTCACAGTGAAGTGTCCATACCTGTCAGGAGTGCTCATATAACTTCAAGAATCTCAGAAAAACTCTGTAGGCCCATGATCCAGGGAGCAGCATGAGCAGGGAACAATGACCCAGGAGCTGAGACCCACAAGTCCATGTGAGCACAGGCCTGGAATACAGGTACTGCTAAGGAGTGCTATGCTTCTCACATGGTTGGCCATGTATCTGTCACTGAGAACCAGAGCCAGGAAGAAGCCTTGGTTTCATGAGCTGTAGCAGCAGAAAAGCTCTGACCCTACTAAGGTTCAGGAAGAATGTCCCCAGAATTAATGTATCAGATGCAAGCAAAGCAAAGCAAGAGACTATGTGAAACAAGCACTTCCCAGGTCAGCTGTTCACCTCCAACACCAACATTTGAAAGAGTCAGGCAGAGAATGCAGCTAAAAATGAGGGCTCAGTGTTCAGCTGGCCCAGTCCCTGCCAGTCAGTCAAGAAAAAATGACCTGGAAAGCAAAATGCTCTTGGCAGGGAACTTCTACTAATGCTCTTAGCCTGTTGCAAACACAAAGTAACACAGCCCAGAGTAGAAGGTGTTTAAATTAGGTCAGGCTTTTATTGGCATTTCTCCAGGTGGGATAATCACCAAGGCGAACACTCAGCAGCTTCTGAGCATGGGGTAATCTGTGCCCTTCATTCATGCCCTTAGTCACTGGCATTTCAATAGGAAAATGCAACACCTCTGGATTCAGGCACTCCTAACACTCAAACTCTCACCTTCTCTGGCACAGCCATTCTTTTCTCCCTATGCTATTCTGAGCTGCTGGTTAATAAATACAACAAAGTACTGGAAGTGCCTCATTATATATATCTGCACTTTCATTTTTTTCCTAGACTCTTTCTGAAGGAGACACCTGTGCAATTACCCATCCTCAAACCAAGAGGATAGAAGATTAACAGCAGCAAATTCACCTAAAGCATGAGGGAATCCCTTCACCGCTGCCCTGTACTTGTGCAAGTAGAAGCCAGGAAATAAGCATGTATGAACTGAGGAGTTAGAGGACAACTGAGGACACTTGAGCAGCCTAACTCTGGATTTCCAGGGTCAGCAGATGGAAACATGCAGTCACTGACTGGTTGGCAAGGAAAAACAGGCTGTCTTCATGCGGAGCACTGAGAATGTGGTGACAAGGAGGGAGAACAGCAATTTATTCCTACTGGATCTGAGCACAACCGAGATGCAGATCTTTGGTGTCAGGCAACCAGCTCATCCTCCCAACAACATGAATCAAGGTGTTGCCTATTGTTCACTGCAAGCTTGGCAAACCCTGGCAATGACAGGAAGTGGCAGAGGAAGAACAACCCACAGAAGATGCACTCCTAAGGAGATGGACTCACTGTATCCATGGGTGAGATTTACCCAAAAGGAAAAGGTTTACTTCAAAATACAAAAAAGCAAAAACACAAGATAGAGCATTTCTTGCTTTATTGGGACTGTGAAAAAACAAGCACTCCCATTGTTCACCTCAGCACCTTCACCCACTCCCAAGACTCTCTTTTGACCTGGCACCTTCCCCTACTACCTGAAAATGTAATTTTTTCAAGGGGAGCCTCCTTCTTCCTTACAGCCTTAGAACAGAACAGTACAGCAGCCAGGATCCAAGACCACTACAGCCTCAGGACCAGCTTCAGCTAATCTTCCCAAGATCAAAAGTTTTCCAAAGTAGAGTTCCTTCAGTGAAAACAGCTAAGGCTTCCATCTTTTACTCAAAACCAGAGGCTAGGCTAAGGGACAAGCAGGCATGGTTTGTCTCCTCTGTGATCAGAACCCAATATTACTTCTCATCCTATTCTTTCTGCAGGATAGCACAGGTGACAACTAAAAGCAAACCCTCCCTCCAAGACAGCATTTGATCAAAGTAAACCACACATCATGGCAATTATTAATTAAGTTTTTATGTTTACAGTAGTCACTTAACAAGGGATTTTAATAAGAATTCTGATACTGGAGTGAATTCATAGGGAAAACTGTAGAAGACCAAAACAGCTGCTCTAAAATAGTAATTCCAAAGAAGAAAAAGTTGAGATCATACTGTGCTTTAAAAGTGAAGTTACATGGTTTAATTTGCATAGCACAAGCATACATCAGTAGCCAAGTTACAGACGTTGATAAAGCCCATCTCAATTTGTGTTATTGCCTTTTTTTAAAAAATCTGAACAACTGGTTGCTCGTCTCTGCTGGAATCTAGGTAGGCTTACTGGCACTTGCTCTCCAGCAGCTCCACTTGGTTTCGCCAAGGAACAGTCAACACTACGAACTTGCAAATGGTGTGCTAAGGCGAGAAAGAAAAAAGTAGTTAGGAGAATAAGAGCATGAAACAGTGTCATTTACTACTGTACTACACTCCTGTGGTGCTCTAGATTTGCCCTCTCCAGACAAGTATTCTGGAGCAGCACTCTCATGCTCAGAGCAAGTCACATCTCTTAAATAAATCCTAAGAAATAAAGCTGAGCAGTCAGCACTGCTGAGGATCAGGTTATCTCCTTTATCCACTCACAGAGGAAAGCTTTCAGCATGGTTAATACTCAAACATAAGCCCATAGGCACAGCTAAGCCGCATGGACCTGTGTCAAATCACTGCAGTTGCCATAACGGCACACGCCAGTTTTGTGGGGTTTTTATGTGCAGCTACACCTCGCACACATGCGGGAACAAAGGGCACATACATCCTGCCCATACATCCTGTTGCTGCCATTAACAGAAGGAATGAAGCACTATGGAAAAACTCAGGCCAGATGAAGGCAGACATGTTTGGTGCTCCCACCCAAAAAGCTCAATTACAAAATGCCTGTGTAACTGCTTGGTGGGCACAGAGAGATGGAATGATCTGCTTCTCTTGGGCAGTGCTTTGCCCAAAGCTCTATTCACAGCAATACAAGTCCCACAGGAAAGCATGCCAAGCATGTTTACACCATATTTACATTACCACAGCAAAGAAGAGATGAGAATTCTATGGGGACTGAGGACCCTGGACTGAGAGCCAGGAGACCTGTAGGCTTGGCAGAGTTTCCTCCACATACCCTTCTGATCCAGACCATTACTACTTCTTAAAAGGACTGAGACACATGCACTGCTCCAGCCTGAGCCCCACTTACAAAGCAGCCAAAAGGCCCTGCCTTCTCTGACACCAACTGGCAAGACAAGTTCTGCAAGGGCAAAACTTGCTTTGCCTTGTTAAATATAAAAGCATAAGGTCTCTGATGTCAGCTGAGGCAGACAGGGGACACTGACCACAGCCATCTGTACAAAGCCAGCCAGTGGGATGGAGCTGGAAACAGAGCGGGCTGAGGGTCAGCAGGCTGTGCCCTGTAGCCTACCTTGGCCATCTGGGGCTCCTCACGGAAAGCACAGTGCTGAATATCAATTGCTGGCTTTGTGCAGGTTGTCCGGGCAATCTCCACTTCCATTATGTACTTGACTCCAGCGACGATCTGCAACAAGACAAGTCGACAGAAGCAACTTTACTCACAGCACACGCAGAAGGGCTCTCTGCCGAGAGAAGCCTGGCAGAGAGACAGATGGTGTTCCTGTTACATGATGGAAAACAGACTCTGAAAAGTACAGAGAGAACTGCATGTGGCAACTTCCATGAAAGAGGCACTTGGCACTCCCTTAGAAATAGGAAACAAAATCCAAGTAAACATGTCCCACAAAGCAGTTTCCTTAGCAATAAACAGAGAAGTATTAACTCATGAGCAACACACGGAAGCCACTGGCTCCTTCCACAGCCTGCAGCACTCAAGGTCACTCAGACAGAGAAGCCCACATTAAAAAAAAATACTTTCATTCACCCTCTGTGGGGAAAAAACCGACAGCTTGCAGGTCTGCCCTTCCTCCAAATGAATCCAGCCGGCCTCACTCCTAGTCCCGCTAACAGAGAGTGCCGCCCCCCGGTCGCTCACCTGCCTCTTGGCGCTGAGGATCCGCACCACCCGGCTGGAGTACATGTCGTTGCTGGCCCTGTTGTACGCCGTCATGGCGAACTGCAGAGCCCGCTCCAGCCCCTCATCATTCTCAGGGTCGTCGATGGTCTCCGGGGCGCCCACCAGCCGCGGGCGGAACTCGGCGCCTCGCACGGCGCCGGCGAAAAAGAGCAGGGCCGCCGCCAGCAACAGTACCACGGACACTCTCTCGGCCACCATGGCTGCACTCCGCCAGCTACCCCTCACGGTCGCCGCCATTTTAAAGCCGCGGGGCGGGGCGGGGCGGGGCGGGCCGAGCAGTGTTTTGGGCCGAGACCCGCCCCGCCCCGCCCGGGACCCTCCGGCCCCGGCGGCGTTGGCTGACGACTCCCACAGGGTCAGGGAGAGCGGGGGGGCAAAGTGGAGGAGAAGGGGGAGGATGCTTTCCCGCACGGGCAGGAGAAGTTAGAGACTTTTTCCAGACGCTGCCTCCTCGTGGGTTATTCTTGTGCTTATTTCCCTCTACTGCGACGGGAAAATAAAAGCCACAGAGGATTTTAAGCTACCGGTGTTGTTTTCAGCACAAAACACCTTGAGTAATTTCCTACCTCTGCCTCCGCAGCGCTGCTGTTGCCTCACCTACGCTTCGAGGCGCCGAGGCGGCTTCCCAGACGGATGGCTTCGCTTCCCGGCTGCTCCCATAAACACCAACATTATCTCCCTCGCCCCATCAGGAACCCTAAGTTTGGAAATACAAGAGTGAATATAGCATGAGGGAACCAGCTCCAGCGAGATTTAAGGCCTCATGGAGTTGTTAGGCTGAGAGAGGAGGAGGTTTTGCAACTGAATATCCACAGCTTGCCTTGCCATGGAAAGAGCTTGTCTGCTGATGGGAAAGGCTGCCTACGTGCCAGCAATATCCAGCATGGAAAAATCCCTGCAGTTGGCAACAATCTGAGCTATCAACACTGACAGGACATTGGGGTCGTTCTTGTAGCAAGAGAAATAATCATAGAATGGCTTAGGCTAGAAGGGACCTCAAAGATCATTTCATTCCAACCCTCCTGCCATGGACAGGTATACCTTCCACTAGACCAGGCTGCTCAAAGCCCCAGAATGAACACCACTACATCACCTGCAGACACCCAAACAGAAACAAACTGAATTTGTTGACTACTGCCAGTCCAAACCCCACAAAATCAGGACTTGAAACAAAGCAATTACAAAAAGGAAAAAAAGACTTGGCAAAAAAAAATGTTATATAGCTGATGAATAAAGGGCGTCTGGTTCATGAAATAAAGCTGCATTTTGTCCTTTTGTTTTGAAGGGTGCAACTGTCTTGCTCTATCAGAGGTGCTTTTTTAAAAATATAAACCAGAAATTAATGAATAACCAGATAAACAAAGAAGTTGGTAATTAAAGAACTTACCCAGCAGCAGAAGACTCATGATAACATTGCAAAAATTTGTAATACTCTGTTGCCATCAGTATGAAAAATAGTGGTTTAGCATCTTTTTTGTGGTTGATATTTGAGCAATATCCAACATATTTTCATCGGTCTTTTTGTCTATGTTTCAATTTCACTCGGGACTGGTGAGCTTTTTATGACACCAGGCTTACTAATTTCACCAGAAAACTGTTATATCCCATGCCCTTTCTCATGTGTCCCTCATCTCTCTTTCACCATTCAAAAATATAGTTGTCAAATATGAAGGTTTCACTTTTACAACTCTAGTCATTACAATATGTGCAGAAAATCCTTCAAATAAATGTTCTATAGCCTCCAGACAAAGCTTCTTGTCACCTGTATGGGCACAGAGATCCTGTGAAGTACAGTCAGCCAGGCCACTGTCCAGCTGGAGAGTTATATGGACAGCTCTCTGTCTGTTGGACTGAAAGATAAAATGCCCCATTGAATTCATTGTTAAGATTTGTAGGATCAAGCCCATAAAGACATGGACAACAGAAATGGCAGATGGAAGCTGGATGGCCCACATCAATTGGTAGTGTTGCTGTGTACCATGTCCCCACAGTAGTTTTCATGGCACAAAAATTAACTCGGGGGCTTGTGTTCTTAATGGAAAGAATATCTTTAAATGTGGCGATTTCTCCACTTTGCAATTCCCAATGTGCACACAGGGCGATTCTCTGAACACACTTCCAGAGTTTGGTTGAACTTCCCAGAAAAATCTCCATTGTGGCAGCCCCTCACACACTATCTCAGTACCTCCCCTCCAGGCCTGCTATCTGGGTTTGTCTAAAGATAACAGCCTTTGGCTGGTTCCTGCTGGGCTGGAAAGCACAGCCTGAAGAGCTCTAATCTCTGCACTGCTCTCGCATGGAAACGGGGCCTGCAGGAGGAACAACGGCTTTTGTCGTCAATCAGTCATGAGATAGCAAACCTCAGATCCTGAAAGTAATCACCCTCCCTACAGGTAGGAGATTACCTTTGAAATATCTCAAACCCAATACACTCTAAATGTCTTTTTAATCTGCTTTATGACTCCTTTTAAAATACATCAATCATAAATCAAGGTTAGATTTCCCAGTTTTCCTCTGTCAAACTGGCAGCCAGAACCAAACGCATGGTTGGCATATGAGTTCACATGAGTCCCAGGGGCTCACAAAAAAACGGTCTCTTGAGCAAGACAGTCAGCAGTTTATGAGACGGGTCTGAAAGTGAGTCAATACCAAAGGCAAAACTATTTCACTGCAGTAGAGGAGTGTCCTCTGCTTGTGGAAATGAACCCATCTCATATCAGCTTGTTCAGTGATGGTGAGAGGAATAGAGTCTCTGCCTGCCTTTGAGATTCGTGGTCACCACTCCCTGCTCTGGCACACAGAGGCATTCTTTTTCAGGAGATGAATGGAGGCAATGCCATGACTTGTCTACACAAAAAAAACCAGGTCTCTGTCTTGTCTCTCAGCTTCAAAAGGGTGGCCTCTGAAATCCCAACAGCTGATTTGAAAGTGCCCAACGAAACAGGACAAGCCATATCTCTTCTGCATGTAGACACCCTCACATATTGGCAAGGTCTTGCCACAAGCCAAAAGCCAGTAGTGGCTTTTCTGGATAGGCTGCAAGGCTGAAAAATAGGCTGCTCAGCTGAAAAACAGTATAGGCCAGGAGAGGCTTAAAGGGCACCAAAGGGCTGCTCTGAACATATTTCAGTGCTGGCAGTACAACTGGATTAGTAAAGACCCACCCTCCCCCCGTCAAGTTCAAATACTGCCTAAATGAGCTTAGCACTTAGTGCTGAGTGCACCTTTCGGACAATTTTCAGTGGGAACAGAGCTATTGGGAAACAGTGTGGGTGTTGAGCTCTCTTGAAAGCACAGCCTTAGATTTCTTGGGAACAGAAAAAACAACAGAAAAGAAGTGCAGGTAGCACTGAGGGCTGTTGGTGGTCATTTTTAGGAATTAAGTGCCAAACATCTCTCAATACTGATCTCAAGTAGGTCAAAAATTATCCCCCTGCAGACAGTAATTCAGGACCTACACAGCCCTCTGCTGAGCCCCAGGCTGTTCACATCACTTGTGGGATGACAGCAGCACCTGCTTTGAATCCCTTTCCTTTATGTCACTGCAGAAAATAATCTGCCTCTAAGAAATGGGTATTCATTTGCAGGCATCTGCTTAGTAATTACTGCTGTTAATCTGCCCTCATGCCCATGAGGGGAGGCATTATTTTTTACACACAAGCAGTAAACAAAGTAATTGGCAGCAGGAAAAGCTGCATTTCAAATAACTGCATGCAATCAGTTATGGTCAGATTGTGCAATTGAAACCATGAAGCCACAGTACTGAAGGTGGGTGCTGATTTAAGTACTGGTGCACTTGGGATTTTAGCAAAAAATCCCTCTGCAGCAGCATCTTTTTTTTTTACTCTGAGAACTATAAATACCGGCACAGCAATACCATATATTCAGAATTATCACCAGGATTTTCTGCCTTTGATGGCTACATTAGCTTGTATTTACTAAGAATAATTCAGGCATTCTCTTTTCCCTTGTATTCTTCATTTTATGTATTTGTTTGCCTCAGCCTTTGGGAGAAATATCTTTGCTGTGTAAGGTTTGTGTTCATTAGTTCTTTTTACATGGTTTTTTTCTTCCCCAGGAATTGTTTGGTTCAGAGCTGACAAGAAAATGGGTTCTGTCCTTGGTCTCCAATCCAATCCAAAGCACAGACTGCGTGTTTAAGCTTAGATTCTGAGTAACAGCAGTGACTTCCCATGGCTACAAGCCTAAGAAGCCTTAAATAAAGTGTATGTTTGTGTGCTGTGCTGAAAGTGGCCTTCCAGCAGCCTGCTGGGATACTAGACTGGGATACGAAGAGTACAGCTCTGAGGCTTAGCAGATCCCTGGAAACCCAGAGGGGAAAGCAGTTCTTCTGCAGTAGCATTGTGTCCATGCCGAGTTCCCCCAAGCTCCCCAGGAGTTGGTTCAGGCACACCACTCTTGTTCTCCCCATAAATCGAATAATTTCCCTCCTCCCTCGGCAACAGCTTGTAGTGTAACTTGACTGCCTCAAAGTCCAAAGGTTTCAGGGCATAGCACAAATTTGCATGTTCACTCAGCATGGTATCACATTTTAACTACACATATTTATGATGAAGGTCCTTTTTCAAAAGCAAGGCTACAAATGCCCAATCCTTGCAAAAACACACCATCCAGGCCATCCAGGATCTCAAGTTTTCATTCGCTCAGTTCAGCTCCTCTGCTATGATCTCAGCAGAGCCAAGCTAGATCCCAGACTGCTTAAGATTGCATAACACTGAACAGACAGACACAACTGCTTTGGTTTTGGGGTTTTTTTTCATTTTGGGGTTGGGAAGGTGTGTTTCATTTTTTGTTTGGTTTTGTTGTTTTAAGAGACAACTGTTGTGCTCTCAAATAAAAGATTTCTCATTGGAAGACAAATCAATGGTGCATAGCTGGATATTTTCACAATCCCCATATACAACGAGAGATACAACCTCTTTTGAGTTTTGAACTTGTTACAGTTCCTGTCTCCCCAGCAAGGCTTTGTTGTGGGGAATGGGGAAGCAAGACTTGGATCTATGAAATATCTGAGTGCAGAGAACAGTCTGTTCTCAAGGGGCTGACTTGCCAGCAGGATTCCTCACTGTTTCTCATTAGGAAGAACTTAAATTCTTTTCTACATTGTGCTTGTTAGATTTGAAGCATGGGAAGGGGCAGGGACACCTATTGTGTTTAACAATTTCAAGAGAGGAATCATCAAGATTGCTTGAGAACTAAACCAGTCACTTATACCAGACAAACGGGGATACTTGGCCACTAGGATTTTTCCCTCAAGAAGGAAGTGAAATTGTGAATAACCCCAAAATTCACCCCACCACTTTCTCACTCGCTGCTCTACACATGCACATTCAACAAAAAGAGTAGCCCACTCCAAAACAGAAAATTCAGAAAATTCCTTCTCAGATTCCCAGCTGGCTAATAATTAGGCTTTGATGAACATGACAACAGGGCAAGGACATGGAAGCTTTCATTTCACTGCAGTTTATTGGGGATTTGTGGCCAGCTCCTGTAGGAATAGTTGCATGGATCAAGTGTTTCATTGTTAAGAGCTCAGCCACAGTGCTGTAGTGTTGGTGGACCAAGTTCAGAATCCCAAGATGGGTCAGCTTGGAGGGAACCAGTGGATCATATGGTCCAACGTCCCTGCTCAAGTAGGGTCATCCAGAGCACATGGCACACGACTGTGTCCAGACTGTTCTTGAGTATCTCCCATGACGGAGACTCCACAACCTTTGACACCTGCTCTCCCTTTGCAATTCTCAACATGGGCACAGGGCAATTCTCTGAACATACCTCCAGAGTTTGGTTGAACTTCCCAGAAAAATCTCCATTGTGGCAGCCCCTCACACACTATCTCAGTACCTCCCCTCCAGGCCTGCTATCTGGGTTTGTCTAAAGATAACAGCCTTTGGCTGGTTCCTGCTGGGCTGGAAAGCACAGCCTGAAGAACTCTAATCTCTGCACTGCTTTCGCATGGAAACGGGGCCTGCAGGAGGAACAACGGCTTTTGTCGTCAATCAGTAATGCGACAGCAAACCTCAGATCCTGAAAAGTAATCACACTCTCTACAGGTAGGAAATTACCTTTGAAATATCTCAAACCCAATACACTCTAAATGTCTTTTTAATCTGCTTTATGACTCCTTTTAAAATACATCAATCATAAATCAAGGTTAGATTTCCCAGTTTTCCTTTGTCAAACTGGTAGCCAGATCATAAGGTAGTATAATGAATAGCAAAGTTTGCATGTGTTCACATGAGTCCCAGGGGCTCAAACCTGAAAAAACCCCTGCAACTTATTGTGAGGTGTCTGAGGGGAAACAAAATCCACAAGGCTGTGATGATACATCACTGCACCATCCCAGGAGCAACTTATTATGCAGAGACACTTATTATGCAAAATAGGTTTCTTATTAGACTAAGAGTAAACTAATAAAACCATCCACATACAAACACACACAGACATCTATTAAATAAACAAAATCCTGCCTGAGTGAGAGCAGGAAGGCAAATAAAAATTATGCATGCTCCTGTATCCTTGAGAGATTTTTAAAAGCCTAAATGCCACTCAGCTGTTTGAGCATTACTTTCTGATTAGGTAGGCAGTCTCACTTGGATAATGCACTGACGCTATGCATTTAGCTCTTCCTCTCTTCTGATGCTGGGGACCTCCAAAATCAGAGAGGACAGAATGAAGTTAGGCAGCTGGATATGGAATTAGGTAACCACATTGGCACTTGGTATTTTCTTTCCAGTTATTCTGAATCATTTGGTGTCAGGCCGAAGTATTCCACAGGGCACTTGTATACTGGCTGTTAAGCTTCAGGACTCCAGCTGATCAGTTTTTTAAGTCGTAGGAAATCATTCAACAACAAAAAGGCCTGATTACCATTGCTGTGCCTCACTGAGGAAATAGAGAGCTGAGCATGCCTTGAGGCAGTCAATACAAGGACATCACAGCCGCTTCAGCATCAAGCAGCATTATCCACCTAAAAGTCCTGCTGTGCTGAGCAAAGCAAAAGCCTCACTTGTGCCTAGCTGGTACAAAGGAAGAAGCCTGAAGGGTTTACAGCCCAGCACTTCAGTCCTGGGATCGAAAACACACAGGCAGCACATAATGCCATCCTCTCACGTGGGGTAATGCTTCCTTAATCCAAAGCATTAATGAGAAGCAGGAGTAACACTTTAGCTATGCTTAACTTTCAACAATGAGGACATGTCTCCTGAAACTTTTGTTGGCTTCCCAGGAAAAAAAATGGAATTTTCCCCCAAAATACTCATCTAAACTACTTGCAAAGACTATCTTTTTCCTTCAAATTCCAGGATAAAACTTTGCTCAGAAGAAAAACTAAAGCAGTGGACAGGAAGGCAGTGCACTAAATCCATATCTTTCTGCTGCTTGCCCCTCTGTCCTTCTGCCTGGATCTTGCTGTTCCTGCTATACAGTGAGTTGAAACTCAGAGTGGTTAAAAGAGCTGCTTCCTCCTCCTAGGCTGGTGCATTTGCAGACGCCAGCAAGGATTTCAGTGTTTCCATGCCACAACCCCAGACATCATTTGGAGTTCACGGGACTGAAGTCAGCTCATGATAGGTGAGGACCATCCTGTAGGATCTTGCTACATTGTTCTTGAAGGTCTGATCCTTCGTGGAGAAGTCAACTGTGAACGTGAGGAGCTGTCAATATGGCCATTAATTGAACTTCTAGCACAACTGATGGCTTGTAAAACCAGTATAAGCAAGGTTATTATCCAGGAACATACAAAATAGCTGAATATGTTTGTCTTGGGTTGCAATAGGTAACCAAAAATGTGTATTCTATTTGCTATCTGTTGAAACCGGTTGAAGAGGTGTTTATCTCTTGCATAACCCATTCCTCATAACTCCAGGGGAGAGGGTACCTTCTGGTAATGGGCCAGCTGTTAAAACCAGGTGGAATAATGTTCCTTATCTCTTCCATGACCCATACTCCCTTCAGAAGCATGTCTTCTGTTAATGAGCCATTAAGGCTCACCACATGACTGATAAAATTACATCATTCCATTGTGAGATGCTCCACCCAGTAGGAGAAGCCAAGCATTCCTACCTGGATAAAAGCTGAGATTCAGAACAGCAGAGCAGCCTTATTTTCCACTTGATTCCCAGAGGAAGACTGGACCTATCTCACCATCACTGGACCATTCTACAGGATCATCTCTACTCCAACAGAACCACATCTGTCACTCCAGGAGAACTTATTTGGGCTGTTCCCAACACCTGACCAACAAGGTGTCAGGTCATATTATGACTCTGTCAGTGTTTCTAGGATTTTTTTGGTTGGGGGGGGTGGGTTTTTTTTGTTTCTATTACATTTGTATTTTTAAATACTCCTAGTAAAAAATTGTTATTCCTATTCCCATGCATTTGCCTGAAAGCCCCCTTAATTGCAAAATTATAATAATTTAGAGGGAAGGAGTTTACATTGTTCATTCCAAGGGAAGCTCCAGCTTTCCCTGGCAGACACCTGTCTTTCCGAACCAAGACAATGTTGAATCACATTTGACTCAAGGCCCAGAATCAGGAGAAGGAGATTGAAAATATGCCATAATACCCTCATTTAATTGCATTAGTATTTATTTCTTCCCTCAGCATATTTTCTTTCAGACACAGGCAGAGGGTCTCTCCAGGAGGTCATTGTTAATAAACTGAAAGGTGTAGTTCATGTACTTTGACCAATAAACATCAAGGACTCTATCCATGCATGCAGTAATTCAGCCTCACATGTAATTAACAATGTCCACTTTAATAATAGTCAGGAATGCAGGCTCTCTTCCCCCTACCTTGAAGGATTTTGGCTGTAAAAGGGTTCAATACTTCAAGGTCACCTCAATAGTCTAAAGTTTGGATGTCATTCACTCCTTTGTTGACACAGCCTTGCACATGGTTAAGGGGTGTTTTAATTAAGGTGAACACCAGGCTACCCTCTCCTCAACCAGATGAAGGCAGCTGCTAGGGCCTCAGTTTCCAGAATCACAAGAGAAACTAAAACAGTCCTACTTTTCTTATTATGAATGCTGGCCTGAAGGCTGCTTTAAAAGAGGAAAAGAAGGTTGCAGATCTCTTACAATCATAGAGATCATTGCAGAAAAAATGTAGAAAACATCTATATGATACTTCACTTGTCTGAAACCTAGGGACTCCAACAACTTAGAAACTCAATCTCCTTCATCATGAGCAACACTGCGGCCCATCTAAGGGGGTTTCTATAGCCAAGTGAACATCAACAAAGGGCAGACAGAATGATGTGGGTGGTCAGTGAATCAGTCTCCTTAAGACACAATGCCTGTGTAACTGGACACTCCCAAGCAGAAGATCTGGGGAAGAAAGAGCACAAGGATTCTTACTGTGAGAAAAGCAATACCAGAGGAAGCACAGCCCTTTGCATGAAGCAGAAGCCGAGGTTTGCTGGGAATCCACAGAATAGTGGAGGCTGAAAAAGAAGTCAGAGAATCATGAGAGACCTCTAAGATGCTCCTGCTTTGCTCCCTGTCTGATTCCAGACTGGAGATCTGGCAGGGTCCAGAGACACCTCCAGCTCTGACCCCTTGCTGTTCTCCCTTCTCTACCTGGGCCCAAACAGCTCAATCACTGTGTGTGACTCAGGACTGGGGTGAGTTGGAGCCTGTGGTAGAAGGGAGATCCCACTGAAGACAGAGGCCTCTGCAGAATTCCCCATGAAATGAAAACCATTTCTCCAAAACCCTCTCACCCATGCTCAAGAGAACAGCCCAACCGCCCCCTCAACAAGCCATCCTCTGTTGTGACGATTGGATTTAGATGGCAAAAGTGTCCTGCACTGTAGGAGTCATGGAGTCACCAAACAGCTGAGATAAAAGATTCTGGAAAGAAAAAAAAAAAAATATAAGTAAACCAACAGTTGTTTTCAATTGAGTTCCAGGCCAGGAAGAAAGAAATTAAATTATTTATACAGGGTTCTCAAGCAATCATTAGCAGGGCCGAGACCTGGGACCCAAAGGCTCAATCCCAGCCTCATATATTTTTAACTCTTGCTCTTGGTAAAAAAAGTAACTCTTGTTTCTGCAGCTGCTGCTTTTAGGCTGGAAGCAGTTCTCATCTCTCTCCCCATGTTTCTGTTCCCATTACTACCAATTTTAAAAGAACCTTGCTGCTTTTCCATTGCCATCCTTGCTGCCAGCCATGCAACATTAAACAGACAAAATAAGAAACTTTAGCTGTAATTATGATTTTGCCTTTTTTGTAGAGAAGGCACCCCATGAAGACCGACACAGCTGAATGAATACCTGCCCAAGCACACCAATTCTCTCAGCAGGAGTTTTCAGAGGGAAAAATTAAATTGTAGCTGTATAATACATTGAGCAGACAATGTCAGTGATTATCCAACAAAACTACATCAAAAAGCACCAGCAGTGCTGACTTCCAAAGGGGCATATAGTGTTCTGAAGAGTTACCGTGCAAAGGATGACAAGGCCCTTCAAGAATCACATGTATTTTGTCCCTGTCCTAGGGTGACTTTATGATGCTTGTATCCCCAATCGTTTGTTCTGTTTGTGCTGTATATTGAGTTCTGTACCTTTAAGACTGGCTCTGAGAGTGAAGCAGGGAGAAGGAGGAGCACCGAGTTTATTTTGAGGAAACTGCCTGACTCCTACACATTCCTCTCCTGGATTGTGGTTCCTCTGAAGCACAGACCAGCAGTGGGACAGAGATCTCCTTTGGTTTTAATTAGCCTTGGCTGTCTTAAGCAGAGAAGTTCCCTGGACTGTTTAAACCTGCTCTGGACTGAAAAGCCCAGAAGAGCACTGGGAGCTCACACCTGCGGCTCACTGGGGCCCAGGACAGCATTTTTCCAGTGCTGGAGGAACTGATAAGAGACTGAGCGAGCTGAGTTACCCACAGCAAGGACTTTCTGAATTTGCCATCTCACTTCAGAACAATGAAAGGTTTTATTGTTTCATATTATTCATTCTTTATGCTTGTGGACACTTTGTTAAATAAATAGTTTTTTCCACCTTGTCTCGTAGGGAACTCTTTCCCAGACTGGTTGGGGGAGGGGCCATTTGGGTTTGCTTTCCAGAGGAACCCCATTTGGAGGTTTCCTCCCAAATTTGCCCAAAACCAGGATGGTCTCTTTTACTCTTTGGCTTCTCTGTGAGACCTCTAGGGCATATCAGTCCTATAAAACACTGAAGACAACTCACATTTTCTTGCAGGTAGACATACTGCACACAGGCTGGCAAGTGCCTCTTTACCCAAGCCATGAAAACTTTGGCCAAGCTCCCAGTTCATACCTCTGACTGCACAACAAGAGAGTACTCCTTGCAACTCCACTGCCTACTGAATGGAAGTGTGTCATTCTGCTTTCCCAAAATCCAAGGTATTTCCTCTACAATTTACAGCATGGTCAGGAAATTGCCTTCTTTCCCTCCCTCGCAGTCAGGCAACCTTCCTGGATGTTGCAAGTGGCCACTTACAGTAGAATAAGTAAGACCTGTGGCTCAGGCAGACTCCAGTGCACCCTCTCAGCAGGGTCAGGTTGAGCAAGCCCAATCCACAGACAGTCTCAGGGAGGCATTTTATTTATGTGGAGTACAAGCCCACAGTGAAGATTGTGGTGTCAGCCAAGGCCAGAAGGAAGCAGTGGCTCTGCAGCAATAAACACAAATCAGGAAACATAGCAACCATCCACATGCTGACTTAGGGCATGGCTGTGAGGAAATGCAGAAATATTCTCCAGTGAGGCATCTTTGCAACACAACATCCCCAATGCCAAGTGCATAGGAGTCAGGATGAACCAGGCACAGAAGAGGAAGTAGTGCAGGGAGATCCCAAATTCTGTAAAGGCATCTGGGGTCACAAGTGAGGTCACATTGCTTGCAAATCCCCACAGCTACAGTCTTGTCTGCAACTGTATCAAGGTCAATGTTTTCCAAACCTCTCCTTGACACCTGTTGGAAAGCTAGAGAACACAGGACCCATATTTCTTTTATCTGGGGAGTATCTTTTTGACTTTTCTGGATGCTTCAGGGATATGCCTCCAAAAATACATATGCACTGGGGGCTACCAGGAGACATAAAAGCCAGCAAGCCATCTGCTCTTTTCCAATCTTCCTTCCCATCTGGCCTGACATATGTGGAGAAGAGGTCAGTGCTGTTCCTGTCTTCTCACTGGGCTCCTTCCATTTGAGTCATTGAATTCACACACATCTCAGGATGCATGCAAAGGTAGTCTCCTTTTCTTCCAAACCTTCCCCTTCTACTTGCTCCAGCAAGAATTCAGATCCCACCAGCCCCATTCTACAGTCATGCTTTCTATGAAGTCCTCACTTAGGAATTTGAAGTGGCAACTCAGAAATTAGTGTTTTGAAAAAGGCCTAACTAGTTGCTCTAGAGACAAGCAAGCACTACCAGTCTTTACCGACCAGGCCATGCCACCTCTAACTCCATCTCTTTGTGTGCTCAAGTGTTTCTAATCGCCTTAAACCACCCAACAACTTCCTCTGAAATGTGTGTGCTCACCACCTATTAAAGGCTGGCAAACACAGATAAGTGTTTTGAGGCATGACCTGATGTATGGCTCAAAGGAATATTGGTTTAAAAGGGTATTGAATCTACCCCTGCCCTTACCTTTCTGGCAGCCTGACATTTTTATGCCAAGTTTAATGCATGGTTTGGCCCTTGCCTTGCATCCAGCCCAAACAGGGCCATATGAGGGCAATAATACTGGGAAAAGTATGAGTTAAATGGAATGTAAGTGCTTGACTGCTAATTATCCATATGACCTCGAAGCCTTGGATGGCCAGGGGTCTACTACAGGATGACAGAAACAGACACAGAAATGTCTTAACCAGAGACAGGCTGGCTAAATCTTATTTATCAGAGTCCTTGTTTTCAGAGCCTATCTCATTTATATGATGACCAAAGCTGCAGATCTTAACAAAGTAACAAAAAACATCTGGGAAAGAAAAATCACGCTAGGATAGCACTTTGTATATCCTAAGCAATGGATGATCCAAGTCTAAATACAGTGGGAGACAGAGAGAATGTTTTTCATACTCCAACTACTTTCACACCACTCCACTTCATCACCAGGAGTGAGGCCACAAAGTTTGCCACTACAGACCCTCAGGGCCAGTTCTGCTTGGAGAACTGTAATTCCATCTGTATGAATTCCTGGACTGTGCATATTTTTCACTAAAAATTCAGTCATCTCCTCTGGGAAAACAAAACAAGGCAACAGCTTTCCCAGTCGCAAGAAGATGAGCTCAAATGTGACTTGGGGTGGCTGCACTGAAAACACCCAGTGCTCAGCTGGTAAAAAGCAGCATCCAGGTAGAACATCACCCACCACCCAAGCTGGAATTTTACAGCACCTGCTCAAAACAGAGCTGGAAAGCAAAGAACAGGGTGACAAAGACAAAATGAGGGATTGAAGAAAACACCAGATCTGAGGTTAACATCAAAATCTAACCAAATGGAAATCTCCAGACAGAAACATTAAATTCCAGAAGGAAAGAAGAATGAACAAAAAAAAATTTCAGGATGAAATTCTCAACTCAGAACAGAATAAAATTATTCGAGGAACAGAACAAGAGATAAAAAGAGACTCAAGTAATGCTAAAGAAAGTTTGGAAAAAGAAGTGTTTTCGCCAGAGAAATATTTTAAAACCCCTTTTTTTTTACAGAAGTATTTACTTTATATAAAAATCAATATTGCCTAACAAAAAAGAGACTAAACTCTAATTCCAAAATCATGTGTGCCCTCATGCTTGCAGTCAGATCCCAAAAGTCAGACATTGATATATTTCCAAACTGCAGAATTTCTAAGCCAATCTAAGGCTATTTGCTTGCTGTCTGAAGTATACAGCTATGAACCAAGTTTTCCATCCTGTTTGGTTGTGATTTCAACATCCTATCTGGAACATTTAGCCCATGTTTTCATATTTTTTTCTAAGCAACCATGAGAGTTAGATTTTTCTTTAAAATTAGAAAATGGAGTTTCTTATGCAATGTCTTTCTTCCAGCAACTCTTAAGGAAAAAAAATACAACATCCTATGACTGCTGAGAAAGCCATAAGGCTTAGTAACCACTGCAATTTGCCATAAAAAATGCTTTTCATGTCCCCTCCACACATGACTTGCTTATTTCTGCCAGTCAGACTCTATTCCAAAGGTTTTACTGCAGTATTTGCTGAACCAATGTACTACAATGAACTATTTTTAACTTCTTTAAATAATTTCTAATAAAGCATGACTTGGATGGCTCAAGAAGCCGATATCGATACTATACCTGTCATAGACAAACAACCATCTGTGTTCAGATGGATCAAGACACTGTTTTATGGAGAAGCAGTGCTCCCGAGACTGCCACAAAGTCACATGGTGCCCATGAGTGCCAGATTTTAAGTTCACATCTCAAACGAAACTCAAATAAGTGGAAAAATCACAAGTAGATGCAAAGCCCTTTAATGATTTCATCAACAGCTTAGAAGAGCCCTCTGCTGTGTTTGTCCTGGCTAATATATGAAATAGCTAAGCCATCATCAAAATGCAAGTGTTGAAGGATGAAAATAAATTATGAAGCAAGTTCTCACACTTCAGGAGATCTTGAGGTTTTTTTACTCATGCATATTTCCACACAGATGCGTGTCAGCCATATGCTGGTCTTCCAACATACGTCCCTAAACTCACCCTAACTTGAAATATTTCCCCTTGTCTCCTCTGGACCGCAAACTCCAACCAGAGTCAGAACGAAGCCACATTGGACTGATAAGTGCCAGAGCTGTGTCGCTGGTTTCCTGGAGAAAAATTTCTCTCTTGGGAACTAACTAGATTTTGAAGGGCATTTTTCTCTTCCTAGGCATGATATGACTCACATGCAACAGACAGTGCACACAACCTTTGTGGATCCACAACAGGAAAGAGTCTATGCCTGCAATGAAAGGGCAAAACTCATCCAAGCACTAAAACAATACTGTTTTAAAGCCAGAGCAAGCGCCACAGAGTCCAGTCCTTATACAAGAGCTGGGATCCAGTGGAGACTGGGATTTTTTTTTTTTTTTTTTTTTTTTGCCATGTTGGCCTCTGTTTTCTCACTATATGACTAGTATGAAGAATGGGAGCTCTCTGGTGGCAAAACGTGAGTTTGCAAAGATGGACTTTGAGTGGCCCCATGCTTTTTGCTGCTCACATGGAAGTCTCAGGATAACAGGAACACAGTCCTGTGCTGTCCTCTCCCAGAGCACTGAGACCAGTCAGACCTGAACACGATGATGGTCTAGTGCAAGGGGTGCCTGTTTCAGAGGCAAGCACAACTCCCAACACCTCCTCACAAGCCCAGCCCATTTCTCTGGCCCAGGCATGCAGGTGGTGCTGGGGCACATATTCATAGGCCAGGACATACCTGTGTTTGGTTAATGACAAAATCAACAGCAACCAGATTAGTCACCCATCCAGGTTTCATGACACCCCAATACAGAAGTAAGACCCAGCCAAAATCCAGCAGAGTTTGGGTGAAAAAGAGCTTGGACTAACATGACATGATTTTCACAAAACAAGAGGCCTCCACGTTTTCCAACCTGATTTTTAGCACTGCCTTGTTAGGCAACAGTCCCAATCAAGTGCCCAGCAGCCCTTAAATATTACAGCATACTTCTCATTGAGGGTAGAAATGAGCCAAGACACAAACACTTATTTAACAACATGAAAAGGGTCCTGGTTTGTTCTCCTTTACAGCTCAGTTATCCTGACTCCAACTATTCACTGACTCTGGCAGCAGCAAACTTCTACTGTAGGGTCCAACTGCAGACTCTGACTGCTGGTTATTTCCTGCTGGAATATGACTGCAAGTGTTTCCTTGCTACCTCTGACCACAGGCTTTTACCTAGCTCAATTGTGACTGCATGCTCTGACAGCAGGCTCTAACCCTATCAGACCCAGACTGACTTCACAGCAGATCTTTTACAGCAGCAACTCTTCCATGCTTCATTCTTTTTTGTGTTTCTCTGGCTCATTCCTGCCTCCTCATGGCTCCTCTGCCTCCAGGTCTTCCTTCAAGACCCCCTTCTTCACAGTCCTCCCTCTGAGCACCCAAGCCACCTCTTTTATCACACTTACCTTTATTAGTCACAGCTGCAACCCATTAACAGCAAGGCCAGTTCCTCTTCTTTGGTAATTAGTACAACTGTGACTTAGCAGGGGTGGGGTTGCCTGTAATGCTTTCTTATACACCTAAACAGTTAGGGTCTCAGGGGATCTGGAGGAACCAAACTGCTCCATCTCACACAGCTCGTATACCAAGGTTTGCTCCTTAAGGCCCACCTTGACATCTGGTCCTGAGCTGGGTGCCACTGCTCCACTCTGTCTGAAGATCCGCAGACCACAATCTGGACACTCCTGGCATATCTAGTGCCTTCAAAGGACCTGGAAAAGAGAGCCAACAATGACATATCACCAATCCTTTCTGGCTTGTGCTCTGCCCTGCAGCCCCAGCATGCAGATGAATGATGCTCTTGCAACCTTGGACAGCTCTTTATACCCCCAGCCCAAGGCAGACGTCTCCTGCACCTCCAGCAGGAGTAGCAAATGCCAGGAGTCTTCATGGGTTCAGGTGATGATGAGCAAAAACCAGAAAGGATGAAATCCACAGGTTGTTAAAAGTAGAGGCACATTGCCAAACTCAGGACATTTCTACCTGCACATGGGAGGCTGGCACACCATCTAGATGATCTCCTGCTACCAGCTGACTGCCTTTGTCTATCCTCCCCAGGTATCTTCTGCCAGGAAGAGGACACGAGTCTAGACAGACCTCTGATCCAACCAAGCACAGCTCTAATTGGAGCAGAGCTGTCACATTTCAGGCTGCAGCAGCCTGTCCTTGAGCAGTGCCCTCTGCAGCTCCCTAACGCTTCTTAGACTGAGAAATTGCACCATGCTCCAGGAATGAACCAGAGCTGGACAAGTTTGGCTCTGTAACAAATACCCACAGCAACTGGAGATAAACAAGAACATCAGGCAGGTGGGCAAAGCCGCAGAGGGCCCAAAGCCTCAGAAGAGGAGGATGGGGGGAAAGACGGAAAATAAAAAGGAGACAAAAAATAGTTGGAAACTGCTAGTTTGCACCTGGTTGAGAAAGTCAGGGCTGTTCTCTGACAGACTTACAGACAAATTCCTTTCGCGCCACCAGATGGTGCAGTGCCTTCAGTCACCAGCAGCAGAGAAGTGCTCTGGGACAACAGCCCTCCCTGCGCTCCAGCGCTTCCCATGGGCACTGCCCTCAAACTGCTGGGAGAAAGGAAGAGACAGCCTCGCTCTGCCCCAGGGCCTGGCCTCACCAGCGGGACATCTCCCAGCTGCAGGGCCATTTCCACCTTGAGCTGGGCCTGAGACAATCGGGACCCAGGAGAGATGGGGAAATGAGCCTGGAAGCCCGTGGAGCTGGAGGGAAGGTCAGAAGTACCTTTTTGAGCACTGCAAGAGCAAAGCATCATATGTTGGGAGAAAGGCTTCTGTGATGGGCAATGTGGCAGGAGAAACAACTGGCCAGGAGTTGTGGTTTGGTTACATTCAAGTGGTTTTGAACCAGCAGAAGTGTCATAGCCCTAGGGAAGGATGACAGGGTAGCCTGCTCAGGGAAGAAGTTGCTCTGGCTGGCCAGATTCAGCCCATACACCATTGACTGGCAAGCTGTGCTTCCTGGCCTCCTTCGGAAATGCAGCTGTAACCATGCTCCTACCCAGTGCCCACATGCAGCTCATTGGGTGACCACCCATCCAGTGCCACTCAGGGAATGCAAAAGCTCAGAAGGAGACCACTCTTTGCTAAAAACTGGGAATACACAGGCTCACCCAGCTGGTCCATGCCCCCACACCAGCCAGCCTTTCTACACTCTGTGTGCCAGAAAAGAGCCAGCACACCAAGCACAGGCCACCAGTACAGATGCAGGCACACAGAACAGATCTAAAGAGGGTGGTGGGAAAGGAACACTGCACTCACGCTACCCTGTTTTTCAATGGAGACTTCCCACAGCCACTTCTCTCGACAAGACCAACCACAGCAGATATATATAGCTCACCATGACCCAGCTGTCAACCCAGAGCTATAAATACAGCTAGAGCAGAGATACAGCTATCAAGCCATTCTTGACTCCATTCATAATCTGTCCACATTCTGCAAGCCCACAACACAGGTAGGACAGAGGTAAAGGAAGCTGTCAGAGATTCCTATCCACTGCACACTCACAGGAAACACAGCAAGACACTCTTCTTTCCCAATATGTCCCTCTGCAATGTCCTTCTATTTCTCCATCTCACCTGGCACAGCCCAAGTGGCAGTGGTAGGAGGGTTATCCATCCATGTATGAGGCTTAGGTTCACCAGGAAAGCAAAGTCCTTTTTGAGACTACCTGATGCATTGGAAGGCAAAAAACCTGATATGCTTGCTCTCCCCAGCACCACCTATATCACTGCTGGTACAGCCAGCTCCCATAGCACTCAGACCCATCCAAACCCAGGCACTGGGCAGATTTGTCCTGCAGCCTGTCCCAGTAGTGCTCCACAGGCACTGCCAGTGCTGTAGCTTCTCTCCAGTGTCACAGCAGCCATGGCTGTTGTTGGGAAATGAGTGCTTACTTCTCCATACCGACCTCTGCAACTCAGGCCTCCAGTAATCACCGTAAATTCTCCACATTCTCCAGAAATCATATTCTATGCTACCTAATTATCTTTTGACAGTTTTGAAGGGCCTTTCACTACCCTCTAGCAAATCCTCCACAGCTATAAGGCTGCTGTTGATGAATATCCATCATGCTGACTAATACGTCTCATTGCTTCCTTTCTCATTACCCCATGCATTTCTTATGGCTAGACAGTAAGCAGATTAGGGGTGGGGATTTTCCAGTCTATGCCTGTACATCACCTTGCCCTATACACGGGGTAGGGCTAATTCACCTCCCATCTAATCTTACCCACAGAAGCCCTCCATAAAATGAAGTCCCAGTTTTAACAAGAGCCAAACTCCCCCCCATTCCAGAAAGCCACATCCAGACAGGTTCGATAAGTGGTCACAGCCCTGACAAACACAGACCTGCAGTTCCCAAACCAAATTAAGGGGCCATCCTGCACAAGCAACACGCCTCTAAAACGTTTTGTTATTCTGATGCAGCTGAGCACAAACCCTGTCATAAGAAAACTAAACTGCTACAACAACCTTCTGTCTGGGTTACAGAGTGTGAGGAGTCGGGGTTCACTAACTCAGGAAATAAAATCATTATTAATGGCATTGCAGATAGCAATTACTAATGGCATCAGCAGCAACCACCTCCACACCTGGAACAAAGCCCACATAAGCCACAAATGCTTATTCTCCAAGAAATCCCTGCAGTCGTGCCGCATTCAGTGTAGCAGCACTATCATCTTACATGCGCAGAGCAGAGATGGCCCGTAGGGTCGGGCGTTACCCTGTAAAGGCAGTGAAGAATTCATCACACTCACCACAAATCTCCTGCCCGAGGCTGAGAGAGCCGTGCAGCCTCTCTGGGATCAGCCTTCCCCTTCTATAAAAAGGGCTGCACACACAGTCCTGTCTCATGGAAAAAGCTCTGGGGCACAATCACAGGGAACACTGCTAAGTGTTCATGTAATGCAGGCAGAGATGTTGCTTAAAGCTTTACCCACTGGTTCAAGGCCTTACTATACTCAACACGAACCTCCCTTCTCAGACTCTCAGGGATTTAAGATCCAATTCCAATGTATGCAGGGAAAACACATCATTGTAAGTTTTATATATTGCCTGTCTTGAGGATTTAAGTGAGAGTTGAGCAGTGGCCAGCCTTTAAGCTGATTCTGGAGCAAGATGCATTTCATTGTCACCATAAAAATATTTCAGACAGGCTTTAGTGGCAACAAAATCAAGGGAAAAAAAAAAAAGCCAGGTAGGAGAATAGCTTAATGACATTCTTGCTTACTTAAATTAATATGAAGCTGTTCCACTGCTGAGCTGCCTTGTGTTATTTCCTCCTTTGTCTTTCTAGTGGAGAAAATGCCCCGGGGGTAATGAAGCACTGAGCTAACTCCCCCATCCCACTCAATCCAGACCAGTTCTGATGAGGCTGATAAAATTCACCCAGTTTTACAGCAGCAAGCAGGGTCAAATTTTAGTCTGGTTGCTTATAGCCTGCAGTTTTTACTATGCGGAAGTTAGAAGGATTGCAACCTGCAGCAATTGTGGAAGTTGATAGCAAATTAAAGGGAATAAGAGTTCTGGCATTCATCTGTAAAAATTCAGGAACAGCCTTTTCATTAGTGTAAAAATAGCAAGTATTGATAAGCAACATCTAGCTCTGATCGGCACTAAATCTGAAATCGCAATACAGAAAAAGCAGGAACAAAGTTAACACTTCAAAACCAGGGAACTAATGTAAAGGAGGAAAGCAGCTTATTCAGACTCAAACCATGGACTAGCATAGGGCTTTGGACCAAATACCAGCCTCTGGTTCCTGCATCCTGTCTACTGCACCACCTCCTCAGAAAAGGGATGGAGCATCACAGCAGTTTCCAGAAATCACCCTTAGATTCTCCTGTCCCCAAATTTCCCTTTAAATTTTTACTCCAGCACACATGCTAAGCAGAATGTTTCAGCAATGCACAGCTATGGGCTCCTTGTGAGGTTTTTTTTCCTGCCAGTGAAATAGCTATATGACTGTAAGGTTTACAAAGACTTTCTGTTCCTGTCTAAAATTATCTTTGCTGATCCTTGCGACGCCAAGACCACAGAGCCAATATTCCACAAGCCCTGAGAAAAAGGCAGTGTATTTCAGGCACACTCAGCCAGTGTTGTTACAGCAGCATCCATCAGCCACGACCAAAGCTCTGGGTCACCACCGTGCACAAGGGGACACTGCCAGTTCCTTTGCTGCATCAGACAGCACAGTCAGGGTCTGGGTGCTCTGTGGTTGTTCAGCCAAACAGGAGACTCCGCCCCAACTGCGATATCAGGGCAAAAGTAGATGAAAAGACGGCAGGTGGATACAGGCAGATGGGGAAGCAGGGCTAAGAGGGAGACAACAGCAATTAGCATAAACAGCGGCAGCCTCGGCTCACCAGCTGCTTTGCCGATTGTCTGCCTCCCCGATTTCCAACAGCAAAACCGCAATTTACCGACCAGCACAGTCAGTAGCCAAGGCTGCCCCTCAGGACTGAAACTATCGGGAAAAACAAACGATTTCCATGGTAAAAAAGCATGGCTTGCAGGGCTGTGATGTAGGAGTTTGCCTAAGTAAGGCATGGAGCACGCAGCTCAAAACAGACACCAAATACTTCAGAGCGAAAGGCTAAAAAAGGAAGGTTTTAGAGGAGGAAATGAGTCAGTAGCTTGGAGGACGGGAGGGGGAGTTCAAATAGCTGAGGCATAAAAAGTAAGCAAGTAGTCACCATCTCAAAAGCTACAAAGTCAGCAAAGTGCATGTATTGATCTCAGGTTTTTGTTGATGTAGGGTCTCATTCACAAATGGAGTCCATGGGTGACTTTTTATATAGACCATGCTGGATTTTGAAGTGATCCTTCACTGGGCAGACATTTGCCAGCTGCAGTTCACACTGGTGTTTCTGACTGGAGCTAAAGTGGTCACCACCAGCTACAGGATTGCGGGAATCTCTCTGGGTCCCCCCTGGCTGAGGGATGGAATTTTGGGGGGCGGTGGCGGGGGGAAGTTTCAGGCTGATTACAAATACCATCTGCCTTAAGAGAGGGAGGGGGATTCACCTTTCATGATAGTTCATCCAAACGTACAGCCTGAGCTTCCAGCCTAGCTTATTTATAGCACTGACACTACAGCAAAAAAGGGCAAAGCTGCTTCAGTGTTGAAGAGCTAGTAAAAAACCTCTTCTTCTCCACAGTGCAATTCACAGCATAAATATCTGTCATTGTGATAACCTCGTATTGCACTGAGAGGCTGGGGACAAGGGAGTCTCACCCCAAGAAAGCTTTAGCCTCGCTCACCACACACCAGAACAGCTGCAACAGGGTGTGCAACACACTAAGCCAGAGGTGTTGGTGTCAGAGTGCCAGTAACTTCCTCACCTTTCCCCAGGCCCTTGTCCTGTCCAAAGGTTGGTACTGATAGAGAAGGAACTCAAAAACAGAAACAAAATTTCTTCCTGCCTTCCCCAAACCAGGGAGCTCCCCCTGGATTGAGGCACCAAGTGAACAGCTACAGAATAGCTTTGACAGGACCCTGCTGCAAGCCCGGGCTGAGGGAACCCCAGCACTACAAAGCGTCAGGGTGATGCTTAAGGTGACAGGCACAGGAGGAGAGGACTGTCAGGTCAGGGAGCAGCACACGCCTGGAGAAGCAGGCTCCCTTTCCCTATACAACCAGCAGCATAGGATTGGCATGCAGCAGGGGTTCCCAACCGTGCCATACTGTTAATCCCCAGCAGGCAGCTCTGGGGCAGGGCTGGAGCTCCCAGTGCCCGTGCTGGAACAGCAGTGCAGGGGCTGTGGAGCACTGTGCTAAGGCAGGCTGGTACCACTGTAATCACACACTTGTCTGTGTATTTTGGTGCACAGCTCCTGCCTCAAAGCACCATATCCGCTGTGTTTAGCCTCACTGAGCTACGCTGTTTTGTCTTTTGGGGAATGAAACATTTCAAAAAGCTGTTGGGGTTGTTGGTGAGTACCCTTCCCAGAGCAGGCACATCTTTCTCATGAGGCAGGAAAAAGTGAGAGTTTTCTCTTACTCTGCTGGTGAAGGAGTTCTTGTTCCTGCTGAATTTCCTTTAACCAATTAGATACTTTCTCAACCTACTGCAACGTTTCCAAACCACCTCTCGGAACAGACTGAGCCAAGAGGCCAGTTCCACCTCATTTGCCCTTATAAGTACACAGCATGAAATAGCCCCAGCCCTGTTCTCATGGCCTTGTATCATCTTCTCCCCTCCTCCCCAGGATCTGTCACTTCCGTACCCCTCTATCAGTGTGAAACCCATCTACAAAAAGCAAGCCCAGAAGTAGATGATGTGGGTAGTAACAGAAAAATTACCCACATCAATTATGACTAGAAAGCACAGCTGCCCCAGGTTTCTGCTACCATCGCAGATGGAGGTCTGCCACACAGTGCTGACCCCCACTGCCTTGATTTCCTCTCCAAGCCACAATCACAGCAGGAAGGCAGGACCAGAAATTGTCCAGAGAAACTTAATCACAGGACTGAAGCTCTCCCTACTACACAGACATTTTATCTGACTTGTTTTAGAACTACAGAAATTTCAGAAGGGGAAAAAAATCAAACATGTCTCTATTAATTTCTTGTTAATACCTCCAAAGTAAGTAACATTTGGGGTCAAATTTAAGCATTCCTTGATTAAATGTATCAGAAAGGGGTCTAGGGAAGAACTATTCACTCAGGCCTGTTAAAGTCTGAGTCGTGCTGGTAGGTCTTTTGCTAGTTTCGTTACAAATCTGATGCAAGAGCTTTTGCGAAAAGGACCCCCTGGCAGGAGTAAGTCCCCCAGCACAAGAGCCTAACGAAACAGGATGGTTTTTTCAATGGCACCCATCTTCAGCATGGGATCTTTCAGCAATTTCTCTGTCGTGTGAACAGGCCTAACAACATCTACAAAGAGCATCTACTGGGGTAGCCTGCAAAGAGGGGGAAAAATATCAAAATTAAGCCCCTTTAACTAGAACAGCAATATGGATGAAAACTGTAAGGTGTGTAAGCATTGCTCACACCTTTAATAGTGAAGCTTCATGACAGTTTTAATGAAGTATTGTTTCCTCATACCCCAGCCCTGAAATTGCTGGCATTTGAGTCTCGTTTTTATTTCCTGTTTACAGGGAGGCACAGACTCAACAAAATAAGCTTTTGATGTTGAGGGGTTTTTGCTCATCGACTCAAGCCGAGAACATCACTGCAGTCAGGAATCGGTGATAAAAACCTAACTTCCTATACATTTTGAACCATCATCACATGCCTTTATACTGATTACAAGCAGCCCGAGCCTCGCTGGCCAAAACCACTAAGGAATGAGTATTTTTGTCAGGGCGAGCAGGACTGCCATGAACACGGAACAGCAGCTTCTCCGAGCGCCCTGGCCTCGGCAGCAGCGTTTTGTCAGGGCCGCCTTTGTCCCGAGGACAACCCGCTCGTTGTTTCGGCCACCAGGAGGAAGCAGTGCCGGGATCCGGGGGTGAGGGCGGGAAGCGCTGGGCTCCTGCCACAGCAGCC
>VWYP01033538.1:68319-105656 GCA_013400435.1 Pycnonotus jocosus
CTCCTCGGGCAGTCGGGGCCAGCACGGGCCCCCCTCCGCCGGGCCCGGCGAGAGCCCGCATCGCTGGTGGCGGACAAAAGGGGGAAGTGGAACCCGCGGAGGGGAATGGCTGATGGTAAAAAGGGTGTCGCAGCGGCCGCTCGAGGAATCTTAATTTTGAGGTAGTTGGTGCAAGGACTCGGGTGGTTTTTTTTCCCTGTTTTGTTTCTCCGCACACTGCTGGTAACATTTATCCAAGGCATAATGCTGGAAGAAAAGAAACAAACAAGTATTAAGCATCTGCACTGACTTGCTTGTGTCTCCTGACTTTCAGGAAAAAAAAAAAAGTTAGCGCTCTCATTGCATAAATGGAGCAGAATAGACCAAACGCGTGTTCAATTTCATGGTGGCTCATTCTGTTTGCTTTGCCCATACTCAAAAGTTTGCATCCCCGTTTAACTTGCGAGACAGGGGTAGGCGAATTTGCTTCAATTGTTAGGTCCTGCACTTTTAATTGCTGCCCCGTTTTTGCTCGGGTCACGCACAAGCACTTGTCCAGCAACTCACGCTTGTGTGTTTTGACACGCTTGGGTTGTTTACCTGTATTAGGGGTGTTAAATATTGAGGCCTTCCCTTGGTGTTTACCAGTAGTTCATTGAACATAATGTATATCTGGGAAATGAATTTCTGGTGCATAGGGCTGGCAGACAGGATGTACTACTAATGTCCCTGCTTTCTCTAAGCTGGAGCATTTATGTCTGGTCTGCAGCGTGGAGCAGAGCTGATGGGAGTTGCAGATGAAGCTTCTAAAAAGTCTGATGAGACTCGCAGCTCTTGTTTAAAAGAGGCTTGTCTCAACAAGCCAGCTACCACCTCTGCAGTATGCAAACCTAGTTAAGTGTGACTGCTCAGTGTGTCAGGCTTCATCTTGCTTTGGAACCAGGGAATTCCCAAGTCAGTCAAAACTACTATTTCTCATAGTGGTCTCCTTTCTGCCACAGGGTTTAGATTGACTTTTTTGAGAGGCTGCAAATGAACTTTGTTATGGGCAGAGTGGAGACTTTTTGGCAAAGTACAGTAGTGCCAGCAGGAGGGCATCCTTTGGTATCAAAAGAGCTTGGATTTTTTGTCTTGCCACAAGGTTCAGTTTCTTTGCTACTGGATTAAATGAGTCCAAGGTCTTTGGAGGACCGTGCAAATTATTTTTCTTGGTTGTTAGTCAGTGCTGTTCCCAGATCTGTGTAAATACAAGGTACATATGCCTCATACACAAGATAACAGCCTCATAACAATTGGTGCTGTCAGTGTCTGGCATGTTCCTACTCGCCTTGTCAGAATCCCTATCAAGAGGCTACTGCTGGATGCAAGAGCTGACCTAAGCAAACCCATGTGAGAGAGCCTGAATACAGCGAGGGCTTGCTTTGTGAAGCTATCCTCGGCCTTTTCCTCACTTGGTTGTTCAGTATTCCCAGCAATCTCCTCGGGAGAGGAGGATCCCTCAGTAACAAGTATCAGGGATGCCCAGAGCTGGCCTTCAAAGCCTGGTTTTGAGGATGGCATTTAAGCTTTAGGTTGCTGCAGGTGCCTGGAGGGCCACAAGAAATTTCTTAGAGGCATTTAGACCCATAATAGCTGATTTGTGTGCTGAATATGTTCCTGAGAAGCTTTGATTTTCTGCGAGAGTCCTGTTACATACCAGCTTCCACCTGCATTACCTTAAAAACTTACATTTCAACATAGGAACGGGTGCTGCTCAAAACTTCTGCCCTGCTGCTACTGGCCACTGCAGTTCCTGTTTTTCAGTGCTGTTGCTGGGATTGCCTTTTGGGGGTATTGCTTGTTCTGCCTACCTTAATAATTAGGAGTGAACTTCATGGTGGCTCAGAGCAGGAGATAATTTCCTTTTCAGCTGAAAGCTGAGAAATGACCTTCAGGAATTCAAAGGATAGTGGGGGTTTTTGTGGGGTTTTGTTTTTTTTTTTTTGGTTGGTTGGTTTGGGTTTTTTTTTGGGGGGGGTTGTGTTTGTTTGTTTTTTTAATGATTGCTTTCCTCCTAATCTCTCCTTGTCTTGTCAATAACCTTTCTTCTTGTCGAGAATGGGGGGGGGGGGGTGGAATAAAAGCTGAATAGAGTTTTGATTCCTTCCCTCTGGCAAAAAAGACCAAATAATGCAAAAAACCCACTGGAGTCCAGCTGGCAAGTTCTGTCTACAAGTGATATGCAGATGACTCTGTACTTCTTGCTGGTTTATGGTGTGCAAATTATGGCCTCTTATACAACAGCAGTAAAAGGCTGTTAGTTCTGTTTCCTGTCAGGCTTCAGATCTGAATTGAAGCCTTGGCCTTTCAGATGTACAGGCTGTCCCCTGTAAATGAAGCTGTCTCTCTGTCCAGCTCTAGGTGAGCAGTCCGTGTGGGCTCTTCAGACTCCTGAAGTCACTGGTGTTCCCACACTGTTATTGGTCTCTGGGCTGAAGTTAAAGTAGCTGCTCCTTGCATTTCCTCCTTGCATTGCTTACTGGAGCGCTCAGTGAAGTGGGGATGTTACTATCAGATGCGTTTTCTTGAGTGCTCAAGTAACAGGTTAAAAGCCAGGCAGTATTTAATATCTTTACATTTTCAGTTGGCTTGTTGGCCTTAGGTGGCACCTTTCCAGAGGCCTCACTGGGCAAAACTTTCTTTCAGCCAGGCTGTTACCCTCCCTTTCTGCGAAGTGCTCCCACAGCTACCGTGCCTTAGTTTTCCAAACTCAAGTTGCTGGTGGTGGCTCAGGACGTTGCATTGTGTGGCAGTGCAGGGGACAGCTCTGTCCCTGAAGGGTGCTGTCCCAGACCAATTGGGTGGAAATAGGTTTAATTGAAAAAGTATTTATTGCACAGATGTACTGTGACACATTAGTGAATGAGAGGGAAATGCCACATGGCTCCACAGACAGCTCTGGCAGTGGCAGGGAATTTCAGAGGTAGATGGGAGAGAGGGTAAGCCAGGTATGGAGGAAACAGGGTTTGCTGAAGAAACTAAGAACCAAATACACGCCGATAATGTGACCAGCAAACATGGGAGCACGGTGTTCTCAAATCTGCCCTTGCAATTAAACAAGGCGTGCTTTAATGCATTCTTGGTGTCAGATTCTGGAAAAAAATTGATGATGCTTTTCCAAGAAGCAAAAGTTTCCACTCGAGTAGCTGTTCATGCTGGTGTGTACAATGGGTGTGTGTGATTCCCAGACAAAACAAGTCAAGAACTGCATCTTGGAATTTCTCTGGAGATAATGCATGCCCAGGCACCACTATGGAGAGTTTTTGGGCTCATATCACTGGGGGGGAAAACTAAGAGTCTGAAATTCTCAAGACTGAACCCCAAATTGTCTTGAGGCAAACTCAGTAATTAGTTTAAGGTGTTCTTAGCTGTCTTACAGTTGAGGAAAACAAAGACTCTTCTTAGGTAAAATATTTTGAGTATTCAAAAAAAAAATACTGGAGCTCACAGCAATTCCTAACAAAAGAGGAGTTGAATTTAGTGCAGGCTTGCTACAAATCGAGTTTATCAGGTGTCTGGCATGTGTCTCACTGCTGGAATGGCTTTTCTGTATGTGGGAGATTTTCTTTAGAAAACTTTGGATTATACTTCAGTCTTCCCCAATTTAGATTAAATTTCAGTTCAGCTACTTGGCAGTGGAGGCAAAATGTTGGGAGCTCTTGGTGGAGGCAGCTGGGTCCGGTTCCTGCAGTTGGAAGCCTGCTGGACAGAAGGCTCTCTCTTTGGGCTGTGCAATGGAAGGCAGGCACTGTGCTGTCCCAACACTTCACAGAGCTTTGCACTTCAGGCAAGAGCGAGGCTTTATGAACTAGAGCCGCTGTGTTCCTTGCAGTGCCTGCTGACAAGGCAGTAGTGAATGCAGTCCCTGCCTCAGGTGCCTGCAGCAGGCAGTGTGAGATTCAGTGGGGACACTGCCATAGGGGCCATGGGGTAACGTGTGAGGGGCGCAGCCATCAGCATGTGCTGTGTCTGCAGCAGTTGCGTGGAGATGCTGGGAGACAACTCAGTTGTGCTGATTCCCTCAGAGAAACTCATTTTATGTCTTCTTTCCTGAATGTCTCCTTGAATGTGCTATCCTGGCATCATTTTCCCATCTGGGAATTAGGTGGCTTGCCTGCTTTTGCTGCTGCTTTGTTGCAGTTAAGGGTCTGTCCCCTACAGTGAAATGTCACCAGCTGGCTGATGGTCATGGATCTCACAAGTGCCTGTCGTATGTGCTGCTCACTGAACCAAGCCCCATGTGCCAGATAACTGCTTCCATCCTGGAAAAGGAACAGGACCGGTCTGGCTGCTGGAGCTCTACAGCGTTCAAGCCACAATGCACAAAATAATAACCAATGTGCTGTACTGAATTCTCTGAGCAGAGCCATATCTGGCCAAAGAGGGAAAATCCAGACTAACAAGTGTTTACTCTGTCATTACTGGGAGGGTGGAGGCTTCTCACCAGCCCTTCTTCTGGACAAGACAGCAGAGATGAGGTTAAAATGTCGCTTGAGGACATGTATTTAGAGTCTGGCATTTCTCCTTGTTCCAGTGCTCTTAGCAGTCGTCCTGTTGCTGTTCCACAGAGTGGTTGCAATTACCTTAAAACAAAAGCTGCCTGGTGTTTGAGTTTTTTCCTTTTTAAGTATGTTTGTGAAGCCATTTGTGGCTGGTACAGGCCCAGGGTTGAAGAGGGAGCCCTACAGTTATGATAGTAGATCCTCTTTTTGTAGGGAATTGGTTTGTTGCACTGTCTCATCTCAGACCATACTGTAACACAGCTATAGGGTGTTCTCAGATGGAACAAATCTGCATTGTCCCTGGCAACACAATGGCTGCTAATGTCAGCTTGTGTGATGAATCCAAGGGTTGTACAGCAGCTGTGAAGAGTATCACCACCTACTAACAGAAAAGCTAAAAAAATCCTGTTGTCACTATTGTCCCTTTAGCTTCTGGTCAGTCCTAGTTATCAGCTAAAGTTTTACAGTGATTTTTGAGTTTCCAGACTAAATACTTTCAACATTTTTGGAATCTCAACTGACTTGCCAGCTCGGATTCTTTTTAAAGAAAGACCTTGTCTCCTGACTTGGAGACATGTTTCTGGCTGTGTAGTAGCACAAGCAAATGCACATGACTGTGCAGTTTGCATCAACCTGCAGCTCTGTTGCTGCTTCTTCTGGCTCTAAGCTGAGCATTATCCTCTGCTTTCAAAATCAACATGACTTTTGGTGCAGGGTAATTATTTGTTATATTGTTCAAGCAAAGCTCAAGAATTGACGGAGGTAGAGATCGGTGACATGTACTGCTTTTCCATGATAAATAGCCTCATTTCCATGCCAGTTCAGACTTTCTCTGCATTTTCTAAGAATCTTGAGGGGTTTCGTGACTAAAACCCTGGTCTTGCCACTGTTGCCAGCTGCTGAGGTACCATTACCTAGAAAATAAACCCCAGGGAGGAAAAGGATTCTCTTGAATTGACTGTGGATTTGTCCTTAGTGAATGATAAAATAGCTGCACTGTTTGCTTTGTTAGGTTAGCTTCGTGTTATTTAGAGTCTTCCCAAAGATGCTCTTGCTCACACCAAACACAGGGACAGGAGGAGGAAGACCTTTATTCCTCATTAGCTCTCAGTCACACTCTGACAAAGCGCAGTGTCTCTGTATGGAGGAGGTGACACAGGAATGAGTCACTTTCATTTCAGGGTAAAGTCAAGCAGCAGTGCGAGCATGGACTCAGCTCTCTCCATGTACTTTCCTCACCTTATCTGTGATATGCAGAAGGATCGCTGCCTGCCACACAGCTGAGGTACAGGGACTGAGTTGCTGTTCTCCTGTCCCAAAGTAAGTGCAAGCAATTCTGCATTGATTACCACTTACAGACTGACCATGCATTGTGAATCTTGAGGGAGGTCCCCTTGTATTTAGGTAAATCCCAAAAAAGCACTGTTCTCCACCCTAAAGCAAAGCTGTCTCAGATTGCTGATGTATGAGATTGCCCTGGTTTTCTGTGACCAGCACGTGGGAGCTCTAGATACCAAACTCCATGGTAATAGATTCTGCCAGCTGTGCCACTTCTCCTCACTGGGTGCAGCACTGCTGTGCCAGCCACCCAGAGTTACAGGAGGAGGGATGTTGATAGAAAGAGGAGAATCTGGGCTCATCTGAGGTCCTTTGTGGTAGGCACTGCGCAAGGCTTTTAAAAAATCCCCACACATTAAAGTAGGTGTCCAGTCCATAACCATCTCTCAAGGACAGCCTGAGCACTGAGCAGTTCCCCTGCACCTCTGTCCCCCTGGTTTTGCAGCGGAACTCTGCCTGATTCTTTAAGATGTAAAAGAAATCGCCTGAGCTTGCATTTTGGGGCTGAAGATAAATTTAAAAAAAAAAAAGAACAGCCTTTAGCCTTTTTCAGTTGTGTATCTTACCTGCTGCTGTACCCAACTGTTGGTACTGCTGACTGTGCTCGTAGCAGTGATGTGTTGTGGTTTACACAGAGGGAGGAAGGCTGTTTTCCTTTTGATATATGGATATGAGTAATGTCATTTGAATTTGGAAAACGAAAAACAGTATGGGAGGAAGCAGGAGTCTAAAGGAATCTCATTGTTTATACTGTGTGTAGCATTTTGGACAGATAGAGTTGTTCAGGACTGGACAGGCTTCAGTTTGGTCTTTACTGCTCTGGCTATGGTGTCCTTCCAGCAATGCCTGCTGGCTTCCACATTTGCAGTATTCACTCTTGCACAGCTGCTTTTAAGCTTTCCAATTTCATTCAGTCTGAGAACAAAACTCAGATGTAAATGCTTCTACTTTTTGGTTTTTTCTGTCTCATTCCCAGAAAAGCATCAGACTGAAAATGCAATTCAGCCTTTTGTCATTCTTGCTAGGTCTTGTCCTCTTTATTCTGTGCATCTGCCTTTAACATGAGATTGATAATGCTGCATGTGCACCTCTTGTTCCAGCTTACACAGGGGAATATGATACCACTCACTGTAATTTCCTAGCTGATTTCAAGGTGGGTGGGAGATGCTGAGAAGGGTTGAGCTTGCTTTAAAAACTGCTGGAGTAGGTGCTAAGAAGTAGAGACTTTAACTGTTAAGATGTGGAAGTTTTCTGTTTGAAATAGTGAATTCAGAGCAACTTCCCAAAGTTGGTTTGTTCAGCTAAAAACTACCACTGCAATCCCAGTACCCCACTACCTTTCCCTTGATCTCTAAACTGAATCCATGTCACAGGTGTGGAACTTGGCCAGTTTTACCTCCATTCCTAAAGCCACTAGCAAGCATGCTGGAAATGGCTGGGAAACTTTGAGCAGAAGATCCTTGTAGGCTTGTCCAGCTAGGGGAAGAAAATTAGGTTCTGTAATGCCAAAGGATCTGCCACAACTGAATCTCAGAGAACAAGGGGTTGGCGTGCCTGTAAAACTTGCCCAAAACAACGTGCTGGTGTGAGTGGGACTCTGCCTTCTTTGGAATAGCTTTTGGTTTGACAGCCGGCTGTGGGCAGCAGCGAGTCTCCAGATTCTTTACTTGGCTCTGGAAAAGAGGGTCTGCAGCCTTTTCTGATGAGGCCCTTACGCCACAAGTGACTATTGCAAGAATCTCTTGTCCTCTAGCCTTGGATTTAAGGTAGTGCCATTGTGTGGCTGGGAAAATGAGGGGTGGAAGGGCCTGAAGGTGTTTGCTGTGGTCTTTGCAGGCCTCCGGAGTACAAGTGGCCGATGAGGTGTGCCGTATCTTCTACGACATGAAAGTACGGAAGTGCTCCACACCAGAGGAAATCAAGAAGAGGAAGAAGGCTGTCATCTTCTGCCTCAGTCCAGACAAAAAGTGCATTATTGTGGAGGAAGGCAAAGAGATTCTGGTGGGAGATGTCGGAGTGACAGTCACCGACCCTTTCAAGCACTTTGTGCAGATGCTTCCCGAGAAGGATTGCCGCTATGCCTTGTATGATGCAAGCTTCGAGACCAAGGAATCCAAAAAAGAAGAGCTGATGTTTTTCTTGTGGTAAGCCACCTTCCCAACTCTCTAATTCTTAACATACAGTCCAGGCTCTGTGGGTGAGGTCTCTGAGCATTTGTATTGCCCAGGCTGGGAACATGGCATGCTTAAAGTGAGTTTGGCAGCCTGATGCCTGAGATGTTCCACTTGTCCATGGTGGGTAGGATACTGCTTCTGTCTAGGCTGGATAATCAGGATCACTAATTTCACTCCCTATGGTGTCTCCCACTAGGGCACCAGAACAAGCACCTCTCAAAAGTAAGATGATCTACGCAAGCTCCAAGGATGCAATCAAAAAGAAGTTTCAAGGTATGTAAAACAACTAACGCTCCTAACTCTGCTGTGTCCCTGAAGTACACAGCAAGGCTTAATTAGTTTAGGTTTTGGGATTTTTTTGTTGTTGTTGTTTTTTGGGGGTTTTTTGACATACTAGTGAGAAGTGAAGTGTCATGTGAGCCAGAGCTAAAATGAGCTCTGGCTCAAATGTACATTATCTGACAAAATTTCAGAGGCACTAGGACAGAGCTCAGGACAAGAGCAGGTTTTGGGATGTGTGGTGGACCATATGGAGCAGCACATCTGCACCACAGAAACCATTAGATTCATGACACAATGCTGGATTTTGTGCAGAGCTGCCTCAGTGGCAGAGCACTTTCATCCCTGTGTTGGTTAAAAAGCAGTCTCATAAACTGACTATGCTATACTAAGTCAGCCTGGCTGATAGCCAGGTAACACTCTTCAGCTCCTCAGCCTGCACTGGGCCAAAAGCTTGCACTGTGCAAGACTGATAGTATTGTCGTGCAGCCGTGCCAGCCTTCACAGGATGGCTTGCCCAGGGCCTGGAATGGCCATGGGAGAATGTTGTGTGCTGCACGTGTGGAAGCTGAGAAAAGGAACTCCTGAGGAAATTCTGCTTTTCACCATATAAAGCAGACATGGGTTGGGCTCTCCAGCCTTAAAAGGGAAAAGAAAGCACTGTTGATTGCATAGCCCAGCTCTCAGTCTCTGCCTCTCAGGTTTACAGTGCGATGCTTTTCAGCCACCTCTGCAGAGCCAGCGGGAGCTGAGTGAGCCTCTCTGTGTGCTTGCCTGGAGCTCCCTCCCCTGCTGTATCCAGGGCAGCACAAGAAAGGAGGGGCTCGCTTTAAGAGCCTGCCGTGAAAGGGCAACAGTGTGAGCACTGAGCTAGTGACAAATTTCTCCCTGCCTGTCCCTTCAGTGACATTTGGTGTGCAGCCAGATGTCTCCTGGGACGTGTCAGGGAAAAACTGTCAAATTCCCTAAGCTAAGGCAGGACTTGTCTGCTTGAGTGACTGGATTGCTTCTTCTAATATTACTACCAGGTATGTTGCTTTCATTGCTTACCAGCATGCTGAAATACTGCATTATTGAGTGTTTTGCCTCTTTTTTTAGGCATAAAGCATGAATGCCAAGCAAATGGGCCAGAGGACCTGAACCGAGCTTGCATTGCTGAGAAGCTAGGAGGCTCCCTAGTCGTAGCTTTTGAAGGAAGTCCTGTGTAGACGTCATACAGTGCCACAACTCTACAAGCATTCCATGTTTTAATAGATCAGTTATATAAAGCAAACATTCTAGGCAAGGGTTTCACTAACAGTAGGGAAGCTGTCTTGTAGAATAAAGTAGATTTTGGAGATGTAGCTTGTATGTACAAATGACCCTAAATAAATCAAATTAAGGATTTATCTTGGTGTATTAATATTTGCATTGGTTGTCCAGCCCAGTACTGTCCCCAATGAATTAACACTAAAAGTCTCCAAAAATTTGAGCAGTGTATCATGAAAGGTGGAGAGGTGAGAATGATCTGGTTCCTATTCTTGCTTTTCTAAATAGTAAAAGGTGAAATTCAAAAACTTTCCCCTGTAACCATTTAAGACAAAACTTAAAACCTGTAGTTTAACTTCAGCTAAAGCAACCTGTTAGCACCAAAACTGGGTTAAATTCTTACTGCTTGCAGTTGCAGAGCTGTACTAAAAAAGCCTAATTATGAAGCTAGACATAAAACAGGCACACTTTTTCTGGGGAAATAATCCTAATCCACTCTCCTGCAAACTCACGGTGCAGTAATAATACTTAAAGGTTCACTTGTTCTGTAGGTTTCATTTTCTTGTTATGAAGTGTCTTGAGGTCTCTTGCCTCCTGAGTGATTCTATAGAAATTGCTTTTTCTGTTGACATAGTTTAATTTAGAACTACTTTTCTCTAATATACACTTACTAGTGGATCAAATGCTTCTGAGGCTTTTATAAATGCAGATTCTTCTATCAGCTCTCCAGTTATGGATAGTAAAATGAAAAGGAACCACAACTTAAAAAATGGTATTTTCAGCCCCAGTCTTTGGTCACTTGGTCCATTTCTCCATAATTACTATTGATTTAACTTAGTAGAACCAATCAGCCTGACTAATATGGCTTGATCTGGGCTTTTTGTCTGTTAGCTTCTTTAATTCTGTAGAAATGCATGGAAATATCACCTACTAGAAAGTTTGACCTGAAATGCCTTTTGTATGGGGGGTAGAGAACATTCCTGTGCCAGCTACAGAGATCTTAATAGCTTCCATGTTTCATCAGTGGTTGATTAAAGCTGTTTCCTTTGTGTAATGTGTACATGGGAGTTGCATAGAGTTTTCTTGTATGTCTGTAGAGAAAAAGAAAAAAAAGAAACCAAAACCCTTAGCCTCCAGTGCATTACTGTGATATGTTCTGTGCGTGCCAAATTTGAACAGCCTAAATAAATGGGCTTTCCCTCCCCTGGGTCAGTGACTGATTGCTCTCCAGCCTCGGGATCAGCCCACCTGCAGCAGGGCTGGCACTGCTGGATCTGGGTAAGCATTTAGGGAGCTGCTGTGCCTTCTGCAGCGACTGTCCTGCCCTGCTCACGGGAGCAGGGACGGGGGGAAACAGGCTGGAAGGAAGAGCTGGTGCAGCTGGAGGGATCTGGGGGGAAAGCAGGTTTGTCTGCAGTGTGCTTCCCTCTTTGGTTTTTCATTCCCCTGCTTGCTGCAGGCTCCAGCTCCCAAACAGCACCTCTTCCTGGCTTTGGGCTAAAATTCCCATTGGTTGGGGGCTGTCCTGGCACCCATCTCTGCAGTGTGAGCAGCAGGAGCCCAGCCCAACCATGTGTTGGTTGTTCTGCACTGCCTTCCCTGTGAGGACTCGGGGAGCTTTCTCTGGCCGAGCCCATGGAGCCTAGGCAGTCACAGGATCGCCCTTCCCAGCTGTGTAAGGACAGAAAGCTGCAGTGTCCCCTCAGCCACTGGAAGAGCAGTGCCAGCGCTGTGCTACTGTGTCTGGGGACCAGGGCAATAATGGGCCATTACCTAACTCAGCATGTGCCCTCTGTGGCCAGGCTGCATGGTTAAAACCCTTCATTAAAGACAGGCATTGACTGACTGCTCTGACTTGGCACCCACCCGGGTCACAGGGCTGGGAGCACAAGGTTTTCTGATGCAAAGGGATTCATTGGAGTGCAGCTTCCTGATTCTTAGCAAAGAAAACTCGCCTGGATTCTGCTGTGGCTTCTAGCCTATCTTTGAGCTGGGGCCTTGCCCGAGTGTGTAATGATCCTCATAAACAGCCCCTCCTTGCCCAGGTGTCTGCAGTACTGATCTCTGTCCAAAGTCCACGTGGAGATAAGGAAACCAGTGTGACACACTGGGAGTGGTGCTGCCTGACAAACAAGCCAAGATCCAGCTGATAGCTGGGCCTCCAGGCTGCAGGTGTCTTTTATCTAGCCCAGATGATGCTGGGGTCACTTCTGCCTGCAATTTCCTTCCTTGGTCAGAAAATGGTGCAGGAGACACTGCAAAAGAGGAAGGATGTCAGACCTGTAAGGTAGGAGAACATTTCCCACAGTGTGAGAGCCTTTGGGTCAGTGACTTGGGTTCAAAGTACCTTCGTCCCAGAACTGAGTGATAAGGGATCATGCTTTGGGCCTTGGCGTGGCTAGGTGTGGTGCCAGAGCTTCAGCTGATTGGAGAGTCTGGCTGCTTTTAGGACCCTCACAAGAAGTCTCAAAGTGTATTGATTTTTTTGTGCTCCAGAGCTAACAGTAACTCTTAATCCTCAGAGCTACAGGCTGTGGGCTTGTCCACATCATGGGTTTGCTGGCCAAACTTCCCCTCTCAGGGTTGTTTGTCCTGCTTTTCAAGGGCATGAGACTCTTGTGACTGTTTTTAAGTTTTCTCCCAAATCACCCAGACCTGAAAAGGCAAGACATGCAGAGAGAAACAATATGATGAATGGTTCCTATAACTTGGCCAGTTGCTGGTGGGAGAAATCACTTCCTAACAGGGATGCATGAAGAAAGATGTGAAGGAGGCAGTTCAGTCGCACAAGCTCAGCAGCATTTGCCCAGGGTAGTACAAACATTTTGAAGTCCACATGCAGGTAATGGTTTCCCAAAAGCCATTTTTGTCCACAGAAGATGAGAACAGGAAATGGAGACTGCTAATTCAGGCCTAAGTGTAAACAGTAGCAGTGTAATGTAATTAACAGCAAAGGTTAAATTTAGTGTCTTCAACTGTGCCTTGATAAGCCCAGGAACCTAGGCTGAAAGGTAATCTAGACATGGCTGATTCAGCAGAAGGATCCAGTGTTCTTACTCCCAAGTCACTCCAGCTGAGCAACTTCTTTATCAATAAAGGTGCCTGCCTGCAGTGCTGGGACTGCTGTGAGTCATGGGCTGACAAGCACCAAGCCTGAGTGGCTCTCCTGGAGGAAAGGAGGTGAGTGGATGGGCACATGGCAAAATCCCACCAGCTATGGGGAGAGCAGGGGCTGGCCAGGCCTCAGGTCCACATGCTCTTGGGCAAGGCGTGGCTTTCTCCTGGCCCATCAGGCTGTCCTTCCCCTTCCATCAAGCTGCCAAGGGAATTGAAAAATGGCAACAGTACCTTCCAGGTATAAAAAATCAGGTAAATGTCTTTCCCCGAAAATAGTTACTTTGTTTCAGCATGCTTCACAACACTCCTCTTAAAACCACCAGCTCACCCTTGTGTGCCGGAAGGACATCATGTAACCTGGGCCTGGGGACACTGGACCCGCTCTGGGTCAGCCTTTGGAGCACCACTGGAGCCAGCCTGCTCTGTGGTGCACTTGGAACACCAACTGCCCTTCCTGCACGGGCTGTTCTGGGGTCTGTTACTGCTTCTGTGGGCAGGCCTGGGTTATCTGCTGTCTGTGCAACAGGAGTTCACAATAAAGAATACTTGTAAAAGCAGAAACCTGCAAAACCAAAGGAACTGCGTCACTTCCCAGCACCTGTGGGGCCCTTCCTGTGGTTACTGGGGGTAAGAGCCACCCTGCCATGCTTGACAGCTCCCTCCAGCCTCTGGGTTGGGTGGGGGTTTTATGCAATCCTGATACAATGCAGGCATTCCCTCACTTTTGGGGAGCTTCAACAGATCAGACATGCTGGGCTGGGGCAAGTGACAGTGCTTGACAGGCTCAGGTCACCAGTGGCCCTTGATTCATGTGTTCCTCTACACGTGCCACAAAGTCCAGGAAAATAAACCACAGGCTAATCCTGCTATGAGACAAAGGTCTGCTTCTGGAGTTTGTCCCTCTAGGATGGGGAGAGCAGCCCCATCTGCCACCTGTGCCACAAGGGTGAGGACAGAGGTGGCTCTCAGCTCATCATTTTCTTGGCCCTTTTTCTTACCTGGTCCCAGCTGAGTCACACACAGTCCTCCCCCACCCTTCATCATGCCCCCAAAAGCCACAGTGCTGAGGGAGGGACAGGATGTCCCAGTCCTGTGGAGTCTCTGGTGTACAGTACAGGGTTTGGTCACACTGGCCTTCCCCAAGAACAAAATGGAAGCAGGTCTGCCCCTCATCCTCCTTCCTGGCCTTGGCTCTTTGCACACAGTGGAGGGATCGAGGGGCCTTTTCCTCCCTTCTCTCAAACCCTGCTGCTGTCAGCAGTGGGCTCAGCAACTTTATTGTGGGGAGACAGGCACCAAGCTGTCACGTGGCCTCTGCCATTTCCTAAGAAACCAGCTTGAAAATAAAGAAAGGGGAAAAACCCAAACAATTAAAGCAAAATAAAAAGTAAAGCAACAAGAAGGGAGAGCAGAGGGCTGGAGAGCCTGACAGTAACCAAGGACCACCATCACCACACAGCACCCACAGGAACAGATTACAGGGGAGCACTAAAGTTTAAAGCATGCAGGAGGAATGGTCCCTGTCCCCATCATGCCCCTACTGCCATGGCAAAATTGTCAGTCTCTGCCAAACCCCACACAGGGAGCCCAGCCCTCGACCATCAGTGGGAAAACACAGTAGGAAGTAAGTTTCTCTCCTTTGCTTGTAGTGAATCAAAACCAGGAGATGGCTTCTGTGACACAGCCAGCGAGGGAGGAATAATCTCCTGACCAAAGCAGAGTCCTTCAGTGACCCCAAAGCCCTACCTTGCTTGCAAACTTAAAAAACCCAACACAAACAAACCTCCAAGAAAAATAAAGTAAGGACAAGCTCTCTTCACTACGTCATTTTAATTGCATCGACACCCAGAAATACACATGCCAAGAGCCACCCATCCAAGAGGGCATCCTTCCATGGTGAGTCTTACTTTCACACTCCTTTCACTCAAAAAAAAAAAAAAAAAAAAAAAAGAAAAGAAAAAAGGAAAAAAAAATATAATTGTAATTGCACTGGTTGATGTACAAGCACAGTCTTCCCTTTTCACACACATTGCTGGGTTCTGCTAGAACAGGAGGGTGAAGCCCCAGCCAGCTCCCCAGGAAACGAAGACTTGTACAAAACAGTATAAAGATTTTCTTACAAATTGCAATGTTTACTGATTCATTTTTTCATTTTGTTTTCTTTTTTTTTTTTTTATTTTATGTTTTCTTGTAAGTTTCAAAACTCGGTTTTGGGTCACTAATGGCTTGTATCTTTTATCTATAGTAAATTTAGCATAAACTTTTATTTTTAGGAATGTGTAAGGCATTTTGGTTAACTAAGGTCCAGGCTGAAGATTTGTCAAACAGAAGTCCCTTCCTTTGAACTGTCCTCTTTCCCCTGGAGAATGAAAAGAGAAGTGGGTTACTCAACTGGGCCTCACCCTTATTCTCACAGCAGCTCAAGGACCAAAGCATTTCACAGATGGGCCAGGTCCTGCCTGTGGCACCTTGACCACCATCTCATGTGGTCTCAGGGTTTCCCAAAAACCACCCAAATGGTTTCTGGCAGCAAGGACCACCTTGCCTCCACTATTAAACTCCTGCCTTCTGCACACTGCCCCAGGGCCCCCACCAGCATCAAGAGGAGGGACATGGCCACCATCAGTACCGTTTCCTGAAGCTGTTCTTTCAACTTCTTCACCATTTCTCTCTCTTTGGCTAGTTGGTCCTGAGTAACCTTCAGTAGCTCCTGTAGTTTGGTTGCTGCCTGGGCCAGGTCCTTTGTTAATTTTTTTTCTTTTTCAAGTCTTTCCTATGTGGCAGTCAAAAGAAGGCACCTGCCTGAGCCTCCCTTTGCCACCTGGTGACTTTCCCCCCCTTCAAAACACCTCAGGCCACCTCAGATCTGCATCAAGCTGTCTCAGTGACCACAGGCCAGGGGAACACCCAGTTCCTGCCTCAACAGGGAGAAGAGGCACCCCCAAAGCTCTCTCTGGCTTCCTGGAGATGGTGTGGGCTAGGACTGGGTGGTTTTGCAGTGGGTGAAAAGCCCAGCCTGTGAGTCTTGGCTCAGGGCATCACACTGATCTCAGCCTGCAGGGATGGAGGGGGTGTGGCCCTGCTGTCCTTTAGCCACAGTGGCGCCCTCTCCTGCAAGGTAACCATGGGCTTTGCTCCCCAGTCCTCAGAAATGATCAATCATGCCTGTAGTCCTGCTCAGACATGACTTTTGCTGTCATGGCACAGCCAACTCACCTTGAGATGCTGGGCCTCCTCCTTGTCTGAAGCTGCTGCATGTTCAGCCAGTCTCAGCTTTTCCAGCTCTGCTTGCAAGCTGCGTGCTAAGCTCTGGGCCTGGGAAGGGACACCCTCAGTAAGCACAGAAGCCAACAGTGCCAGCATCTCCCACACATCCTACTCCAGCCATCCCTGAGTGTCGGCTGGGTGTGTCCTGCTGAAGAGCTGGGTGGTGCAGACATAAGGCATTGCATGTGCTGATCCAGCTTCCACCAGGGAGATGGCATTTCTTGCTTGGAGCAGCAGGACACAAAGCTAAAGCCCATAACCCTCAAACGAAAAAGCTGGCACAAGACATAAGGGGACTGGGACAGCTGAATTTGAGGGGCCAGTGATGCCACATGGCTTTAGCACAGCTGCTCTAAGTAGGCTTTCAGATGTGGGAGGGAATCTCTCATAGTGATGTCTGAGGTGTGGACAGTGATACGGAAAAGCCTTCAGATTAATTCTTCAAATTAATTCTTGGGCTTCATTAGCAGCCAAGAATCCAGGAAGGCTTTGCAAACCCTGGTATCCTCCTCATCCACACCCACCTCCTCCAGCTCCCGTGCCAGCTTTTGCCGCAGCATTTGCTCCTTCTCCGCCAGTGTTTCGTTCTGCTCCAGCTGAGTTTTCAACTGTGTTGAGAAGAGGGGAAAACACCCCAAAATAAAATTTTTAAAAGACTCAAGAAATGAGCTAGCAGGGACATCACCAAGAGAGCTGGGCTGGACAGAAGAAATAAAAACAGCAGCTTTCCCCATGGCACTAAAGGGCAATAGCACCAGCAGGCGCCCTCTGCTGCGAGACTGCTGATAGTGACCCTGGGGTCTGGCTTAGCACTGCCAAATTTTGCTTGCTTCTCAGGCAGTGCCAGCTGGGATGTGGGATGAGAGGCATCCCATAGAGAAAGATGTGCCTGGCAGGCCCCCATGACTGGGAGAAGGCTCCACAGTTTACAGGATTAAAGGAGAAAGACAGAGCACTGGTGAGAGGTGTCAGCCTGGAAGGGAACAAGCTGCTGCTAATGCCCTCAGCCCAGCTCCAGCAAGATTTATGGAGCCTCTGTAATCCTAATCCTCCCTAACTGGGAAGGGATCCCGGCACAGTTCTGTCAGGGTGTTGGCCCCTTCCTCTGAGGAAACTCTGAACCCCACAGGGCACTGTCACATGGCAGTGCTGACCCAAGGGCTCGCAGCGTGTCCTGCCTGCATCCCCCAAAGCTTGCCAGCCTGCTGCCAGGACAGAGGGCTCCCACGGGGAAGAGCCTGGTGAAAGGCAACTGCTATGTGCCCTATGGGATCAGGATCCATGGTTAATGGGAGGGTGCTGGGCTGGCTCCCTGCCAATACAGGATGGGACACAATACAGCTATGACAGCCCTGAGCAGGGCTGTGTGCAGTTCTCCACGCAGTGAAAGATGGTGACAAAGGACATGGGACATGGTTAAGGGGGAGAGCCTCCCCATGAGTGGTCTCACCACCCTAACCTCAAGGGATGCAGGCTCACTTGGCTCAGCTGGTAACCCCACCACTTCTCCCTCCTGTATGTGGCTCTTCGCCTCACTCAGCTGCTGCTTGACCTGAGAGATGAGCAGCAAGCCTGGCTCAGTGATACATCTGTGCCACAGCCTTCACATGACCCACAGGGGCCTACAGATAAAGCCTGCCAGCTTTTTGGCTTGCACACAAGTTGGAATGCTTGGAAAATCATCTCAGTTTCTGCCAGAGCATGACAGTGGTATCTAACCTGGGCAAGTGGAGGCTCACCAGCTCTCAGGGGTGCAGGGCAAATGCTTCTACCTCATCTGCTCAGAGATAGATGGATGGACAGGTGGACACCTAAACCCCTGCCCCAGGGTGGTGTTGTGATGACAAGTGTCCAGTGGTGGGACAGCTGGGTTTTTCTGCTACACACCAGCTTGAGTAAGCCTTGCCGCTCTCCCTTCCTTCCCAGCCTCATCACAGCAGGAAAAGACAGGCAAAAAGAAATCTCCTCCTGGGTCCCAGCAGTTGCCTCTGAACGTGTGGTCCCCAGCAGCAGCAGGTGTGCCTTCCTGCCCTCCCCCAGCCCACAGGAAGGGTGCTGGCCCCACAGCTGCTTTGCAAACCAGCTCCAAGGACCCCACAGGGCAAGTCCCAGGGTCCTTCCTTACCAGGGTGAGCTCCTTGCTCTGCTTCTGCGTTTCAGTCTTTGCTGCCTCCAGCTGCTCCTGGGACTCTGACAAGAGCTGCCTCAACTGCCAAGGAGGAAAAGAAAGGAAAAAAAAAAAAACCCAACTCCTTTTATACACTTGGTTTTGGAACTCTTTGGTCCAAGGAAGCTTTTTTATGATGCAACATCTTCCCAAAGAGGCCATGGTGTCATCATATGCTGATCTGCGTGCTGATGCCTGCTCAAGCCGAGACAGCCATGGGACAGGTGTGTCTCACCTGAGCCACAGAAACCATACAGGCCACCCAGGAGCAGCACACAGCACCTCCATAGAGATCTCCCTGACCCATCACACTGCCCATGACTCTTGGCTTTAGGAGTCTACAACCCAGATTGGAGCAACCATCTCCATCTGTTTTCTCCTTCTTTGCAAAGCTGCAGATCCCTGGGGCACTTCCCAGCTGCCCAGGGCACTTCTCAAATTCTCAAAACATGCATGGGTGGGGAGTCAGGGTTAGAAGAAGGTGAGGAAGACAGCGGCCTCCACACTTACAGCTCCAACTTCTTTTGTGTAGTTCTGGCGCTCGGAGCTGGCTGTCTCCAAGTGATTTTCCAGCTGTGTTTCCAGAAGAGAGGTGTATTCCTTTAGCTGCATTAAAATACAGGAAAGCAGGAGAAGGTTGATTGTTTGAGGTCCAACACATCCCAAACATCCTATGATTAAAGCCTGTCCTCCCCAGGGCAAGTCAGGAGATGGTGCCTGACTCAACCCAAGCACAGCGTGCACCTCTCTGGCACCCTTGCAGTGACCTCCCCCCTCTAAAAACCTCACCTGATCTGTGCTCTGCAGATCTGCTTTCAACTTCTCCACCACGCCTTCCAGGGATTTCAGCTGCAGGTGTGACTGAAGCAGAAAGGATCAGAGAAGGACACTGAGCACCTTTGGCTCAATCAAAAACCAGCTGCTGTTTGACTCTCACCTTTCCCACTTTATCCTGTACCCATCAGGTAGAGGTCTGACATCCAAGGGGAGCTCCACAGAGGAGTTTTCCTTCTCAAAGAGGACAAGTCTAATACACACAGGCCATAAATGGTGGAGCAAGGCAACAGCTCTTTCCTGCAGCATTTCAGGTGGCTGCAGTCAGGTTTCAACACCTGAGAAACTGGCACCAGACTCAGCACAAGCTTTCTCCTGAAAGCACTTTTTTGTTTGGAAGCAGCAATTTTCCAATGAGGTGGCAAGGACTTCATTATTCAGAGAGGCCAAGCTGCCAGAACAAGCACTTAAACCCAGGCTGGTTTTTGAAAAGGCCTCTACAGATTCTGAAGTTTTTAGAAAGGAGGAATTGACCTTCTCTCCACCGAGAGGCAGGATTGCTCTGAGAGCTGCCCTAGGCACCAGATGTTCTTCCCATCACGACCATCATCAGCAGCCACGTCACCCTGTGCAATCCTACACCAGCCCTCAGCAGTGCTGGCGCTGCAGGAGTCAGCAGTGGGCTGAGAAATCAAACAACATCTCTTGTACAACAGCTTCCCCCACCTCCCTGCAGTCCCAGCTAACTCCAAAACACCATGTGATGGATGAGGAGCAGCCAGACCATGGAAAAATAGCTCAATCTCAGTTCTGCATTCAAGAGGGAAGATTCTACATGAGGTGGGCTTTTTGTGAGCTACCTTGGTGACAGGAGAGGTAGATTTGGGGAGAAAAGAAAGTTCCTGTGTCTCGGTGTTCACAGCTGGCAGGAACACTGAGGGCCACCAACCAATTTATAGCAGACAGATCCCCTTCTCCTGGAAGTCCAGCTCCAGGAGCACCCAGGTGTGTCACCAACACGCACCTTTTGGAGCTCCTCTTCAGAGGCTGTGAGCTTTGCTTTCCACACCTGCTCCTCCTCCTCCACGCTCTTCTGCAGGTTTCGCAGCATCCCTTCCTGTGGGCAAAGCCTTAGCTGAGCCCAAACTTCCTCCAGCCCCCACCAGGCTGAGCAGTGTAGGGGCTGTAAGCCTTGGCATACTCAAAGCCTCCCCAAGGATTTGGACCAAATAACAGGTGACAGAATTAGAATCAGGTGGGGCTGGGGGCTCCTAATCCTTGTGGCTCAACCACCTTGGTCATCAGAACTCTTGCTGTGTTTCATCCTATCACCACCAGCAAGGTTTCCAACACAATTAGGCTGAAGAAGAGCTCTAGAAACTCAGCTTTATCCTGTTCCTCTGTCTCACTGACAAATACCCTACCACAGGACAGCCCCCCCAGCACACCAAGGGATGCCCACCCTGATCTCATAGGCAGCCTGGGCTTACAAAAGACCTCTCCAGAGGGATTTCCAATGGGAAGCCAACACAGTGCAAAGGGCAAGAACTTACTGTCTCTGCGAGGATCGTTCTGTACTGCTCACATTCTGCTTGTAAAGTGCTTTGCGCTTCCTCTGCCTCTTTTAATTTAAGAGCTGAATCCTAAAAGGAGAGGGAAGGGAAGGACAGAGAGATGAGAAGAAACATGTGACCCTCCAGCACACCCTCGTCCCTCCACTTTCCAGCCTTCACTTACTGGTAGCTCTGCTGTGACCATCTGCTGCTTTAACACACTCACGGTCTTCTCCTTAAACTCCTGTAGCCACATGTCATAATCCTGAATTTGGAAAAAAAAGGGAACAAGAAAGAAGGAGGATGCTTAGACATTTCTCCTTCCCTTGTGGAGGAGGCTCTGGGAGGGATCTAAGGAAGCCTGTCCCACCTGCTGTGAGGACAGGGTGACTCCCGGGAGGGCGGAGAGCAGCATCTGCTTGGTTCGCGTCTGGAGTGCGTCCAGCTCTTGGGCCAGCTCTTCCTGAAACAGAGACAAACTGCAATAGATGGAGGTCTTGGGCACCTGCTGGCCAGGCTGACAACACTGATCCTGCTTTTCTGTGCCTACAGGGCTGGGGAAACCAGGCCAACACAGAAAACTGCTGATGCTGGGAACCACAAAAAATCACTTCCAGTTCAACCATCTCTCTGGTTCCCCAACCATGACCAGTACCAGGGATCCACAGTCCTCAAGGAAAATTCTGGAGAAGCTTGCAGAAGAGTTGGGCCAGCACTGTTCCTAAGCAGGCAGGTAACCCAGAGCAGGCCTCCCTGGCAGCTTGGGGAAGCTCAATGTTTCCCTTCCAACACCAGGGAAATGCCAGGCTCACCTTTGCTTTTGTAGCAGCAAGCAGTTTCTCCTCACACGCCTTCTCCACCGTGGTCAGTGCTTCCATTGCCTTCCAGTTCTTTTCCCGAAGGTCCTGTGGAAACCACACAGAGAGGGCAATAAGCCGCATGCCATGCCAAGGGCCACAAAGCTGCCTGCTGGCACTGCAGGAGATTTCAAAGCCTCTGCTTAGGGAATTGGGTTTGGTCAGGAGTCTTCCATCCCATGCCCACAAGCATTCCTTTCTCCCCAATCTTTCCAGTGGCTCCACACACCCCATTGCTCTGGCAGTGCCCTGGATGGGACAACAGCTCCAGATGCACACTCAGGATGCCTGCAGAGGACACAGGCCAAGCGCAGGGATGCAAGGTGGCCTCCACACAAGTGACACCACCTTGCAGTAGAGGGATAAGGAGCAGATGAGCAGGAAGGTGTGAAGGAGCCTTCTCAGAGATTGCCTTGGCCCTCTCTGTCTTACCAGGTCCTAAACCTTCCAAGAGAACAAGGGACAGACATGTCACCTCAGGCAGCCCACCAGCTCCAGCTGCACAGCCGACCAGGTGTATTACTGCTCTCTGGCAGACAAGGCAATGCCTCCAGGGCTCTGTGGGGCTGGAAGAGCCTTTGGCCACACCCTGGAGCCATCAGTAGGTGACCATGATGGGTTGTCTGTCACTCACGTACATTGTTTTTCACCTTCTGTTGGTCCACTGCCTCCCGCAGCTGTGTGGCTTCCCTTTCCAAGGCTGAGAGCTGGTTTGTCTTCTCCTGGAGTCTGGAAGGGCAGGAGGCAGGAGTGAGCCTGAGCAGTCACCTCCCTCACAGGCAGCAAGCTCCCAAAATGGAGACCACAGCCCTTCCTATCCTGGTCTGCTCTGGGATCTACACCCAGCAGGAGGAAGAGGGAGCAGGACTAAAAACCACTGCCATGGCAATACTGGAGTGAGATGTGGTTTTCTACCCCCTTACCAGCAATAAAAAGCAATCAAGTAACTGGCTGGCTGTACACACACAAAAATAGGAAGAAACAACCCAATGCAAAGGCCAGGAATTCCAGCTTGCACAACTGCTCCTATCCATGACTCATTAGGCTGAGAGAGCCCACAGCTCTGCATTTTGAAAGTATCATCCCACTATCTTGAGTAATCCTACATCAGGGCTGCCAACTAGACAGGAGAAAGCTGCAGGTTCCCTCCACACCCTCAGATCCCCCCCATCTGCCTTGAAGCAACCCTCAGTTTGAACAAACCAAAGGTTCAGGTCCTTGAGAAGAACTACACAAGTCTCTTGGGGTTTCAGGACAACTCAACAGCTGCCTTTCTTTAGAGGGATGCTGGATGCTTGCTGGCAATGGGGGCATCTGAGAAATCCTCCCCCCATGCAGAGCCTGGGCTTTCTTGGAGGTACCCAGCAATTGAACAAGGAATAACAGGCAGGACTCATGACATGGGAAACTCCAGTTAAGTGCCCAGAAACCTTTCTGTGCTGGGAGATGGGGGAAGAGGTTATCAAACATTGGAATAAGGACCCAGAGTGGTGGTGAATCTCCATCCCTGGAGACACCTGGAAACATCTTTAAAAAACTTCCTCTGGCTGGCCCAGCCTCGAGCAGGAACTTGGACCAGAGACATCCCACACTCAGCACCAACACCAGCAGAACTTCCAGTTCTGTAGGAGTGGTCAGACTCCATGTGCCTGCCAGCAATTCGGTCCTTCTTCAGGATGGACTGGCTGTTACATGGGGCCAGCACCAGAGCCAATTAATATTTTAAACAGCACTGTTGGCCAGGATTGACCTTGACTTCCCAGCTGGACAGCCCCAAGCCTGCCTGTAAGGCAGGAAGCCCTCAGCCACAGGCTCAGTGCTCAAGGAAGTCTGGGACATATGGACAGCAAGATGGAGGTGCCCCTGCAAGATGTGCACCTGGACCCACCTTGACTGAAGCTGCTTCATTTCTGCTTCGTTGGCTGCCTGGAAGAGAGAAAGCATTCTGATTACTTGCCCCAAGCATGTGATACAGGTTAGCCCTTTCTGTGGCATCCCAGAGAGGATCCAAGAGCAAAGATAATTCAGGGATTGTGTAAGCAGTGTCACCCACTCCCCTCCTCCCACCCCAATTAAACGAGCACACAACCTGCAGGTCTCTGTCTTTTTCTGCCTCCCGCGTTTGCCCTGCCTCCAGCAGAGCTTCGATGGACTTGATCCTCTCCAGAAGCTTTGTATTCTCTGAGCTGGCATCCTGCAGTTTCCCTTTCACACTGTCCAATTCCAGCAGCTTACTTTTAACCTCTGCCTCAGAGCTCAGCAGCTTGGCCTGCAGTTCTATTGGAGGGAAGGGTGACAAACACAGTAGGGCAGGTGCAAACAAACCTGGGGACTCCCCACCCTGTTCTGTCCATGCAGGATCTTAGCCAAAGAAGCCTTGGCCATGAATGCTTTGAGGAGGCACAGAAAGGGCAGGCAGGGATACAGAACAGCACAGGAAAGAGGCATTGGAGTAACATCCTGGGACAGAACCATGGACCAGCCCATGTTTTGCTCACACCAACACCAGGCAGCCTAACTCATCCCTGGATCTACTTGTCCTGCCCCACCTGGCTCCTCCAAGCTCTCAAAGTCTCCAGTCTGCCTTACAGCCCTCCCCATGCTGATCCCAATCCCTCACCAGCAATGCTCTGCTGCTGCCCTTTGGTCTTTTCTGCATCTGCCAAGAGGCTCTTGTAGCTGCTCTGGGTTTTGCGGAGCTCATCGCTGACCTCATCCAGCCTCTTCTGCAGCATCACCTCTGCCTCTCGTTGGTAAGCCTGCACAGCAGGAAGAAAAGGTTTCCTGGAGCATGACAGACACCCCAGCCAATTGGAAGCAAAGCTTCAAGTGTCACATAATCTTATTTTTAAGCTGTGTTTTGGGGGATTAAAGTCATCCTCCTGAGCATGAAGCACCCTGCATTGTGCTCACATTTTATCCCGTGCCAGCCCTCACACTGGGAAGCAGACAATACCCAAATGTTTTGATCCTGGGCCAATTCCATGGCCAACCTCCCTTCAGAAGAGCTCTGAAAAACCTCTTAGAGCCCTGGTTCAAACTGCCTCAGCCCAGCAGGGAGAGGTGCTGGCACCGGGCTTTGCAGAACAGAGACACCCAACCACATTTCCACACGTGGAGGAATTTCCTGTGCAATCTGGGCCAGGGCATACTTTTCCATCACAGAAAGCAGGTAGGAAGAGGCCTGGCCAGGGCAGGCATTTTGAGAGGGAAAGCAAAGGAGGAGGAGGATGACTTGCAGCTTTACAGATACAAGTAGCACCCTTGCAGAGGGAGAAAAATTGCATTGCATGGCAGAGACAGGAAAAAGTAAACCAGCAGGCCCATCTTTGTCCAAGGGATGCTTTCAGCACCACCAGGAAAGCAGGGCTGCTCTGGTTTTTGAGTATTTGACTCAATATCGTCAGCTCAGAGCTTCAGGTGTTACTGTGGAACACATTTTCCCTAGCACCTTAAGGACACTCCTGACTCTAGAGTCTTTCAGCTAATGTGATTTATTTAATTAGTATTAAGGTGTACAGCAAGCTGATAGCCCTGGAGCTCTCCCAGAAGTATGTCTAGGAGCTTTTCCTTTGAGCCATGGAGACAGCTCCTGCCTTCACACCAGCTGTGTACTCACATCACCCTCCTTGCTTCTCACCTGCAAACGCAGCAGGAGCCTAATGCAGCCCACCAAAAGGAGAGCCACATCCTCAGGCACACAAAAAATTAAGAGCAAGGATATGGAAGGCCCGTTGCTCCAGGTACTTCTCTACAGAACTATTTTTGCATGTGCAGATAAAGGTCTCCTCCACCACAGCCCCTTCTTGAAGAGGCCAGAGCAATTCAGAGAGGGATTCCTGAGGGACATCCCTCACTCTGTCAGCTACAATGGGATTAATGCTCCCAGCACACAGCAACATCCAGCAGCATCCCAGCAGGAGCACTGTCAACATCCCAAGAAGATGCACTTCCCTGTGTGAGTACAGCCTGCCTGCCAGCAACACACCTCTGTGTGCTCAGAGGCTCTGCTTAGGAAGTGTCCTTTCAACACCCCTAAAAACCCCAAACCCAGCCACTCCCTGCTGGGCAACCAAAAACGCCACAAGCTCCATCTCCTACACTAGGGAGAGAGAGCAACAAGCTTCAAACTATCTGAGTTTGAGAGAGAGAGCACCTGCAGAAGAATGGCTTCAACCAGGGCATCCTGCTCCCTGGACTCTGATGGTGATATCACACAAGGGGCACATAGAATGTGACAAGCTAATGAGGGAGAGAGCAATTAGGAAGCCTGCTCAGGCAGCTTCCTTTCCAGCCATGGACATTCACCTCCCTCCTAGTCCTTCCCATTGCCAAGTGCATGGATTCCCTGCCATTTAGCCATCCATCTCTGCAAGGGGAGAGGGTTTGCTGGCGCCTGCCTGACCTGCAGCTGCTCAATTCGCTTCTCCGAGGCTGCCGCTTTGATCTCCCAGCTCTTCTTCTGCTGCTCCTCCTGCTGCAGCACCTCCGACTTCTCAGACAGCTCTTTCATCAGCTTGCTGCACTCCTGCCTTAACTTGGCCAGTTCAGCATTTTGCCTGCAGCAACAGAAGCAAGGTTACTTCAGCCCACAGGCCAGCCAAGCCTCTCTGGTGTTGGCTGGGGGAAACACATCCTCTTGTGGGCCTGATACAGGACTTGAAATGGTGAACTTTGTTTGCATGTTTCTAGGACATTCCTGGTCCTTCAGGGAATGGATAGAACGAACCAACAAATCACTTTTAAAAAGTCCTCTTTCACTTACAGGAGACATTCCTTTCTTATGAAGTAGAGGACACAGAGATCTGTGTTCCCAGACACAAGAGGAAGCACTACAGCTGGAGTCCACTCAGTAATTATTTGCCTGCTGTTAATCACCAGTCATTTCAGACTGTCTACAAAAAGGAGTGTGAAATTCTTCTATCTAACTCCTATTTGTTCTGTACACACTGGGCTAGGCCCTGTTCTCTGCAGCATCACTCCTGTCAAAGAGCCAGCTGCACTTCTTCTCAAGTTTGAGAGTACGAGCCCCCCTATCAGGGAAATACACCAGAGTGTTTCTGATCCCCTCTACCCCTCTACTGCCTGTTTGTTCTGGCATCAGCACAGGTGACCCCAAAGGAGAGAGGGATTCCCTGCCCTTTCACTTGGGAAGAACATTCTTGTTTCTCCCGGTGCACCCCCAAAAGCCATTTGGCAAACACTTCCTCCTTCATTCCCTCCTCTACCTCCAGCTAGTTGGGGTGCCTGTAGAAGAACCTTTGGGAAAGGGGGTGGCCAAGCCAAGGTCTGCCCGAGGGCAGCCCCAAGCTCTGCCCCTCCCCCCAGCCTTACTTGCTCTCCATCTGGCTGGTAGCCTGGTTGAGGGCATCCCTCAGGATGGAGTTCTCCTGCTGCAGGCGAGCCAGCTGCATGTTGGGGCCGTTCTCTAGCTGTTCCTGCAGGGTCCGGATCTAGAGGAGCCCAACAGGGGTTAATGCCACCACCAGCCCTTTTGCTGCCCCTACTGAAGCCCACAAGATGAGCAGGAGGGACTTGCAATGCACGAGAGAACCCAATGCTGACAACCCTCAGGGGTGTGACATCCCATGAAGATGCTCCAACGTGCCTCTTCTCCAAAGAGGTTTGGAGGGGGCTTAAAGGGGTTGGGAGGGATTTGGGGCATTTGGGGAGTATTTAGTGGGTCTTAAAGGGGTGTGGGAGGACCTGAAGGGGTTTGGGAAGGAATTTGGGGGAGTTTAAGGGGTGTTTAGGGAGGCCTTAAAGGGGTTTGGGGGCAACTTGGGCACCATGGCCCAGGAGCACGGCAGGGTATTGCCCCTTCCCGAGGCTCTCGCCTCCTCCCACAGCTCAGCCTTCTCCAGAAGGTCACACATCTGCCATCAGCAGCCACCTGGCAGAGGAAGGAGGCAGGTGCAGAGCACAGCCTAGGGCTCACCTTGCCCTGGAGCTGCTGGGTCTCACTGACGTGGTCCTGGTAGCTGGCCTGCATCCGTGCCTGCACTGCCACAATCTCCCGCTCACGGGCCAGCAGCTGCTCCTTCAGCTTGCCCTCCACAGCCACCGCCTTGGCCCGCTCAGCTGCCAGCTCCTTCCAGAAAAGGAGGCCCCCAGTTAGTCCTCAGAGCACAGGTTTCCCCATTTTAAGAGGATGTGGCCTCCTCGCTCAGCAGACTACAAAGTTTAGCCCTTTCATTGCTGCCCCCACACCCACGTACATTTAGCACTTACATTTCCTCCTGCATTTTGTTTTGGGCTCTGTGGCCACTGGATGCCACTGTTGTTCCATGTTGGGCCAGCTAAGAGAAAGGAGGAAGACAGCCTGGAATTTTATTTTCCTCCCCGAGGATAAATAACATCACACAACGTTTGGGGCAAAGCAGAAAAATTAAGCAGATGGACTTGACAGCCACAAGTTCAGCATGGCAGGGATCTGTTCTGCCTTCAACCCAGAAAGAGGTGGAGGCAGGGGGCTGAGTCAGGGAAGGGCACTGTAAATAGGATCAGATTCCTTACAAAGGCACCATCGTAGCTCAGAGGAGCTGAAATGAGGAAGGATTTTCTTTTCTCCCCGAAGGACAAGAAAGCTGCAATCTCTTACAGAAAGGGTTTTCCCCTGCTTTTCCTATGGCTGCCAACGGGCACTACCCTGTGGTTCTTTGGGCTGGCACCTCCCCAGACTGGAGCAGGCCCAAGAGAGGAGGGCAGGGGAGGATCTCCTCTCCTTTTTGGGAGGAAAACAGCCAACAGGTGAAGGGTCCAAAGAGCCCCATCAGGGGGCTGAGATGTGGGGAGCAGGAAGCTCATGGAGAGGCACCATGAGCAGAGGCCACACTGGGGATGCCAGGAGGGCCACACAGGGCTTACCTTGCTCAGCTCCCGCAATTTGTTCTTGGCAGCAGCTGCATCCTCCTGCTCGGCAGAGAGCTGCCTCTCCTTCTCCTCCAGCTGGCGTTTCAGGACAGCAACTGGGTCACCCTTCTGCATGGCCTGCCAGCATGGGGGGTGGCACGTCAGTAGGGACCACCACCTTCAGACCCATCCCCTCCACCCCACACATGGGACATCCTGCCCTCTACTCCAGGGGAAAATTCAGCTCCATTCTCAAAGACACCCTCAGGACCAGCCTGTCTGAAAATGAGGTGCCTTCCCTCCCCTTGTACTTCCTGAGGCTCAGCAGAGCCGTGGCAGAGCCCTACCGTGTGCCAGGTGTCCTGGATGATTCCTGCTTTCTCTGTCAGGATCTCAATGAGCTGCTGGGCCTCCCCCTCACTGAACACCATGCTGCTGACTGTGGACACGAGTGTCTTGTAGGGCAGGTACAGGGCCCCATCCGAATCCGTAGGTGCTAGGGAGGAGAGAGGAGGGATTGGGACTTCTGGGGACAACAGCAGAACTATTGTATCATCTCAGCTGGCTTCAACCCCATAGCTGCCATCTCAAACCATCATCCACCCAGATTTCCATAGTCACATTTGGTATCTCTTTGAGTAGAGCAGTAGCAAAAGTGCTGGAGATGACACCACACACATGCTGCTTGAGTCAGCTGTCACCTCTGCCTGGCTCAACAACTGGTCCCAGCACCTGCCATCACCCTCTACCAAACTGAAAGATTTTCAGCACGAGCTGGGAGTGTTTTGCCAGTGCCAGGGGGCTCAGACATCTCGGCCATCAAAAGCTGGACCACACCAAAATCCAACCTTGCTGCAAGATGTCACTCCAGCAGTGGTGCTGGTGACAGTGATGTCATCTCCCACCTTTCACCAGCCAAGTTTGTTCCAGCTCTTTGCTAAAGCAGCAAAAGGACTCCAACCTTTCCCCTGCTAACCTGGGAAAGCCAGGGAGCATCAGGGACTGTGATGCTGTTATAGGTCCTCTGTGCACATGGCCACAGTACAGAGAAGGTGGCTGGCAGTGGTTTAGAGGTTCCTGCATGTATCTATGGCCCAGTGAGCTCATTTTCCTATAAAACCACAGAAGGAAAAGGAGTTTGGAGTCTAGTAGCTCCAGAGCCCCTGAAGTCATTAACACCAGAGTCTCATGAATACAAAGCTTTGGATGCCCCAAGCAGCAAGGTTCAAAGAAGAAGGAGGAGGAGGTGCTGCTGCTGGAGCAGAGATTCTCCTCAAGAGAATGGACCCCATGCTGGAACAGGTTCCTCCTGAAAGACATCAGCACATGGAATGCCCCACACTGGAGCAGGGGAATGCTGTGAGGAGGAAAGAGCTGCAGAGAGGGGCTGTAACAAACTGACCACCATCCTCCTGCACCACTCAGGGATGGGAGGTAGAGGAGTCACGAGAGAAGGAATGAAGTTGACCTTGGCAATAAGGGCGGGGGAAAAGGCATTGTTTTAATTTTTAAAAAAATCTCTGTTTCTCGTCTATTTTAAAGAGGAATAAATTAGTTTTCCCGAAGTCGAGTCTGTTTGGCCAGTGACAGTAAGTGACTGCTAAGTGATCTCTGGTAGATCCATTTGGGATGGCAGCGCCAAGCCCTGGCAGCAGCCAAGTCTGTGTCCCCAGCCACAGCCACTTCCCAGCAGTGCAGCTGGGGCAGCTCCACAGCCTTGTGCAACCAGGGCTGGAGGCCTGGCTCACACTTTACTCATGCTGGCAACTGCAGGGCTGCAGGACAGCACACAGCATCCCCTGGCTCAGTCCTGCTGTGTGCAAGGACACACCAAACAGAATTCTGCTCCTCTCCAGGTGGAGTCACGGGAGAAAAATACCCCAAGCCATTCCTGTCAGTTTTGCCATCTGTTTTGGTGCTGAGGACGTGTCCTTGAACATTTTGAACACCCATTTTTATCTGCCACAGGATAGTTAATTCCTTTGCATTTGAGGAGGAGAGACCACAGCTGCTCAAAACATGTTGGTCAAACTGCAGTTGGCTTCATGGCACAAATCTTGCCAAGAGCTCCACTTTGCAAAATCCCACAGGAGCAGCTAAAACATCACTCTTTGCTTTCAGGACATGCAGGATTGGCACTTCATACCCAAGGGAATCTAAGTTGGGAGCACTCAAAAATCTCCCAACTTAACAAATGCTGAAAGTTCATCTCCCAGCCACATTCCCTCAGCTGTCACAGCTCGGATTTATGGCTGTGTTTTTCACATGGGTGCACACAAAAAACCAGTCACCTTCAGTTTCCCTGACACCACCCCTCAATAACCCTCCAGGAGCAGCTTCTCCAGTCATTCCAAACCCCATCACCATGTGGACATGGCCTTTAGTAAAATCCTTCCCTCAGAAGAGCAGATTCAAGGGGTTTAACCCATCCCTGAAACCCAGCAGCTGCAAATGTCCTGCTCAGTAGCAAGCCCTCTTCCAAAACATGAGTGTGGAAACTGCCAAGCTACACAGCAGGTTTGGATGTGCTGCAGAAGGGCAGCAAGAGATGTCTTTTAGTTTGGTGGGTTGGGGATTTTTTTTTGTAAAGAAAGAAAGAAATTAAACTTATGCACATCACACGACATCTTTGAGAACACCTGAGAGATTTCTCCCATGTGTCCACATTGGAACCCTTCCACAGGTCTGAAAACACTCACATTTTTAGTGCCTGTAATTATCACTACCAAAAATAAATCCCAAACTGTTACCAGTGGTAAAATGAGAGGCAAAAATCCAGCTAGAGAGCTGATTTTCCCCTCCCTACACCCTTTTATACTCTGCAGAGTTCAGGACCACCTGACCTCTTCCGTCTCTGAGTAAATCAAGGCACGACTGACGATGGGCAAGTTTTCCCTTCACTGTAAGAGACTCAAAGTCACTTCTCTCTAATTACAATCAATCCCCTGCAGTATAAAACTTCATCAATCCTCTCTGCTTGAAGAATCCTTCTTCACCTCCACCAAAGGAGGAGGAAACGCTAGCAGTGACCCAGCTCCACGTAGAAGTCTGGGAGAGCTCCTCTGTACTTTTAACAGCCAGGGTTCTATGGGGAAAACACCCCATTCTGGCTTTCCACCCGGATGTGTCGCACCTAGGCAGCTGTCCCCCTCTCAGGACAGAGACATGCACCTCTCACTCATTCCCATGTGCAGATCCCACAACACACAGCAAATCCCAGAGGAACCTGTAACTCTGCAACACCTGTGTGCTGGACCAAAGGGATGTAGGAAAAGGAATTTGGCCTTACCTGGCTCACTCTTCTTCTTGGATGCAGCCTTTTTCTTGGCAGGTCCATCATGCTTCTGATCCTCCTGGGCTGGACGACCCTCAGGTTTCTTGACAGTGACAGAGCTGATGACTGGAGCACTTTGCTGAGTGCCAACTGGAGGCACTGCCACAACAGGCACTTCCTTAGGGGTCACCTCCCGGAGGGCAGAACTTTTGGGGATGCTGACAGGTGGTGGAGCCAATACCGGGCTAGGAGCAGGCTCTACCTTTGCCACCTTCTTCTCCTTCTTCCTCTTCTCCTTAGGTGATGGAATAGGTTTCTCCTTTTCCTGAGGGACAAATGCCACCGAAGCAATTGGAGTCTCAACTGTTACAGGCTCAGGCACCACAGCAGGCTCAGGCACTACCTCTTTGGGAGGGTCTATCACTTCCTGAGTAAGCTGTTGCTCTGGGATCTTTCCATTTGGTTTCTCTTCCTTTTTCTTTGCTTTTCCTTTTTTCTCAACTGGTTTCTCTTTCTTCTTCTTCTCTAATTTCTGCTGCTGGGTCTTCTCAAGCTCCTTGCGTTGCTTCGCCAAGGCCTCCTCGTAAGACGTCTCCTTCATGGAGAAGGTGGACACCAGGAAGATCCCAATGGCTGAGATCACCATGAAGCCTCCAAAGACCATAACACCCAGCGTCTGAGGGTCGTACACATCCATCCTGCCTCACTCTTCTGTGCCTGCAAGACACCAGGACAACAGTTAGGGGCAGGAGGGGAGGAAAGAAATGCAATGGCTTCACGTGGGCATCTGTGCCTTCCAACGGCACCATGCACTGGGAAGAGGAACACTCCAGATTCACACGGCTCAGGTTGACCTGCCTGCACACCTCCAACTTCGTGCTCTTCTACTACACTGCCCATGCACAGGGGTCCAGTTGTACCTCAGTGACTAAATTTCATCTCCAGAACTGAAGAGAAGGAATTAAAAACCAGGGATGCAATTAGAGACAACCACAAGCCTCATTTTATGTCCAATGGGGTGGTTTCGTATGACCCTAAGCCATACCTGCCGCAGTATGAGAGCCCACTTTCAAACTGCTGGGAGCAGGTTGGCCAAAATCTGGGCTTTTTCTGGAGCACCTGGCTTTTTCATTGCACCCAGATGCATATCCAGGTGTCATTTTTGGAATAAAATATCGCCCTGGGAAGAGAAAGCTTTGCAGCAGCCCTTCCCTCTTCCCTTTGCCAGCTGTACACTGCTGCTGAGCAGCAGCAGAGACCACACTGCCTGCTCTGAGGTCTGGTGAGCAGGGTTCAGCCACACCTGGGGAAAGATGCTGCTATCTCCCCTCCTCTTAACGGCTGTTTGAACCTATACTGGTTTCAAAGCCAATTTTTGCTGGCCCATCCACATGTTTCATTCACCAGACCATTACTTCCACATGGCTCTGAGGTGGCTGACAATCCTCCAGATGCTGGGGAACAGAATCCCCCAGAATCTGGGAAGGGACACTTTTCAGGAGTTGCCATAGCTGTGGTTCCTCATCATTGTGAATCAAAACAGAACGAGCAAAATGCAGGAAGTCTTTAGTTACCAGGAGTTCTCATGCCCATACTTAACTGTTGACATTATTGAATTTCCTCTTTAAGGAGTTGTGGGTTGGGGAGGGAGGGAGGGGCTGGAAAGAGAAGAGGCAAAAATAAGAATAAAACTAAGGAGATCAGCATCTTTTCAAGCCTCAGTGCTTGCAGGGAGACACCTCGGAGGCCCTTCCTTTCTAAGAGCTGGAGCAGCAAACTTGAATCTGCATATCAAAGCTGCTCGAGGTGGGGACAGTGCAGTGAAAACTCATCTCCAGCACCCAAGCAGGGGGTGCAGAGTTGGGAGAAGCTGCAAATCTCCCTCTGGAAATACCCAATCTGCCTGGGGAAAGATGTTCTAACCAGCAGCCCAGCTCTCCCTGCCCACCACTCCAAGCATCTCAGGTAAAGCAGCAGAGAGAGAAGCTGGCAGGCAGGAGGGCTCACCATGCCAGCTGGAACCAGCCAACCCTGTCAGGGCCAATTTTCTACCCCAGGGCACCGCTGGAGATCCCAGTTGATACTACAGGCATCACTTACTACTATTTCACATCTACCCTGGCCATTTTGCACTTAAATGGCCTCAGCCCACTCTATCCCAGCACATCTGTTGCCAAGTCATTGCCTCCTGACTAGAGAGCATTGCTTTGGGATGGTTCCAGTCAGGACAGACAGCTAATTCCTAACCCACAGGGCGAAAAGGACCGGAATTCCTCTCCCTGGCAGTAAATAAAAAGTAGGGCTGGAGAACACAAACCCACAATCTTGTGCTGGGTTTAGGGTTACACCAAAACAGCCAGGAGCTGTTTTGGGGGCAGATCAAGGTGACCTACATTTATCACCCAGCAACCCCAATATATTCGTAAAAATAAGCCCTTCCTGACCTCACAGCACCACAGTTTCAAATCTAGATAAAAATTCATTGCTCCAGCTTGGGGAAAGGGCATCCCCAAATGCTGACAAACGTACTCTAACCCCACCCGCTGGTACTGCCACCCTCAAAAGCAGCTTGATGGAGCCCACAGGGTATGGGAATGAGGGAAGAAATCCCAATCTCCACTGTGGAGGATGGATGAGAGGACAGGGACAGGGGTGGTGAGGTGGCAGTGCTGGATGTGGCATCATGGCACCAGAGCCATGTGTCTGCTCCACACCTCACCCCACAGGACTGTCCCCCAGAAGCCCTTCCGAGAGCCTCACCCAGCTCCATGGGCTGCTGGAGCAGCCGCCTGTACCTTGCCTCCTGCTTTAAAGCCAGCGTGAGATAAGGATGCAAATGAGCACTAAAGTCCTTCCTAGCAAAACAGAAGCACCTCAACAACCCCCTCCAGACCAAAGGCAATACAGGAACAAGGCAGCTGGGAGCACTGAGGAGCTGTGGACCTGCAAAAGAGCCATGGCAGCTGCCAGAGCTCCTGAAAGCAGCTGAGATGCTCAGGGAGGCCATCCAAGCTCCCACTGCTTGACCAGGGGAACCCAACTCTGTTTCCACGGACAGATGTGCCAGCAGAAAATCCACATGAAGGAGTGAGAAGTGCCAGCCAGGAAGCAACCACTGCCAGCAGCACTTTCATGGCAAACCTTGGTCCTGCCCCAATGCTCATGCCCTGCAGCTCCAGTGCTGACTCTGAGGAGCAAGTTCTACCTGTAATGTTCCTCCTGTGGTCGGGACTTGGCACGACCAGCCCAGCTCGTTCAGGGAAGAGCCCATCTCTCCAACAGCGCAGAGACAGCCACACAGGCTTAAATCAAGCCAGGCTGGCCTTGGCATTTGGTGGATAAGGAAAAGTCTTCGTACAGGAACTTCCTGGTGCAGAGATGCCACAGTGTTAGCACTCAAGAGAGAATCTCTACTTTGACATTTCCTGACCTTGCCACCTTTGCCCTTCCAAGGACTGGAAGTTTGCTCCTGGATTTGCACAGCAAGACACCATCCCCCTCGCAAGCATATGTGTCCTTTGGCAGAAAAGCCCTCCATGCTTCCCACCTGGACAGTCTTAGCCAGGACATGGCAAAATAGAGCACCAAAGGTAGCCTCACATGTTCAGCTTGACAGCCACGCATTGAAGAGGCTCAAAAACTTCAGGATCCCCCTTCTGTAGCTTCTGGTCCTCCACGGGACGTCATTCCTACAACGGCATTTTTCCATCTGCTTGGGACAGGGTTTTGTGGCTGAGGTTGGTGGACACCAGCAGTTATCAGAGTCCATGCTCAAAAAATCGAGTTCACACCCAACACCGAGCACATTTACTTCCATTAATTTCTGAAGCATCCTCCACTCCTCTCTCAGCCAAAACAGCAGAAATCATGTAATATCTCCATACGCAAACTCCTCTCTCAAAACAGCTTGCCCAGGTAAAGCTTTTCCCCACCTTCAGAACAGGAATAAGATGGAAAACTGGTGTTTCACTTTGCCTTCTCATGTAAAGGAGCTGGCTGAAATGCTATGCTCTGACTCTTCCACTCCTGTGGCTTTTTCTTGTTATCCATCAAGCTTCCCAAAATCCCAGGCAACAGGCCAGGAGATCTGACCTCCCTCACTGCCCTGCACATGCAGCCACTCTGTTTGAACTGAGCAAAAGTCCAACTAGCCTAAGGAAGCAGAACCAGAAAGGCACTCAGCCTTGCAGGTTTTTCAGCACTAAACTATTTCCAGGATGAACCAACCCACAGGCATGTGACATGACAGCACAGGGGCCAGTGTCTTGTGGTCAGTGTCTTGTGGTCACATTTGTCACTGACAGCTGTGTCAAAACCCAGGCTGGAATCGTGCCACCTGTTCAGCCTATCTTTCCCTCTGTGACCATACATGAAATCCATGGGAATTCAGCATCATTAAGACCCAGCCCTCCACCAACTCTGATTTAAATCACCCAGGCCACACAACAGGTGAGCAGGAGGATTGGAAGAGTCAGGTTGTGCAGTAACTACAGAAACCTTCTTTCTTTCCAGAGCCAAAGGAAAATATATGTTATCTCCTCCTGTTGTCAACAGGTGCTGCAGATAGGAAAAGATGCTCTTAGCAAACAGGACCCTGTCTCCCCTGCAATCCAAGGCTTACACTTTGTCATGGTGTCAAGGTGGCATCTCAGTTTAGAGAAATGCAGGAGAGGTGATGAGCGGTCAGAGGGCAGAGAGAGAACTGGGTTCACAACAATGGGCTCTGCATAACCCACAGCAATGCCTGCCTGTGAAGCACCTGCAGCACCCCTTCTTCTACATATCCCAGCAGATTTAAAAAAAAAAAAAAAAAAAGGGAAAGGGTAAGGACAAGGGAATTGGGAGGCCTGATCCTGTGAACAGCAGGGCAGCTCAGCAGCAGGAGAAAGCAACAGCACTGCCAGCAGATATCAGATTAAAAACAATCACCAGATACCCAGATACTTCTCCTGGAGTTTTTCTGTCCACCCTGTTGCAATAGAGACAAAAATTAAAAACAAACGAGAAAAGCCTGCACGCCATGAGCAGACCACCATCAGCCTCTGTTTAAATACATTTTCTGTGTGACTGTGCACTTCCAGCCTCCAAGCAGCATGTGCTACTCCACGCGGCAACTCCAGATCAGCCCGTTGTCAACAGTCAGAGCTCGACTTAATTGAACGTGTCTTAGTGCTCCATTAGCTTTGGCAGCAGCAGCCAGCTGGCTTGTGCTTGCCAGCAGTGCTGCCAGCTCCCTTCTTGAGCCCAGGAGTGGAAAAACAGGCAGAAAATACATGTACATATAGAAGAGTGTAACAGTACCACAACGCAGCTGCAGCGGCTGTTAAAAATTCTTTCTTGCCTCCCTGGCCCAAAGACCCATTTCACTGCCGGCCCACATCCCAGGTAGCCCCAACACCTTCCAGCCTATTCCCGCTGATGCAGAGCTTCGAGGGAGGTGAGAGCTGGCATTCCAAGCGCGGACACTTCTCCATCCCGCTGAGCCACGTGTGCAGCACACGCTCTTCCGCTGGACCGCTTCCCCAGCAGGGCGAGGAGCGGGGCAGAGCCGCGGTGAGACTGTTCATGACCAGTCATGACCATGGGCAGGGGTCTCGGCTTATGCCTCTGTCTAAAAGCTCCGCGCTGCCGAGGGTCTCCAGGTGCCGGCAGAATTTTGTCGGGGGGGCTTAGTTAAGGAAAAAAAATGGACACGGGACAGTGGCCCGAACGCCGGGACCTGAACGCGGTTAAATCAGATTAATAATTGTCATCCGGCCGGCGCTGGGGCAAGACGGCGGCACTCGGGGCTGGGGGCAGCGCGGGGCCCGGCCCTCGCCCTGCCCGCACGCCGCCATTCCGCGCTCAGTCAGGGCCATTCATCCGCCCGGCCCCGCCGTACGGACCGGACCCCGGGCCGGGACCCCCCCTGCTCCCC